>SJYA01005647.1:1509807-1520086 GCA_006410615.1 Neotragus moschatus | reverse complement strand
CATCTTGGTTAGTCTTTCGTTGACCTTGAGAATAACAAGCTATTGATGTTACATGAATTAGTCTACAGATATCAGTTAAATCCAATTGGATGATGGTGCTGTTCAGTTCAACTATGGCCTTACAGATTTTATTCCTGCTGGATCTCTCTATTTCTAATAGAAGGATGCTGAAGTCTCCAAATAAAATTGTGGATTTATTTGTTTCTCCTTGTAGTTCCATCAGTGTTTGCCTCCTATATTTAGATTCTCTGCTTTTAATTGCATATATGTTCATGGTTATATACAACATCTTAGTGAATTGATGCCATGTTCTTTGACTAGTGTCATCATAGTATTTTTGTTGTTGTTCAGTTGCCACATTGTATCTGACTCTTCATGATCCCATGGACTGCAGCATGCCAGGCTTCCCTGTGTTTCACTATCCGCTGGAGCTTGCTCAAACTCATGTCCGTAAAGTCGGTGATCCCATCCAACCATCTCATCCTATGTCATTCCCTTCTCCTTCTGCCTTCAATCTTTCCCAACATCAGGGTCTTTCCCAGTGAGTCAGTTCTTTGCATCAGGTGGTCAGAGTACTGGAGATTCAGCTTCAGCATCAGTCCTTCCAATGAATATTCAGGACTGATTTCCTTTAGGATTGATTGGTTGGATCTCCTTGCAGTCCAAGGGATTCTCAGGAGTCTTCTCCAACACCACAGTTCAAAAGCATCAAGTTTTTGGTGCTCAGCCTTCTTTATGGTCCAACTTTCACATTCATACATGATTGCTGGAAAAACCATAGCTTTGACTGTATGGGCCTTTGTCAGTAAAGTCAAGTCTCTGCTTTTTAATATGCTNATTCTCAGAAGTCTTCTCCAACACCACAGTTCAAAAGCATCAAGTTTTTGGTGCTCAGCCTTCTTTATGGTCCAACTTTCACATTCATACATGATTGCTGGAAAAACCATAGCTTTGACTGTATGGGCCTTTGTCAGTAAAGTCAAGTCTCTGCTTTTTAATATGCTGTCTAGGTTGATCATAGCTTTTCTTCCAAGGAGCAAGCGTCTTTTAATTTCATGGCCACAGTAACTGTGGTGATTTTGGAGCCCAAGAAAATAAAGTCTGTCACTGTTTCCATTGTTTCCCCATCTATTTGCCATGAAGTGATGGGACCAGATGCCATGATCTTTGTTTTTGTAATGCTGTGTTTTAAGCCAGCTTTTTCACTCTCTTCTTTCCAAGAGGCTTTTTAGCTACTCTTCACTTTCTGCTATAAGGTTGGCCATATGCATATCTGAGGTTATTGATATTTCTCCTGGGAACCTTGATTTCAGCTTGTGTTTCATCTGGTTTAGCATTTCACATAATTTTCTCTGCATATAATTTGAATAAGAAGGGTGAAAATATGCAGCCTTGTGGCAATATATAGTGCTACTTTCCCAATTTTAAACCACTCTGTTGTTTTATGTCTGGTTCTAATAGTTGATTCTTGACCTGCATACAGGTTTTTTCAGGAGGCAGGTAAGGTGGTCTGTTATTCCCAAGTCTTGAAGAATTTTCCATGATTTGTTGTGATCCACACAAAGCTTTAGCATAGTCAATGAGGCAGAATGATGTTTCTCTGGAATTTTCTTGCCTTTTCTATGATCCAATGGATGTTGGCAATTTGATCTCTGGTTCCTCTGCCTTTTCAAAATCCAGTTTATACAATTGGAAGTTCTCAGTTCACGTGCTATTGAAGCCTAGCTTGGAGAATTTTGAGCATTACTTTGCTAGTGTGTGAGATGAGTGCAATTGTACAATAGTTTGAACATTCTTTGGCATTGGATTTTTTTTGGATTGGCATGAAAACTGACCTTTTCCAGTCCAGTGGCAACTGCTGAGTTTTCCAAAGTTGCTGGCATATTTAGGTCAGCATTTTCACAGCGGCATCTTTTAGATTTTGAAATAGCTCAGCTGGAATTCCATCAACTCCACTAGTTTTGACCACTTGCAATGTTCCTTGATTCATGGACTTAACATTCCAGCTTCCAATGCAATATTGTTCTTTACAGCATCAGACTTTACATCCATCACCAGTCACATCCACAACTGGGTGTTGTTTCCACTTTGGGTCAGCATCTCCTTGAACTATTTTGTCAGTCCTTCCACTAGCTAATTGGGCACTTACCAACCTGGGGAGTTCATCTTTCACTGTCATATCTTTTTGCCTTTTCATACTATTCATGGGATTCTCAAGGCAAGATTGCTGAAGTGGTTTGCCATTCCCTTTTGCAGTGGACCATGTTTTGTCAGAAATCTCCACCATGACCTTGGGTGGCACTATATAGCATGGTTCATAGTTTCATTCACAAGGCTATGATCCATGTGATCAGTTTGGTTAGTTTTCTCTGATTATGGTTTTCATTCTGTCTGCCCTCTGATGGATAAGAATCAGAGGCTTGTAGAGGTTCCTGATGGAAGGTAATGAAACAGAAGTAGATATTTTTATTGAATTCCCTTGTTTTCTCTATGATGCAGTGAATGTTGCCAATTTGATCTCTGGTTCCTCTCCCTTTTCTAAACCCAGCTTGGACAACTGGAAATTCTTGGTTCATGCAGTGCTAAAGCCTAACATGCAGGATTTTTGAATATAATCTTACTAGCATGGGAGATGTGTGCAATTGCCCAGTTATTTGAACATCCTTTAGTACTGCCCTTCTTGTGAACTGGGATAAGGATTGACCTTTGTGAGTTCTGTGGCCACTGCTGGGCTTTCCAGATTTTCTGACATATTGAGTGTACTACTTTGATAGCATCATCTTTTAAGATTTGAAATAGCTCTCTGGGATTCCATCACCTCTGCTAGCTTTACTGACAGCAATGCATTCTAAGGTCTCCTGTGGATGAGTGGCCACACCATTGTGGTTATCCAGATCATTAAGATCTTTTTTGTACAATACTTATGTGTATTCTTTCCATCTCTTCTTGATCTCTTCTGCTACCATTTCTGTCCTTTATTGTTCCCATCTTTGAATGAAATGTTCCTTTAATATTTCCAATTTTATTGAAGAGATAAATTTCCTCTTCTGTTGTTTTCCTCTATTTCTTCACATTGTTCATTGAAGAAGGCCTTCTTGTTTCTCCTTGCTATTCTCTAGAATTCTCTATGTAGTTGGGTGTACCTTTCCCTTTCTCCCTTGCTTTTTCCTTCTCTTCTTTCTTCAGCTATTTGTAAAGCTTCCTCAGACAACCACTTTACCTTTTTGCTTTGCTTTTCTTGGGATAGAATTGTTTGCTGTCTCCTATACAATATTATGGACCTCTGTCCATAGTTCTTCAGTCACTTTGTTTGCTAGATCTAATCCCTTGAATCTACTCATCATCTCCATGGTATATTTATAAGGGATTTGATTTAAGTCATATCTGGCTGGCCTACTGGTTTTTCCCACTTTCTTTAGTTTAAGCCTGAATTTTGCTCTGAGAAGATGGTGATCTTAGCCACAATCAGCTCCATGTCTTACTTTTGCTGACTATATAGAGCTTCTCCATCTTTGGCTACAAATTATGTAATCAATCTGATTTTGGTGTTGACTATTTGGTGATATCCATGTATAAAGTTGTATCTTGTGTTTTTGAGAAAGGGTGTTTGCTATAACCAGTGTGTTCTCTTGGCAGAATTCTGTTAGCCTTTGCCTTGCTTCATTTTGTACTCCAAGGCCAAACTTGCCTGCTTCTTGACCTCCTACATTTGCATTCCAACCCCCTATGATGAACAGGACATCTTTTTTGGTGTTAGTCCTAGGAGGTCTTCTAGGTCTTCATGAAACTGATCAACCTCAGCTTCTTTGCCATCAGTAGTTGGCGTACAGACTTGAATTACTGTGACGTTGAATGGTTTGTCTTGGAAATGAAAGATCATTCTATCCTTTCTGAGGCTGCATCCAAGTACTGCATTTCAGACTCTAGTTGATTATGAGGGTTACTCCATTTCTCCTAAGGGATTCTTACCCACAGTAGTAGATATAATGGTCATCTGAATTAAATCCACCCATTCCCATCTATTTTAGCTTGCTGATTCCTAAGATGATGTCTACTGTTGACCACCTCCAATTTATGCTGATTCATGGACCTAATATTCCAGGTTCCTATGCGATACTGTTCTTTACAGCTTTGGATTTTATTTCCATCACCAGACATGTCCACAGCTGATCATTGTTTCCACTTTGGTCCAGCCACTTCATTCTTTTGGAAGCTAGTAGCAACTGCCCTCTGCTCTTCCCCAATGGCATTTTGGACAACTTCCAACCTTGGGGACTCATCTTTCAGTGTCATATCTCTTTGCCTTTTTATACAGTTCATATGATTCTCACAGAAAATATACTGAGATGGTTTGCCATTCCGTCCTCCAGTGGATTACTTTTTTTTCAGAACTCTCCACTATGGCCTGTACATCTTGGGTGGCCCTGCACAGCATGGCTCATAGCTTCATTGAGTTACACATGTCCCTTCACCATGACAAGGCAGTGATCCATGAAGGGACATCAGTGTATATACTTATTTAATTTTACTCTGTATGTGTCTTCATATTTAACGTTGGTTTCTTGTAGACATCATATAATTGTGTCTTATTTTTTATCCACTTTATTGGTCTCTTTGATTAAAGTGGTTTAACCTCTAATTGATGTTAAAAGTGATTATTTCTGTATTGGGATTAATATCTACCAGAATTTTATTGTCATATATTTGTTGACCTTGTGCTTTGTCCGTATTTTTGTCTTACACTTTTTCTGTTTCTTTTTTTGTGTGTGTGGTTTTAATTGAGCATTTTATATTAATCCATTTCCCATTTCTTATTATGTAATTTGTACTTTTTTTTTTGNAATATCTACCAGAATTTTATTGTCATATATTTGTTGACCTTGTGCTTTGTCCGTATTTTTGTCTTACACTTTTTCTGTTTCTTTTTTTGTGTGTGTGGTTTTAATTGAGCATTTTATATTAATCCATTTCCCATTTCTTAATATTTAATTTTTACTTTTTTTTTTGCTTACTTTAGAAAATGTTTTCACTCTGCTGATTGCTTGCTTTAGTGTATAGAAGCTTTTTAGGTTTATGAAATCCCACTTGTCTATTTTTGCTTTTGTTGCCTGTGTCATGTTCAAGAGAATTTTTGCCCAGACCAATTTTAAGAAGTTTTTCCCATGTTTTCTTTTATTAATTTTATGTTTGCAGGACTTAAGTGTATATCTTTAATCTGTTTGAGTTGATTTTTTGTGTGATGTGAGATAGTTGTCCATTTTCACAATTCTGTATGTGGTTATCCTGTTTTCCCAGCACTACTTATTGAAAAGACTATTCTTTTCCTAAGAATACAATTGTGTATTCTTGCCCCATCATCTAGTCAAGATCAGTTGGCCACAAATGAGTGAGTTTATTTCTGGGCTCTAATGTTCCTTTGATGTGTGTGTGTGTGTGTGTGTGTGTGTGTGTGTATCCAAATTGGCTTCCCTGATAGCTCAGTTGGTAAAGAATCTGCCTGCAATGCGGGAGACCCTGGTTTGATTCCTGGTCAGGAAGATCCACTGGAGAAGGGATAGGCTACTTATTCTAGTATTCTGGCCTGGAGAATTCCATGGACTTTATAGTCCATGGGGTTTCAAAGAGTTAGACATGACTGAGTGACTTTGAAGAAATATATATATATGTATATATATATATATAATTTTTGGTTACCGCAGCGTTAAATTTTAAAATCAGGAAGTATGATGCCTCCTGTCTTGCTCTACATGATCAAGATTGCTTTGACTGTTTGGGGTCTTTTGAATTTTAGGATTGTTTTTTTCTATTTGTGTAAAAAATGCTGTTGTGATTTTGATGGAGATTACATATGAATATGTACCTTTCTTTGGGTGGTATGGAATCTTAACAATGATAATTCTAATTCATGAACATGCAATATTTTTTCCACCCATTTGTATCTTCTTTCTTTCATCTATGTTTTACCTTTTTCAGTATACATATATTTCACTGCTTAAGTTAAATGTATACCTATTTTGTTGTTTTTGTTCCTGTTGTAAATGGTCTGTTATCAGAGACAGCTATCAGCTAGGTTTTCAGCATGGCTTCTGCTTGGTCCTTGGGTGAGAGGCATTACTGCCTCTGAACCATGGTAGAACAAGGCTGGCACCAGGTCATGGGATGGAGTAGGGGCCACAGTCGGTTTGAGTTCTGCAGTGCTGTTACTGGGGGTGCCTATGGCTGTGGCTTCTGTCAAGTCCCTAAGTCTGGTGGGAAAGACTGCCTCAGGGACAGCAGTAGAGTAGAGCTGGAGCCAGGCTATGGGAATGTTTCAGGGATCACATTTGAATCCAAGGTTGTCAGGCTTGTTACCAGGGCTTGGTTCCTCCCGCATCCCTTGGTGGAAGGGGCTGGTGGCAGGACACTGGACAAGTCATACTGGATCTGAGTCTACAGAAGGGATGGGGTTGCTTTTGATCTGCAGCTGGAAACATGGTTGACGGACATACCATTGTTGCACAAGTCTGCCTGCTCAAAGCAGCCTTCCTCAGTCTTGGACTCTACTGGTTCTGTAACCTCTAACCTGGATCACAAAACTCCCACATAGGCACTTTTGTCCATGGGTGACTGTCAAGTATTTTTTTCTGTGAGAGGATCTCCTCTTCCACCATCTTGCTCATTTCACCCAATTCTTTCCCTCTTGACTTGCAATGCCTTTACCACTTATACTGGCTTCCCTGGTAGCTGAGCTGGTGAAGAATCTGCCTGCAATGCAGGAGACCCTGGTTTGATTCCTGGGTCGGGAAGATCCCCTTGAGAAGGGATAGGCTGCCTACTCCAGTATTTTGGGGCTGCCCTGGTGGCTCAGATGGTAAAGAACCTGACACCAATGTGGGAGACCTGGGTTCAGTCCCTGTGTTGGGAAGATCCCCTGGAGAAGGGAAAGGTTCCCATTCCAGTATTCTTGACTGGAGAATTCCATGGACAGAGGAGCCTGGCAGGCTACAGTCCATGGGGTCCCAAAGAGTCTGGCATGGTTGAGTGACTTTCATTTTTCTTTCACTTACTGCTTATGCTAACGACACTGTCTTAATCCAATAGGCTGCTATAACAAAATACCATAGACTGGATGGCTTATAAACAACCAATGTTTATTACTTACAGTTCTGGAAACATGGTGGCAGAAAATTTGATGAGAGCCTCTTTCTTTGTTCATAGACAGCCAGCCATCTTCTCTCTGTGTCCTCATATAACAGAAGGGGGAAGGGAGCTCTCTGGAGTCTCTTACAAAGGCAATAATTCCTTTTATGAGGGCTCTATTCTCATGATCTAGTCAACTCCCAAAGGTCCCACTGTCTTTTTCAATTATATTGGGTACTAGTTTCAGTATATGAATGGGGAGATGGTGGTGGACACCTCAGTCTATTACAACCAAACTGAGCTAATTATTCTAATTTTATAATTTTAAAAAAATCTATCAAGCTAGTTGTTTCTCTTCAACTAATACATATTTTTTAAAACACACTGAATATCCACATGAATTTGCAAAAATATTTGTGAAGCCCACAAAATATTCTCTTGGGATTTTGATTGAGATTGGCATCAACACTGTATCTAGAGATTAATTTTGCTATTATTTAACTTTGCTATATATTTAATAAATATAGCATAATGATCTATTTAGTCATATCTTAATATTTCTAAATATTTTTTTCTAATTTTATCCATAAAAGCTTTATATAGCTTTGAGGAGGTTTACTCATAGGTATTGAAATTTACTACAGCATCAAAATATATATATCTCTTAAAAATTTCATTTTCCAGTGAGATTTGCTAGGATACAGAAAACAATTGATTTTAGATATTGATTTTAAATCAAGCAATGTTGATAAACATTAATTCTAGTATTTTATCTCTAGATTCTTTTATAGTTTCTATATAAGAAATTATCAATAGCAAATAATGATAGTTTTACTTATTTTTTTTTTATCAGTCCTTACTATTTTATTTTTCTTGCCTTATTCTGCTGGCTAAGGACTAGCAATAGATGCAGAATAGAAAGAAAAGGTGATTATTTGGACTTTATAGAACTATAACTAAAATAAAGGTTTGGTTTTCATAGAGAAATCATGTATCATCTGTAGTCACGGGGGGAATATAAAATTATTTTTTTTCTGTTTGGCAAGCCTAGCTTCATGTGACAGCTGTTACTGTCTGACCAGTGATAATAAAATCTGTTGTATATCCCTTCTCCTGCCATCTATTTTTGTACTCCTTTGGATATGTTAGGGAAGGAGAAAAAGCAGCTTTTCAGGAGGACATATGTTCACTAAACTGTGGCCAATCAATTTGGATAATCTCTAGTGTGAATTTTTACCCTAGGGAGACAAGTTGTTCACCGCGAACCAAGCTCTGCTTTCTGTAGAAATAAACTAGTATGCTCAGAGCTCACAAAAGTCTAGTATATATTTCTAATTTTTAAAACAGCACCAGATATGTTTTTTAATATGGACAATACTGCATTGTCAGGGGACATTCAACTTTAAGGGATCCAATAAGTTTTCTTCCTTTGTGTGGATCCAATATGTCTTATTCCTTTGTGTGCTGTTTCTCACGGACTCTGTTCCTTATCAGTTCCTGGAAAACAGGAACAAGCAGAGCTGCATGCAGTTCTCAGGACTGAGATCATGGGAAAGAGCACCTGCTTAGATTCCCTTCAGTGACTCTCTTCAGTGACCTTTTACTTAAAGGACTATCCATTTTGTTGCAACTGGTAGAATTTCATTATTTTTTAATTTCATTCTTTTTCATTCTTGAATAATCATTTTATTGAAAACATATAAGTATGCATTTCTGCAAATAAAGTACCCTTGTTTCACTTGAGACTTGGGTCCCCTGCATCCCTCTTCTTGTCGACTCCAGTCCCCAGGTCCCGGTCTATGAAGACCATGACACTACATATAAGTAATATGAAATATTATAAAGAAGTTACTGATTGGTTACTTTTATATATATGTGTGTGTGTGTGTATGTATATGTATACATATACACACACATATAGGTATAATTTATACACACACACACACACAATTACTCTAGCTGAAAATCAACTGGTTGAAAAGCATACAATATGCATTCAACACCTAAGCATTTTTTTCCTCTGAATGACAAAACATAATTTTTGTTTTTCCTAACTAAATTTTTTTCTTCTCTTTGCCCTCCCCTCTTGACTATTCCCTTATTTACAGTAATGGCTCCCTTTATTCTGTGACAAGGAAACTGTCAAGTGGGAACATGTTTACTATTGCAGGGATGGTAAATTACCTGCACAAGAAAGTTTGCTACCCCCTCCTGTATCCATATCAGATACAAATTAATCATGATAGCCTTTCCTAATGAACAGTGACACAGCTGAATATTATTTTTCAACATGGAACACCAGGTGGTCAATCAAATGAATCTGCACTGGAGATGGAATGTATGTATGATGGCATAAAATAGACCATAACTCTTGGAGTTGAGATACCTTTTGGGCCATAACGTAAGAGCTCACTGTTTCTTCCATATAGGTCTGACCTTTTGCCTCTAGGCCATGGTGCCTAAAAAATAGAGACTGTTAATTTTTAACCATTAGAATCTTAAAGTCAGTAAATTTAAATTGTAATAATGACCATGTATACCTAACAGGATTACATATGTGTTTAGGGAAAAGGTGAAATTCAGAAGTTTTCTAAATTTTGAGAGAGAAACTAATGAAATTTTGGTGTATATTGGTTTTTATCACAATACTTGCATAGATTGTTCAACAGTTATCCGTAAAATATTTCCAAGGGATATTAGAATTATAAGTGAACTGAATTTTCTAAGTGTTCATCTATGCTGCTGGAAGGAGGGTGTCTCACTGTCTGACTCAGTGCTAAGTAGGGCAGGAGGAGGGATTAGGAAAAAAAAATCTTTAGTCCTTGGGCTCCAAAGAAATTTCTAATGGCTGCAATGAGTAATATAGAAAGCCATAATTATTTCTGAATACTTTTCCTTTAAGATGATGTTTTGGTAAATAATTAGCTTGTAATGGCCTTGATAATTTCTGACATCTGTTACCTCAAATCTGCTGATTTTACTTTTTAAAATAGCAAGGAGTATTCTTGAAATATTGCAAAACTGAATGCAGAGATACTCCAAGTACTAATTTGGAAAGAGACTTGGTATATCTTTCCCATGATTTTAAAAAGCAATGATCTATCATAATCAGAAAAAGGAACCAAGCTGTAGCATGCAGAGGTTAGGGATTGTCCATAAA
>SJYA01005647.1:1490493-1509697 GCA_006410615.1 Neotragus moschatus | reverse complement strand
AGGGATTATCCATAAAATATCTTCTCATTGTACTTCATATTTTAGAGAAAATATATAACATAGTGCCTGCCAAGATTGTAGGAAGAAAAGTTACCACATCAGAGACATTCTCTGTTGTAAGAAATTAGCTGCTAGGTTAATTAATTCATAATTGAAACTCATGATTTTCATCTATAGGAAAGAAATGTGAATATTTTGTTTTTTAAATTGAATGTTTTAATGGGAAATATCATGAAGTTTAGTGACTGATTAATTAATGTTCTGAAAGCAAGCATTTTCAAAAGATTGGCTGCTATGTATTTTAATTGTGAACAAGTTTACTGCACACAACACTGGTTTAGTGCTGATTTGATGCATTTTATACTTATCGTTTAGTTCACATATCTTGAAATAACTGGAATGACTGTCATTTCTTGAGAATGTTGTTAGAAAGTCTTTATTCTAGGTGCAATATGTAATCATGGTTTCAGACTGTGAATTTTAAATCATTATAACTATGTTCATACACATTTTTATCAATCAAAATATGAACCACTAGGATCAACACATTTTTGCCAACAAGAAATAAGTTTGTTTATTCTTGTAGCTTAAAAATCCATGTTCTGGGATTCAGTGAACTCCTGGAAAACGTTTTCTGCCTTCTGCTGGTTGTGGAAGCATTTTCCCTGCAAAAAATCGAGATGTTTGAAAAAGTGGTTGTGAGTTGGCAAGAGGTCAGGTGAATGTAGCATATGAGGGAAAACTTCAGAGGTCAATTTATTTTGAAGCATTGATTGTGCGACATGCAGTTGGGCATTGTTGTGGAGAAGAACTGGTTTGTTTGTGTTGAAAGCCTAAGTGCTGATGGGTGAGGCTATATTCCCACCCTGTTGGTTAATTGGCCTGAGGTGCCCCTACACTAGAGCTTATAGGCTGTTGGTAGGGGCCAGGACTTGCTGTCAAAATGGCCATGAGGAGAGCTCATATCAATGAGTGCTCACCAGTAATGCTGCCCCCTTCTCAGGAGACTCACCAAGACTATTGGATAGGTCTGGCCCAGGCTCCTTATGAATTCATTGCTTTTTCACCTGGGTCCTGGTGCACACAAGCCCTTGTGTGAGCACTCTACAAGTGGAGTTTCTGTGTCCCCGGTACTGTGGTGCATTTGTGATCAAGCCCTGCTGGACTTCAAAACCATATGCTCTGGTGGCTCCTCTTGATGCCAGACCCCAGACTGGGGAGCCTGGTGTGAGGCTCAGAACTTTCACTATTCTGGGAAAACCTCTGCAATATAATTATTTTCCGGTTCATAGGTCAACAAATTTGACTGTATCATGAATGTGCCCTTCCTATCATATCACTGGGGCTTCTTTGTCCTTGATTGTAGGGTATCTTTTTTGGTAGGTTCTAGTCTTTTCTGTCAATGGTTGTTGAGCAGTTAGTTGTGATTTTGGTGCTTTCATGAGAGGAGGTGAACCCAAGTTCTATTCCACCATCTTCCTCACCTCCCAAAGTAGATTACAGGTTTATTGCCCAAGGATAACTCAGAGACAGTCAGATGGAAGAGATGCAGAGAATAAAGTATATGGAATGGGGCATGAAGCTTCCATGCTCTTTGCAGTTATGCCACTCTCCCCAAACTTCCATGTGTTCACCAACCAGTATCATGTTGTTTTGATTACTGTAGCTTTGTAGTATATATAGTCTGAAATCTGGGGGGAGTGATACCTCCAGTTTTGTGCTTTTTTCTGAAGATTACTTTAGAGATTTGGGGTCTTTCATGGTTATATATTAATTTTAGGCTAATATGTTCAACTCCTGTGAAAAAATGTCATGGGTATTTTTGATAGATGTTGCATTAAATATGTAGATTACTTTCAGTAGTATGGCTTTTTAAAAAATATTAATTCTTATAATCTAAGACCACAGAATATCTTTCATTTTTTACATCATCTTCAATATCCCTCATCAGTGTTTTAAAATTTTCACAGTATAGGCCTTTCATTCAGAAAGTTTATACCTTTGTGGTTCTGTCACTAAGTTGTGTCCAACTCTTTGCAACCCCAAGGACTGCAGCATGCCAGCCTCCTCTGTCCTCCACAATCTTCTAGAGATTGCTCTAATTCATGTCTATTGAGTTGGTTATGCTATCTAATCATCTCATCCTCTGTCATCCCCTTCTTCTCCTGCCCTCAGTCTTTCCCACCATCAGGGTCTTTTTCAATGAGTTGGCTCTTTGCATCAGGCGGCCAAAATATTAGAGTTTCAGCTTCAGCATCAGTCTTTCCAATGAATATTTAGGGTTGCCCTCCTTCAGGACTGACTGGTTGGATCTCCTTGCAGTCCAAGGGACTCTCAAGAGTCTTCTCTAGCACTACAGTTCAAAAGCATCACTTCTTTGGTGCTCAGCCTTCTTTGTGGTCCAACTCTCACATCCATACATGACTACTGGAAAAACTATAGCTTTGAGTATACGGAGCTTTGTCAGCAAAGTGATGTCTCTGCTTTTTAAAATGCTGTCTAGGTCTGTCATAGGTTTCCTTCCAAGGAGCAAACATCTTTTAATTTCAAGGCTGCAGTTACCATCTGCAATGATTTTGGAGTCTAAAAAAAAAAAGAAAAGAAAATATGCTACTGCTTCCACTCTTTCCCCTTCTATTTGTCATGAAGTGATGAGACCAGATGCCATGATCTTGTTTTTGAATATTGAGTTTTAAGCCAGCTTTTACCCTTCTCTTTTATCCTCATCAAAAGGCTCTTTAGTTCCTTTTCATTTCCTTCCATCAGAGTGTATCATCTGCATAGCTGAGGTTGTTTAAGGCAAAAGGAGAAGGGGGTGGCAAAGGATGAGATGGTTGGGTGGCATCACCAACTCAGTGGACACGAATCTGAGCAAACTCCAGGAGATAGTAAAGCCTGGTGTGCTGCAGTCCCTGGAGTCACAAAGAGTTGGACACAACTCAGCAACTGAACAACAATATAGCTTCTTACTTCTTTTACACTCAGAGAAGACCATATTTAACATTTCTTTAAGAATCAGTTTAGTAGTGATGAATTCTTTCAGTTTTGGCTTGTCTGAGAAATTCTTTACTTCTCCTATTCTATTTTGGGACTTTGGGTATGTCATTCTGCTCCCTTCTGGCCTGCAAAGTTACTACAGAGAAAACAGCTGATAGCCTTATGATTCCCTTGTATATGACTCTTACTGCCTTTAGAATCTCTCTTTAACTTTTGCCATTTTAATTACAGTATGTAAGTCTTAGTGTGGGTATATTTGGGTTCATCTTGTTTGGGACTCCATGTACTTCTTGTGGCTAGATACATGTTTTCTTCTTCAGATTAGGGAAATTTTCAGTCATAATTTATTCAAATACTTTTTTTGATCCTCCATTCTCTCTCTTCTCCTTCTAGGCCCCCTGTAATGCAAATGTTTGTACGCTTACTGTTATTCCAGAGATCTTATACTACTTTCATTTTTAAAAATGTGCTTTTCTTTTTGCTATTCTAAATGTGTGATTTCCATAATTCTATCTTCCATACCACTTTTGTATTCTTCTGTGTAACTTAGTATGCTATTCATAAATTCTAACATGAGTTTTGTTTTAATCTTCAGCTATTGCTCATTTCTGATTGAATCTTTTTCAATTTCTTGTAAAAATTCTCACTGTGTTCATATAATCTTTTCCCTAATTCATTTAACATTCTTAAAACAAATGTTCTGAATTCTTTATCTGGTCAATCATTTATTTCTGTTTTTTTTTTTTTTTCAGTAGTTTTCTCCTGCTCTTTCAATTGAAAGTATTTCCTCTCTTTTTGTGTTGCTTAACTTTCTCTGCCCCTATGAGTTTAGGTGAACTGTTACCTACTGTGGTCTTGAAGAGGCATTCTTATGAAGGAGTGTCCCTATACAGACTGTGTGTGTCTCATGCCTTTGGTGGGTGAGCTGGCTTTGATGGAATTGCAAATCATGTCTTTCCCCATGGTGTGCTGGCAGCTATTACCTTGGTAGTGGGTAGGACAGAGATGAAGGGTGCTGGAACTAGAGCCTTGTGAGAAGATGAACTGCCCTTCCCAGTGGCTGTCACAACCCTAGGAGGGGTGGGGCCTGATCTTAAGTTGCTGGACCAGAAACCCCGAGCGAGAGTCAGGGAGAAGGAGGCTCTGTTCCCTTTAAGTGTGTTTTCCCATTTCCCTGAACCAAGAGGCTTCCCCAGTGCATGGAGTACTGAACAAGTGGGGCCCATGGGGGCTCTCAGCCTATGTCAGCAACAGAGGTCCAAGCTGCCTCTTATGTGCTGCCTATGCAGACACCAGAATGTTTTTTCCCTTGCTCCACTCAAAAGCAGAGTTTCCAAGGTGGCACTTGTGGTAAAGAACCCACCTGCCAATGCAGGAGACATAAGAGTTGTAGGTTCTATCCTCAGGTTGGGGAGGTCCCCTGGAAGAGGACATGGCAACCCACTCCCCTCTTCTTGCCTGGAGAATGCCATGGACAGGGGACACTGGCAGGCTACGGTCCACGGGCTCACAAAGAGTTGGACATTACTGGAGCAACTGAGCATGCATGCACTCCTGATAGATAGGTGCTACTATTATTATTATCTCCACTCAGAAGCAGTCATGGGTACAAGTCCTCTTTGTCCCTCATAGCCAATCTCAACCTCCAGGCTCTGCCACCCTACTGTGTTACCATATTGTAGAAATGATGAGGCCTGTGTGGACACTTGGCATGTATTGGGAGGTGAGCTGTGATGGAGCATTGGCTATCAGGGATTGGGGTTACTTCTAATGCACTGCCTGAGTGAGTGCCACTGATGGCAGTTGTCGTCCCAGCTAGGTTCAGCCCTGTGACCAGGTTACCTCTTCTTCCTAGGCTGAGTCTTCTTTCAACTCATGGTCACAGCTGATCCAGTGATGCACTATAATAAGGCATGAACAAGGCTGTGATGATAGCTCAGATCAGTCTGGGGCACACACCGAAGTGATCAAGGAAAACCTGGTGGCTGCTGGGGTAGACCTCTCACCTCCTTTCCTCATGGACAATCTGATGTGTGTGCCCCCATCTGGAGCTAAGTGCAGGCCGGCACCCTCTTGTTACCAGCAAGAGTAGGGTGGCTGGTCCCTCCCATCTTGGAGCCCAGCACTGGGGCATCAAATCCATGGCTGCAACCACTCACATCCCAAGACAGGTATCTACCCTGTTCAAAGATAGTCTAGGAAATTTCAAATACTTGGCATATAGCATAGGTACCACATGTTACCCCAGCATTTTATCCCCTTTAAATGTAGTTAATGATGTTTTATACCAAACATTTTTCTTGGAAATATACATGTAACAAATTCTTAGCAACTAATAAGGTTTAGCTCTTATCAAAGATTAATAAGTGTTCATTTAATTGAAGGTACAAATGGAAAGAAATTATTGTTTAATATCAAAAGTATGCCAGAAGTTCTAAGTAAATTAGAACTTTTGGCAAATATGTAGGTATCCACCCACATATTTTCCCTTTTTCTGAATTCCCTCCCAGGGACATACATCCCATCCTCATCACTTTTCTTACCTCACTCCCTGAGTACATGTGTATCTTTCTTGTTTTCTTGCATACACAGGAGTCCTTCTGCCAGTTTCCAGTTAGTTTTCAGTGAGGATTGTTCCACATTTAGATGCATTTTGATGTGTTTGTTGGGAGAGGTGAGCCCCATGCCCTTTACTGTGTCATCTTAATCTTTTTCCCAATTGAAAGTTTTCAAATATTTTTTTTTACCTAGAAGAATGCAAATCCAGGGTGTATCTTTTCATACTTTTCCATTTACTGTGGTATTTCGTACTCTAAATTTATGCTAAAGTATAATTCATTTAGTATATCCACAAGATTCCATGTATTTACATTATTCCATTCTATTTTTAGAAATCTTATTTGCCATGGAATGAACATATTTAGAAATACTGTATTGATTGTTTATGAAGAATATCCAATGATTCCACAGCAATATGTGCAACATGCTATTAGAGTTTTGCATTTTTAATAACAGCATAACATGAATAATACCCTATCCAAAAAAAGTATAATCTGGGTTTAGGGAAAGTCTCCAAAGTTGCTAAATAACAGTCTGGAATATGAGAAGGAATGTTAAGATAATGTATCAGACAGACTTATATCTTGGATTTATTTCCTAGTAGCTGAGTAACAAGTATTAGCAAGTCATTTTTCTGAACGTTTTATTTAATCATTTATTAAATAGGGATAATAGTGCTGACAGAAATGTGATGACTTAACTCCAGAAAAATAATTTACTTAGAACTTCTGGCATACTGTTGATATTAAACAATAATTTCTTTCCATTTGTATCTTTCCCTTCAATTAAATGAACACTTATTAATCCTTGATAAGTGCTAAACCTTATTAGTTGCTAAGAATTTGTTATATGTATATTTCCAAGAAAAATGTTTGGTATAAAACATCATTAACTACATTTAAAGGGGATAAATGCTGGGGTAACATGTGGCCCCTATGCTATGTGCCAAGTACTTGAAATTTCCTAGACTATCTTTGAACATCTAAGAAATCTTAATAACTATTATTATCCCCATTTTATAGATGAGGAAGTTGAGGTTCAAGTAAGAAAATTAAAGCATTGGCCAATGGTCACAACATCTGGAAAGGCCAGAGTAAGGATTTGAAACTATAGTTTCTTGGGGTCTTAAAATAAGTTTAGGGAAGGATACTACTGTGGTGTCCATATGGAGATAAACTCTTCTGTAATATGTTAGTCTTCAGAATGACCTGGCCTGTACATTAGCTGAAAATTTCTATAGGTCCCTTTACTCAACAACAGGGTCTGGGGCTCATTATCACGGTGTTTCCTTATATCTGACATTTGGAAATCCAAATTGGGTCTTTGAAGTTTCTCCATAAACCCTGTTTGGCAGCTAGTATTTTATCAACATCCTGAGCTTCCCCAGATGTTTATATATACTCTGGATACATAGAATTAGGCAATCATGTAATCTGAAAATCCCATAGTTACCAGATTAAACGGTCAAATCAGGCATTGCACAGAGCTAGGTAAATTTCTTGCTTAAAAAGAAATACATGAAATTAGTGTTTTCTAAAGGGTATTCTCAGCAACATAAGTCTTGAGAAATGTTCAGTGAAAAAAGAAAATGAAACACAAACCATAAAAATGAAAATAATGGTTAACTGAACAAACATAATTGAGACAGGATGCATAACATATCATCCTCTTGGAGATTCACAGTTGCTTAGCATATTCAGACTCTGAGTCTTTTTGGCCATCCTTTTGACATGGCATGTAGGATCTTAGTTCCCAGACTTGAGATTGAGCCTATACCCTTTGCATTGCTAGTGCAGCGTCTTAACCACAGGACCATCAGGGAAGTCTTCAAGACTGAGTCTTTTTGAGAGAGGGTCAAGAAAATGGAGGAATAGGAGGTGGAGCTCACCGCCTTCCACAAATACATCTAAAAGTGGAACAGTTTGCACAGAACATCTTACTGATTGTTAGCATATGACCTCACACTACCAAAATAGCAAGAGAACCTCTATGTCACTGGATAGGACAAAAGAAAAAGAGCAGAATGGGCATGGGACATTTGCCACAAGACGGGAACGTTAAAAGAGTTCTTGAACCCAGGGAAGTCCCCTCACCAGTGGGTAGATCAGCCTGAACAGAGAGGGAGCTTTGGAGGCTCAGAGGAGAGTGCATCAGTGTTTCTGGTAGGCAAAACAGAGAGTGACCTGCAAAGACAGTAACACTGCCCTGCATTCTCAGCCTCAGATGCTTTCCTCACACTGCAAAAAAATTAACTCAAAGTGGATTTTAGAATTAGACATGAGTGCTAAAACAATAAAACTTGTAAAGGAAAATATGAGAGTAAATTGTAATGATTTGAGGTTAGGCAATAGGAAGCTATGGGCTTCCCTCATAGCTCAGTTGGTAAAGAATCTGGCTGCAATGCAGGAGACCCACTCAGTTTGATTCCTTGGTTGGGAAGATCCACTGGAGAAGGGATAGGCTACCCATTCCAGTATTCTGGCCTAGAGAATTTCATGGACTGTATAGGTCATGGAATTGCAAAGAGTCAGACACAACTGAGCAACTTTCATTTCACTTCACTTCAATAATTTATAAGATATGACACAAAAAGCACAGGCCACAAACAAATAAATTAGACTATAAGAAGTGGAAAAACATGTCTGCTGTAAATGATATTATCAAGAACATGAAAACACAAGTCACAGAATAGGAAAAAAAAAATTTAAGTACTATATCTCAATAAGGATTTCTACCCAGAATATATACAAAATGCTTAGAACTCAAAATGAAATGATAAATGGCCTACTTTTTAAGGGCAAATTATATAATAAACATTTCTCCAAAGACAAATAAACAGCCAATAAGAAAATGAAAAGATACTGAATATCACTAATTATTGCTGCTGCTGCTGTTAAGTCGCTTCAGTCGTGTCCAGCTCTGTGCTACCCCATAGACGGCAGCCCACCAGGCTCCTCTGTCCCTGGGATTCTCCAGGCAAGAACACTGGAGTGGGTTGCCATTTCCTTCTCCAATGTATCAAAGTGAAAAGTGAAAGTGAGGTTGCTCAGTCATGTCCAACTCAGCGACCCCATGGACTGCAGCCCACCAGGCTCCTCCATCCATGGGATTTTCCAGGCAAGAGTACTGGAGTGGGGTGCCATTGCCTTCTCCTCACTAATTATTATAGAAATGCAAATAAAAACCACAATGAGATATTAATTCACATTCACTAGTATGGTGGTAGGGCTTCCCTGGTGGCTCAGCAGTAAAGAATCTGCCTGCAGTGTACGAGCCACAGGAGACATGGGTTTGATTCCTGAGTCAGGAAGATCCTCTGGAGGAGGACATGGCAACTCACTCCAGTATTCTTGCCTGGAGAATCCCATGGACAGAGGAGCCTGGCGGGCTACGATCCAAAGGGTCACAAAGATTTGGACATGACTGAAGTGACTTAGCATGTATGCAGGATGGCTATAAGATGTGTATAAGAGACAGGCTCTGTGCTACCCCATAGACGGCAGCCCACCAGGCTCCTCCGTCCCTGGGATTCTCCAGGCAAGAACACTGGAGTGGGTTGCCATTTCCTTCTCCAATGCATGAAAGTGAAAAGTGAAAGTGAAGTCGCTCAGTCATGTNTTAGCATGTATGCAGGATGGCTATAGTAAAATAGACACTAATAAATGTTAGTTGGAATGTGAAGAAATTGGAATACACACTAATTGTTAGTGGGACTATAAAATGATGCTTTCCCCAGTGGCTCTGTGGTAAAGAATTTGCATGAGATGCAAGTTTGATTCCTAGATTGGGAAAAGCCCCTAGATGAAGTAATGGCAACCCATTCCAATATTCTTGTCTGGAAAATTCCATGGACAGAGGGGCCTGGCCGGCTATAGTCCATGAGATCGCAAAGTGCCTGACGTGACTGAGCACGCATTACTCACTCTCGGTAAATGGTGTAGCTGTATAATCTAGCAATTTAACTCCTTGGTATATGAAAACATATACATACAAAACTTGCATGCAAATATTTACGGTATTATTATTATTCATAATATCCAAAATGTGAAAGACAACTAAAATATGATATAGCCGATTATTTGGCAATACAACAGAAGAGCTGATATATGTTACAATGTGGCTCAACCTTGAAAACAATTTGCTATGTGAAAGAAGTGAGTCACAAAAGACCAATGGAGTATGATTCCATTTATATAAAGTAGAATGAATGGATAATTCTGTAGAGATATTGAGTAGATTGCTGTTTGCCTCAAGCTGAGAGCACTGGGGGGGTAGAATGGGGAATACCTGCTAATGTGCATGGAGTTTGTTTTGGGAGTAATGAGAAAGTTCTAAAGTTAGATATGATGAGCGTTTTAAAACTCTGTATATATATTTAAAGCTATTGAATTGTACAATTTTGATTAGTGCATTTTATGGCTTATGGATTATAAATTAATACAGCTGCTTTTTAAAATAGCCATTACTACAATCTATAGTTGAAATAATTTTAGTAGTTCACAACTGATCAAATAGTGCATTAATTGTGGTCATAAGATGCAAATAAGCTTTGATAGGAAATTTAACTATTTATGATACATACAGGATTTAATATGTATTCTATTTTTTAAAAAAGACCAAAGATATACAATTCTAAAATTTTTGTTGTTTTACTTTCTTAGCACTATTGTGATTTAATCTAAAACATTTCTTTTCATGCTAAAATTTAGTGTATAATAGTGTTATCATCCCCACTATCAGTTCAGTTAAGTTCAGTTCAGTCACTCAGTCGTGACTGACTCTTTGTGACCCCATGAACCACAGCACCACAGGCCTCCCTGTCCATCACCAACTTGCAGAGTCCACCCAAACCCATGTCCGTCAAGTTGGTGATACCATCCAAGCATCTCATCCTCTTTCATCCCCTTCTCCTCCTGCCCTTAATCTTTCCTAGCATCATGGTCTTTTGAAATGAGTTAGCTCTTTGCATCAGGTGGCTAAAGTATTGGAGTTCCAGCTTCAGCATCAGTCCTTCCAATAAATATTCAGGACTGATCTCCTTTAGGATGGATTGGTTGGATCTCTTTGCAGTCCAAGGGACTCTCAAGAGTCTTCTCCAACACCACAGTTCAAAAGCATCAATTCTTTGGTGCTCAGCATTCTTTATAGTCCAACTCTCACATCCATACATGACCACTGGAAAAACCAGAGCCTTAACTAGATGGGCTTTTGTTGGCAAAGTAATGCCTCTGCTTTTTAATATGCTATCTAGGTTGGTCATCACTTTTCTTCCAAGGAGTAAGCGTCTTTTAATTTCATGGTTGCAATCACCATCTGCAGTGATTTTGGAGCCCTCCAAACTAAAGTCTGACACTGTTTCCCATCTATTTGCCATGAAGTAATGGGACAAGATGCCATAATCTTTGTTTTCTGAATGTTGAGATTTAAGCCAACGTTTTCACTCTCCTCTTTCACTTTCAAGAGGATCTTTAGTTTTTCTTCACTTTCTGCCATTAGCATGGTGTCATTTGCATATCTGAGGTTATTGGTATTTCTGCTGGCAATCTTGATTCCAGCTTGTGCTTCTTCCAGCCCAGCATTTCTCATGATGTACTCTGCATANAACTTTTTCACTCTCCTCTTTCACTTTCATCAAGAGGCTTTTTAGTTCCTCTTCACTTCCTGCCATAAGGGTGGTGTCATCTGCATATCTGAGGTTATTGATATTTCTCCTGGCAATCTTGATTCCAGCTTGTGCTTCTTCCAGCCCAGCATTTCTCATGATGTACTCTGCATATAAGTTAAATAAGCAGGGTGACAATGTGCAGCCTTGACGTACTCCTTTTCCTATTTGGAACCAGTCTGTTGTTCCATGTCCAGTACTAACTGTTGCTTTCTTACCTGCATATAGGTTTCTCAAGAGGCAGGTCAGGTGGTCTGCTATTCCCATCTCAGTAAGAATTTTCCACAGTTTATTGTGATCCACACCGTCAAAGGCTTTGTCATAGTCAATAAAGCAGAAATAGATGTTTTTCAGGAACTCTCTTGCTTTTTCGATGCTCCAGAGGATGTTGGCAGTTTGATCTCTGGTTCCTCTGCCTTTCCTACAACCAGCTTGAACATCTGCAACTTCATGGTTCACATATTGCTGAAGCCTGTCTTGGAGAATTTTAAGCATTTCTTTACTAGTGTGTGAGATGAGTGCAATTGTGTGGTAGTTTGAGCATTTTTTGACATTGCCTTTCTTTGGGATTGGCAAGAAAACTGACCTTTTCTGGTCCTGTGGCCACTGCTGAGTTTTCCAAATTTGCTGGCATAATGAGTGCAGCACTTTCACAGCATCATCTTTCAGAATTTGAAATAGCTTAACTGGAATTTCATCACCTCCATTAGCTTTGTTCGTAGTGATGCTTCCTAAGGCCCACTTGACTTCACATTCTAGGATGTCTGGCTCTAGGTGAGTGATCACACCATTGTGATTATCTTGGTCATGAAGATCTTTTTTGCACAGTTCTTCTGTGTTTTCTTGCCGCCACCTCTTAATATCTTCTGCTTCCGTTAGTTCTAAACCATTTCTGTCCTTTATTGAGCCCATTTTTGCATGAAATTTTACCTTGGTATCTCCAATTTTCTTGAAGAGATCTCTAGACCTTCCCTTTCTACTATTTTCCTCTATTTCTTTGCATTGATTGCTGAAGACAGCTTTCTTTTCTCTCCTTGCTTTTCTTTGGAACAGATATAAGCATTCAGATGCTTTTATCTTTCCTTTTTGCTTCTCTTCTTTTCACAGCTATTTGTAAGGTCTCCTCAGATGGCCATTTTGCTTTTTTTGCTTTTCTTTTTCTTGGGAATGGTCTTGATTCCTGTCTCCTGTACAATGTCATGAACCTCCATCCATAGTTCATCCCCTCTATATACACAGCCAAATTGGTTCTATGTAGCTTTTAGTGAAGTACATCTGTGATCTTTCTTAGCACAGACATTACTCTTGCATGTTACAAAATGTAAATTGAACTACCATAAATGAAAAATATTTGTTGTAAACAATACTACTGGACTCAGACTACCTTTATTATTTCATGAGTTATCCCCCTAGGAGATAATAAGAATGCCAATGATTTACCCTTTGATTTGGGGTTTTTCCAGTTATATGATCTGGTGAATCCAGACAACACTTTCTGATGCTTCTAATGTGTCTGAAATTTCCTAGTTGGAACCCTTCCATTATGATAACCAGGAATTTTGTTAAAAAAGTATAAACCTGGATTCTATAACAGACCCACTAAGTCAGCATCTATAATGGTAGAGTTCAATAATTACTTTTTTTTAGATCCCTAGGTAATTCTGTTATTTCCTACTATTTAAGTAGAATGAATTTAACTTAATTTGTATATGCTATTTCAGATTTCTCTGGCAACTTATTCAAGAAAAACTGCATTAGACTTTTTATCTAATTAACTTTGAAATCATAGACCTCTCTAGTAATCTTCAACCTACATTTATATGTGTGCTCAGTTGTGTCTGACTCTTTGCAACCCCATGGACTGTAGCCTGCCAGGCTCCTCTGACCATGGGGTCTCCTCGGCAAGAATACTGGAGTAAGTTACTATTTCCTTCTCCAGGGGATCTTCCCCTACCAAGGCATCGAACCAGGGTCTCCTACATTGGTACACAGATTCTGTACCACTAGTGCCACCTGGGAAGCTCTACCTTTTTATAGGGGCAGGAATATGATCCTTTCCCCTTTCAAAAATTTTAATTACTGCTTTGTAAATTTATGGCCTTTAGTTTTCTAGTGAATTTCCATGCTTTTGCTTTCCTCCAAAAAGCACTATTTTTTTTCCATTTGTCTTTAATGTAAGTTTCTTTTCCTTCTAGTAAATTGTAGTATTTTTGCGCGTTTCCCACTTACCCATTTAATAGCCATTTTCAATAAACCAAAATGTTTTAATTGTTTTTTAACCTTTGATTTTGTTTTCATTTGTCCAATAGTGAGTAATCTACCTAGCTAAATTGTAGTATCTGGAAACAAGTTTACATTTGGTATCAATATTCATAGGATAATATAGTATATATAAACCATATATATATAACTGTGTATCTATTTATAGATAAATATATAGTGTCATTTCCAGTTAATATATATTAATCTTAAAACTTTAAATCATAGTATGTGAATCAAAGGATAGATTGAATAATAAACCATGACTGACATCTCTAAAAGGTTATGTGAATCATGACTATAATAAGCTCTTCATTATTATCAAGTTGATACTTAAAATCATTTATCTTTTATTATACATATAATACTTATATATACTATAATTTATTATTATGTCCTAGTATGGATTGTCTAGTTATTGAGTTAAAAGGACTCCCCTTTCTTCCCATGTGTAAGTCTGAATTATTAAACATAATTCCTAGGAAATCTCTCTATATGTAAATGATGGAAGTGATAAAACTTCTCATCTAAATTATTAGCATGATTATCCATATGTTTCTTAATTATTCCCTTTAGGGTTGCATTAAATCTTCCCAATACCTCATTGTGGGAATTAAGCTATTGTCTCAACTGTTTCTAGCACTTTTGAAAGGAAATTTGTGTTCTTATTAAGATTACTAGTAAACTTCCCAGTAAAAGATTATGTCCAGCAAATCCTTGCCTAACACTGGCATGTCCTAAGGGGATAGTAAAGGTATCTAGTATTGCCAGGAGCCAAAAGAATGCTACTTATCCAAGGTTGAGAACTTTATAAGGACTCTTTTTTGGAGTATCTGCTCTTTCTTATGTCTAGAAACATAATAGTCATAAATTACTACTATTTTTGTACTAGGAAAAACATGTCAAATCTTCCTTTCACCATGTTGGTCTCAGAGTTGTACTATCTCAGTGACAATCTTTCCCATTGGTGAATGGTCCCAAGAGCCCAGGTCAGATGACTTCTAGACAATATCACTAAGATTTATATGCTTGTTTGTCTCAGAGCAGGCCCTCTTCTAGACAAAGTCACAGTAGTTCTCCTTTGTGTGCATGACTCCTAGCACTTCTGATGATGTTTTTCCAGCACTAATTTTATATGTCCATGTTTCCCTGGAGCTTCTATAACTATATAACAGGCTTTGTGTAGTGCTTCTCCAAGTTGTTCTGTTCTGCTCTCCCAGAAAAAGTGGTAACCCTGGTGAAAGTTCTTACCTTGTAGTTCTGCCATAACGTCAGTCAGACTCCCCTAAGGAAGCATGATTGTGTAATACTGCAGCATCATGCCCTCAGCTTCCCTAAACTACTCTGGGCCTTGGAGAGAATGTGAACCTGCCCCTGCTCCCTTCCCATATCTTTTCTTAAGGTACAGCTATCAAGCCTCTGTAAGGATTGTCTCCTGAGGTAGATCAGATAACAACTCTCTCCTTGAAGTTCTTTTGTCCAGGTAGCTTAGCAAGGTACCTAATTTTTCTGAGAAATAATCCCATTTTCCATAGTATTATATTAATGCAAAGGCAAACTTTAATCCTGGAAAAGATATTAATCTTATAAACACTTTTAATTTAAAGCTCCATTCAGTAAAATAAGCAATGGCACTGCTGATTAAACAGCCCCTTTTCTTTCCTGATCTCTTGAGTTTTTCATGTTCACCAAAGTATACTTTTGGTTTTCAAGTGTAAGCAACAGTAACTATATTTACCTCTACCATGTTAAACTTCAATTATCTGGGTGGCTCAGGTGGTAAAGAATCTGTCTGCAATGTGGGAGACCCCTGAGTCAGGAAGATCCCCTGGAGTAGGAAATAGCAACCCACTCCAGTATTCTTGCCTGCAAAATTCCATGGACAGAAGAGCCTGGAGGTGTTACAGTCAGACATGACTGAGCAACTAATACTTTCTACTTTCTTTCTAAGATAATCAAAATATTTATTTATCTGTGAAGAGCTTTTGGATACTCACTAGAGAAAGAGAGAAATATCCCTGTTATAAATTAGTTTTCTTATTATTTGGCTGACTTAAAAACAAGGAAAACAAAGAAACAACAACACAACTTTCTGATTATAGTCAGGTCAGTACTTCTTTCAGAAATTCACTCCAAAAGTGAATTCTCCAAATCTAATACTAGAAACTTACTTTTGGTATTAATATGATTGCCACAATTATTAAGGTAGCATTAAATGATATTCATTAGAATCTACTACTATGAGGAAAATATGTCTAGATAATTCAGAAACAAATAATGAAGCATAAAAATTATGGCTAAACCACAAATTCTGTTAACCAGAACAATCCAATTGTTAACATTTGCATTTCTTGAACTATAACTCACTCTTAAAAAATCAGACATAACTTCATTTGTCTTACTAGAAGGAAGCATAGGACTTTTTAAAAAATTCTGTTGACGTATCTTATTTTTGCAGTAATAGAGGTGTGCTGTGAGTGGGAGGAGGAGTGACCCAAGAAAGACACAAGCCAAAATAGTTTGAGAAGCATACTTCCCTTTGTCTAAGGGTACAGACATCCACCCAGGTCAGTTGATAAATTTCTTAAATACAGTAGCAAAATTTTATGATTTCAGCTTTGTTCTATGGAGAGTATATTTCCTGTTTCTTTAGGTTCACTTGAAAAAAATTGAATACTTTTCAGTAGAGTTGACAGTTGAAATGCTCTATTTACTTGACCTTTAAAACATTTTCAACTGTGAACAGCTGGCTACTCTGCCCCTTTCCCAGAGGCTGCTTAGGCTGTAAACAGGAGGCAAAGTAGAATTGCAGCCAATCTAATTATGGAATATTGAAAAGGTCAAAGCATTGCCCTGGGCTACAAAATGGTAAGATCTTCATTTAAAAGAATGCCAAATATCCTAGCCAATAAATGGAAAAGCAGTAGCTTATATTTCTTATAAAATTAGTATTTGCAAGTACCTCCTATACATAAATTTCTAAACATGTTACAATATTATTCAAAAATTGTCTACAAAGGCAGTGGTAATGTGGATTGTGGTAGCATCTTCTTACATTAAGGGACAATGTATCTTATGTGTAACACAGTGTGTCAGTTAAGTTTCAATCAGAGATACAGAATCATTATGAATGTTATAAAATAAGAGATTTACCATAGGAATTAGTTCTTATGCAATTGTAAACTTAGAAAATTACATTCCCTCTGTACCTGATGGTATTCCTAACGTTGCTGTAATTGTCAGGGATGATAATGGGGGGAAAATGGTGAATGTCCAAAAGAGGAGAGTATCAACAAGATGGAATCCATGATCACAAAATGGAGTCCATGAGGATAAATTAGAGTTTATAAGGTCAACAGAAATCTATGTTTATCCCTATCACCTCTGTCCTCAACAACACAGGTGACTTGAAGAATGAGTTGATGTCTTCACCATGGAACTACATACAGGCTTGAATCAGGACTTGGAGACATTCAAGATGGAGATCTAGTGGACAGTGGAAAGCTGTGGGCCCATGCCAATTAGTTGATGACCTACTCCTACCTTAACAAATTTTGTCCAAAGTACTCTGTAGTGAACTTGAATCTAGAACTATATAGAACTTGAGTTTAGCTATGCTGACAGAGAAACACCATACCCCATGACCAGAGGCATCTTCTAAGGTAGCTGAGATGTGTTCAAGAACCATGTGCTATGCTGTGTAATATGACAGATTTGGGAAGTCTATATGGATGTCTCTGACATCATCTAGATTCTGTCATCTCATACGTAGGACAGCCAAGAACCATATACATTCTATTTGAAAGGTAAATTTGAAAGATTTTCTATGGGGAAGTTAAACAGTTGAAATAATATAGAAAGAGATGTATCAATGCTAAAGATAGCTAAAAAAAATTAAATTGTAAAGTCAGATTAAATCCACTCATTTTACCTGCTGTATCCTGTAAGAACCACCACAATGAATGCTAACAGATAACCATGGGATGGGGTTTGCATGTGATGAGAAACACACTTATCAGAGGAAACACATATTTGGAGCAGATTCCCTGGAGGGGAAAATCTGAGCTATTAATATTTTATTGGAAATCCCCAGTGACCAACTTGTCATTCAGTGGAATTTCTGAACAGAATTTCTAGATTAAACATGAAGTGATCTTTCTACGTCATTTAAAAAATTTAATGTTTTAATTTCAGGAAACTGTTCATATTCCAAATCCAACTGAGGAGACTCTTTTAGGACTGACTCAGCTGTCATTTCATAAATGATATTTCTGTCCAATTTAGTAAATAGCATGCACTTCTAATGATATGAGATGTTACAAGAAGTGCACATGAACTGTATCTACTATATTAAATAACTTCAGCAATAATATGCTCCCTTTATGGTAAATACCATGGGAATGGGTTAGAAATTATTGGTCTAGGTTATTTCCCTTGAGTCATTTTCGTGTGATTTTGAAGTTTCCAACCATGTTCATAAAAAAAGTAAAATACAGCCCATAGAAACCCAGTGGGTAATCAATTCATTAAAATTAATTACACTTGGAACCATAGAAATGAGGAAAGAAGGCTGTTTCTTTGATTTCAATGTCTACAGCAACCCTCTGACAACTATCAGAGTAACCATAGTATAGACTTCTCCAGCAAACTCCAGAGAGCCCTTCCCTGTTGCATCAATCCTTTATGTCTGTTATTTGCTGTCTTTATTTCAAATATTTGATGTAGATTAATGGACATGTGATAGACTTGCCCTTCATGCTTATCATCTCATGATCAGGGTATATAACCTTTAGAATGTACCATATTATTATTGTACAAAATAAATGGAAGCACTGTATTCTGTTATAGGTCCTAGAATGTTCATGGCTTATGTGTACAGATATATATTCTCTAGTGATATAAGTAGCTTTAATTATACTCTATAATAAGAAGCAATGTACAGAATCCACCAAAGATATGGATTATCTTTAAAATGAATATGTGTGTATGCATATTCTTTCTGCTTTTCTCTATATCCAGATTTAGGTTGATATTATTTCTCTGTGTGCCACTTTTTCAAGCCAACCAGTTTTGAAAACTTGCCTGAAAACGTTGAAAATTACTATGAACTTTAGTGAAGAATGGGCATTTTTTTTCTCTAAAAACTTCCATTTATTCACCACCAAAGACAGACTCAAATGCTGATCATCCACAAAACCTATAAGCTAAGTGTAAGTTGTAAGTGTAATTGTTGGTTGTTTTTTTTTTTCCTTCAAATGCCCAATTTTTAACAACAAAATCACAAGGCATACAAAGAAATAAGAAACCATGGTCCATTCAAAAGAAAAAGTAAACTGGCAAAAAAATGTACATGAGGAGGAAAACACATCAGATTTAATAGACAAGGACTTTAAAATATCTGTTTTAAATATACTCAAAGAGCTCAAAAAAGGAGAAAGAAAAGAAATTGGGAAAATGACATCTTAAAAATGAGAATAACTATGAAGTGATAGAAATCATGAAAAGGAGCCAAACAGAAATTAGAGATGAAAAGATACAATAACTGAATTGAAAATTTCAATAGAGGGATTTAACAGTAGATTTTGGCAAACAGAAAATGAAATCATTGACTGTGAACACAAGATAATCGAAATTATTATGTCTGAGGAACATAATGGTAAAAAGTAAAGAAAAATGACAGATCCTAAAGGACATCTGGGATACCACCAAGAAAATGACTATATACAC
>SJYA01005647.1:1472842-1486304 GCA_006410615.1 Neotragus moschatus | reverse complement strand
CATGTTAGTTGCTCAGTTGTGTTCGATTCTTTGTGACCCCATGGCCTATAGTCTGCCAGGCTTCTGTCCATGGAATTCTCCAGGTGAGAATATTGGAGTGGTTTGCCATTTCTTCCTCCAGGGCATCTTCTTGACCCAGAGATCAAGCCTGGGTCTCCTTCATTGCAGGTATATTCTTTACCAACTCAGTTACCAGCCTCTATTAAAAAAAGTTGTCTCACTACTTAGTAAATGAACCATTACAAGAAATCAAATCACATCACCTCTAAAGAGAATACACAATGCCTCTCTACAAAACAGAACTTAATTCTCTAGAATCATTATTAATGTATAACTATAGAACATGGGTCTATGATGACTTCTCAAATGTGAAATCAGCGTGTCAAATGTTGGGATCGCTAAGAGTCGGACACGACTGAGCAACCGCACTTCACTTCTCACTTTTATGCATTGGAGAAGGAAATGGCAACCTACTCCAGTGTTCTTGCCTGGAGAATCCCAGGGACAGGGGAGCCTGATGGGCTGCCATCTATGGGGTCGCACAGAGTCGGACACGACTGAAGTGACTTACCAGCAATGTTAGTAATGACCATTTTAACATTTACATTTAGAATTAATCTCTGGTTATATAATCAAAGTATAGGTTCATTTACTTTTAGGTTAGTGGTTTTAAATTATAATTCTGTCTTGCATCTTATCTTTTATAAGTCAATATGTCTTATCAGAAAAAGCCTTTTCCCCAATGAGCACCCTAAATTTATTAGCATCTACAAAGCAACCTTTCATTGTTTTACTTCCCTCATTAATAAACATGTGGTTCAAGAATTCACCATATTGTAAAATAGTTATCTTTTCCCATATTAGATCAATTGTACATAGGTAACTTAAACAACAGAAAATGTTATTGACTCTACCCTTATCCTCACAAAAAATCAGGGATGAAACAATAATAATTGGTCTTTTCTGGGTCTATATTATCTGTCTGAGTAAAGGTTCTGTCCAAATGATGTCTATTAATTCTTAGTTTATCCTTTAGAGACTATCCTTTCCCCACTGTTCCATTATTAAATATTAGTTAACCTTATAACTGATAAATTCAGGGGTTTTTTTTTTTTGGCCCATCTTGAAAACATATTCTTTTAGTCCACAGATGAGCCCCCCAGGCTGGACGGTGCTACTGGAGGAGAGTGGAAATCAATTACTAATAGCTCCAGAAAAAAATAAAGAGGCTGTGCAAAGTCAAAATGATGGTCAGCTGTGGCTGTGTCTGGTGGTGAAAGTAAAGTCCAATGCTGTAAAGAACAATATTGTATAGGAACCTAGAATGTTAGGTCCATGAATCAAAGTTAATTGGACATGGTCAAGCAGGAGATGGCAAGGGTGAACGTCAACATTTTAGAAATCAGGGAACTAAAATGGATGAGAATGGGTGAATTAAATTCAGATGACTGGTACTAACTACTGTGGGCAAGAATCCCTTATAAGAAATGGAGTAGCCCTCATAGTCAACAAAGCAGTCCAAAATGGAGTAATTGGGTGCAATCTCAAAAATGACAGAATGATCTCTGTTTCCAAGGCAAACCACTCAACCTCACAGTAATCCAAGTCTATGCCCCAGCTACTGATGCCGAAGAAGCTGAAGTTGACGGGTTCTGTGAAGACCTAAAAGACCTAGTTGTTGGTGGTAGCCTGTCAGGCTCCTCTGTCCATGGGATTCTCCAGGCAAGAATAGTGGAGTGGGTTGCCATTTCCTTCTTCAGGGACTTTCTAGAACTAACACCAAAAAAAAAAAAAAAAAAGAAGTTCTTTTCATCATAGGGGATTGGAATGCAAAAGCAAGAATTCAAGAGATATCTTGAGTAACAGGCAAGTTTGGTACTGTACTACAGAACAATGGAGGACAAAGGCCAACAGAATTTTTTAAAAGAATGCACTTGTCATAGCAAACACCTTTTTACAACAAACCAAGAGACGACTGTACACATAGACCTCACCAAATGGTCAATACAGAAATCAGATTGATTTATTCTTTATAGCCAAAGATGGAGAAGCTCTATACAGTCAGCAAAAACAAGACCAGGAGCTGACTGTTGCTCAAACCAGAGCTGACTATGGCTCAAATCATCAGCTCCTCATAGCAAAATTCAGGCTGAGGTTGAAGAAAGCAGGGAAAAACCACTAGGCCATTCAGGTATGTCCTAAATCAAATCTCTTAGGATTATACAACGGAAGTGATGAATAGACTCAAAGGATTAGATCTGGTAGACAGAGTGCCTAAGAACTATGGACAGAGGTTCATAATATTGTATAGGAGGTGGTGACCATAAACCATCCTGAAGAAAAACAAATGAAAGAAGGCAAAGTGGTTGTCTGATAAAGCTTTACAAATAGCTGAGAAAGAAGAAAAGCAAAAGGCAAGGAATAAAGGGAAAGATACACCCAGCAAACTGCAGAGTTCCAGAGAATAGCAAGGAGAGATAAGAAGGCTTTCATCAAGGAGCAATGGAAAGAAGTAGAGGAAAGCAATAGAATGGGAAAGACTAGACTCTCTTCAAGAAAATTGGAGATACTAAAAGAACATTTCATGCAAGGATGGGCACAATAAATGACAGATATGTTAAGGACCTAACAGAAGCAGAAGAGATTAAGAAGAGGTGGCAAGAATACACAGAAGAAGTATACAATAAAGGTCTTAATGACCAGATGACCACGATACTTTGGTCACTCATCAAGAGCCTAACATCCTAGAGTGTGAAGTCATGTGGGCCTTCAGTTAGTCAATTCAGTCGCTCAGTCGCGTCCAACTCTTTGCGACCCCATGAATTGCAGCACGCCAGGCCTCCCTGTCCATCACCAACTCCCGGAGTTCACTCAAACTCTCGTCCATCAAGTCAGTGATGCCATCCAGCCATCTCATCCTCTGTTGTCCCCTTCTCCTCCTGCCTCTAATCCCTCCCAGCATCAGAGTCTCTTCCAATGAGTCAGCTCTTTGCATGAGGTGTCCAAAGTTCTAGAGTTTCAGCTTTAGCATCATTCCTTCCAAAGAACACCCAGGACTGATTTCCTTTAGAATGGACTGGTTGGATCTCCTTGCAGTCCAAGGGACTCTCAAGAGTCTTCTCCAACACCACAGTTCAAAAGCATCAATTCTTCGGCATATGGGCCTTAGGAAGCATTAATACAAACAAAGCTAGCAGAGTAGGTGGAATTCCAGCTGAGCTATTTAAAATCCTAAAAGATGATGCTGTTCAAGTGCTGCACTCAATGTTAGCAAATTTTGAAAACTCAGAAGCGCCCACAAGACTGCAAAACATCAATCTTCATTTAATTCCAAAGAAGGGCAATTCCAAAGAATGTTCAAACTACTGTACAATTGTGCTCATTTTGCATGCTAGTTAGGTTATGCTCAAAATCCTTCAAGCTAGGCTTCAGCAGTATGTGAACTGAGAACTTCCAGATGTACAATCTGGCTTTAGAAAGGACAGAGGAAGCAGACATCAAATTGCCAACATATGCTGGATCATGGAGAAAGCAAGAGAAATCCAGAAAAACTTCTGCTTCACTGACTAAGCTAAAGTCTTTTACTGTGTGGATCACAACAAACTGGAAAACTCTAANAACTGAGAACTTCCAGATGTACAATCTGGCTTTAGAAAGGACAGAGGAAGCAGACATCAAATTGCCAACATATGCTGGATCATGGAGAAAGCAAGAGAAATCCAGAAAAACTTCTGCTTCACTGACTAAGCTAAAGTCTTTTACTGTGTGGATCACAACAAACTGGAAAACTCTAAAGAGATGAGAATACCAGGCTATCTTTCCTGTCTCCTGCGAAACCTGTATGTCAAGAAACAATAGTTAGAACTGGACATGGAATGACAGACTGGTTCAAAATTGAGAAAGGTGTATGACAAGGATACATATTGTCACCTTGTTTATTTAACTTATATGCAGGGTACATCATGCAGATTTCTGGGCTGGAAGACTCACAAGCTGGAATCAAGATTGCCAAGAGAAATACAAATGATCCCAGATATGCAGATGATACCACTCTAATAGCAGAAAGTGAAGAGGAACTAAAGAGCCTCTTGAAAGTGAAAGAGGAGAGTGAAAAAGCCGGCTTAAAACTCAACATTCAAAAAACTAAGATCATGGCATCCGGTCCCATCACTTCATGGGACATAGATGGGGAAACAGTGGGAAAAGTGGCTGACTTTATTTTTGGGGCTCAAGCCAATTTTTTCACTATCCTCTTTTACTTTCATCAAGAGGCTCTTTAGTACTTCTTCACTTTCTTCCATAAGAGTGGTGTCATCTGCATATCTGAGGTTATTGATATTTCTCCTGGCAATCTTGATTCCACCTTTTGCTTCTTCCAGCCCAGCATTTTTCATGATGTACTCTGCATGTAAGTTAAATAAGCAGGGTGACAATATACAGCCTTGACGTACTCCTTTTCCTATTTGGAACCAGTCTGTTGTTCCATGTCCAGTTCTAACTCTTGCTTCCTGATCTGCATACAGGTTTCTCAAGAGGCAGGTCAGGTGGTCTGGTATTCCAATCTCAATAAGAATTTCCACAGTTTTTTTTTTGTGATCCACACAAACAATTTGGCATAGTCAATAAAGCAGAAATAGATGTTTATCTGGAACTCTCTTACTTTTTAGATGATTCAGTGGATGTTGGCAATTTGATCTATGGTTCCTGTGCCTTTTCTAAAACCAACTTGAACATCTGGAAGTTCATGGTTCATGTATTGCTGAAGCCTGGCTTGGAGAATTTTGAGCATTACTTTACTAGCATGTGAAATGAAGTACAATTGTGCGGTAGTATGAGCATTCTTTGGCATTGTCTTTGCCATTGTCTTTTTTTGTGATTGGAATGAAAACTGACCTTTTCCAGTCCTGTTGCCACTGCTGAGTTTTCCAAATTTGCTGGCATATTGAGTGCATCACTTTCATAGCATCATCTTTTAGGGTTTTAAATGGCTCAATTGGAATTCCATCATCTCCACTAGCTTTGTTCGTAGCGATGCTTCCTAAGGCCCACTTGACTTAACATTCCAAGATGACTGGCTCTAGGTCAGTGATCACACCATATGATTNCTGAGTTTTCCAAATTTGCTGGCATATTGAGTGCATCACTTTCATAGCATCATCTTTTAGGGTTTTAAATGGCTCAATTGGAATTCCATCATCTCCACTAGCTTTGTTCGTAGCGATGCTTCCTAAGGCCCACTTGACTTAACATTCCAAGATGACTGGCTCTAGGTCAGTGATCACACCATATGATTATCTGGGTTGTTGAGATCTTTTTTGTACAGTTCTTCTGTGTATTCTTGCAACCTCTTCTTAATATCTTCTGCTTCTGTTAGTTCCAAACCATTTCTGTCCTTTACTGAGCCCATCTTTGCATGAAATGTTCCCTTGGTATCTCTATTTTCTTGAAGAGATCTCTAGGCTTTCCCTTTCTATTGTTTTCCTCTATTTCTTTGCATTGATCACTGAGGAAGGCTTTCTTATCTCTCTTTGCTTTTCTTTGGAACTCTGCATTCAGATGCTTGTATCTTTCCTTTTCTCCTTTGCCTTTAGCTTCTCTTCTTTTCACAGCTATTTGTAAGGCCTCATCAGACTACTATGTTGCCTTTTCTCATTTCTTTTTCTTGGGGATGGTCTTGATCACTGCCTCCTATATAATGTCACAAACCTCCATCCATAGTTCATCAGGCATTCTATCAGATCTAGTCCCATAAATCTATTTCTCACTTCCACTGTATAATCATAAGGGATTTGATTTAGGTCCTACCTGAATGGCTAGTGGTATTCCCCACTTTTTTCAACTTAAATCTGAATTTGACAATAAGGAGTTCATGATCTGAGCCACAGTCAGCTCCCAGTCTTGTTTTTGCTGACTGTATTGAGCTTCTTTGGCTGCAAAGAACATAATCAATATGATTTCAGTGTTGACCATCTGGTGATGTCCATGTGTAGAGTCTTCTCTTATGTTGTTGGAAGAGGGCGTTTGCTATGACCAGCGCATTCTCTTGGTAAAACTCTATTAGCCTTTGCTTCGCTTCATTCCATACTCCAAGGCCAAATTGCCTGTTACTCCAGGTGTTTCTTGACTTCCTACTTTTGCATTCTAGTCTTCTATAATGAAAAGAACATCTCTTTTTGGGTGTTAGTTCTAAAAGGTCTTGTAGGTCTTTGTAGAACTGTTCAACTTCAGCTTCTTCAGCATTACTGGTTGGGGCATGGACTTGGGTTACCATGATATTGAATGGTTTGCCTTGGAAATGAACAGAGATCATTTTGTAATTTTTGAGATTGCATCCAAGTACTGCATTTCAGACTCTTTTGTTGACTCTGATGGTTGCTCCATTTCTTCTAAAGTATTCCTGCCCACAGTCATCTGAGTTAAATTCACCCATTCCAGTCCATTTTAGTTCACTGATTTCTAGAATGTTGGCATTCACTCTTGCCATCTCCTGTTTGAACACTTCCAATTTGCCTTGATTCATGGATGTAACATTCCATGTTCCTGTGCAATATTGCTCTTTACATATATATATACAAATACATATATATATATACACACAAATAGATGTATATACACCAGTAATTTTAAATGAAATTCTTTCCTAAATGTTGGAAAGGAGGTGATATTTCAGTCTTGCTCTCTTTAGTCATTTGTTAACCAAAGGCAGAATATTCATACACTGGTAAATATTTCATGTGCATCTACTATGTGCCAGGCATTAATCTAAGTGCAGGAAATACAGAAATGAATTAGAAAGGCAAATTCACATCCTGTTGTCCTCACATACTATTAGAGAAGGACAGGCAATAATCAACATAAACACACAAGTTCTATAAGTATTATACAGAGAAAATTAAACAGGTAAGTGCTGAGGTGGTTGGTAGGATGGTCTGGAAAGATCTCACTGAAAGCATTTGATGTTGGAGCAAATACCTTAAGAAAATGAAGAAGTAAGCCATGCAGATAACTGGGGAAATACAGTTCTAGGTAGAGGAAGAAGAATGTACAAAGACCTTTGAGTAGGAGGATTTCCCAGGATCAGCACCAAGATCAGGGCAATTTGAGTAAGAGGAAAGTGTTAGTCACTCAGTCATGTCCGTCGCTTTGTGACCCCATAGACTGTAGACCACTAGGCTCCTCTGTCCATGGAATTCTCCAGGCAAGAATATTGGAGTGGGTAGCCATTCCCTCCTTCAGGGGATCTTCCCAACCCAGGGATCAAATCTGGGTCTCCTGCGTTGCAGGCAGATTCCTTTACCATTTGAGCCACCAAATGGGAAAATAACTGACAGTGAGGTTGGAAAGATAACAGAAAGCCATATTGTAAGGTTTGGTATTTACTCTGAGCAACATGGGCTGTCACAGGAGTCTTTTTTTTTTAAAGGATCAATCTAGCTATTATGTTGTGTGAATAGAATGGAAATTAAGGCCAGGGTGAAAGAAAGGAGAACGGTTAGGAGGATATAATCATCGGAGATCTGAGATGGACAGTGATTTAGATGAGAGTAGCAGCAGTGAAGGTGGTAAAAATGATCACAATCTAGATATTTTTTGATAGTAGGGCCAATGGCACCCCACTCCAGTACTCTTGCTCGGGTAATCCCATGGACAGAGAAGCCTGGTGGGCTGCAGTCCATGGGATCACGAAGTCAGACATGACTGAGCAACTTCACTTTCATTTTTCACTTTCATGCATTGGAGAAGGAAATGGCAACCCACTCCAGTGTTCTTGCCTGGAGAATCCCAGGGACAGAAGAGCCTGGTAGGCTGCCATCTCTGGGGTCGCACAGAGTTGGACACGACTGAAGTGACTTAGCAGCAGCAGTAGCAGCAGCAGGGCCAATAGGAGGATTTACTGATAGGCTAGCATAGGGGATGTGAGTAAAAGTAGAGTTAAGCATGTTTCCAGGATTTATTTTCCTAAGTACTTAAAAGGTATAGTTTCAATAACAGACAGGAAAGGTACTAGTAGACAGAAAATTATTGTTTTTCGATGAGGAAATATTAGCAATTTGGTTTTAGACATCCTAATTTTAGATACATGGTAGATAAACAATCCCAGATAGAAACTTGGCAATTGTATATATGAGGCTAGAGTTCAGAAAAGTGTTCCTAGCTGGACATATAGATTCAGGATTTGTCAGTATGTAATATTGTCTAAAGCCGTTGATGCAGGATGAGTCCGTCAACAGAGTGATTGTGCACAAGGCAGACAAGATGTCCCAGCCCTGAACCCTGAGAAACTCCAAAGTTAACAGGTTATGAGCATGAGAAAAATGAATAAAAGAGACTGAAAATGATCAGATCAAGAGATGAGAGAAAATTCAAGAGAGAGCTTTTGAGATCTGCAGACAAAATGAAAATATTTAGGGAGGATAAGTGTTCAATCATGTCCAATGGAATATACATTCTATACCATATATGTTATTTATATTCTAAGAAGCATGGCATAAATTACCATAGATAACTCATGATACTATTCTACTAATCATCATAATAACAATTTATTTTTATTGAGTATTTTCTATGTAACATGCAATAATTAGTTTTACATGCATAATCTACATGCATGTATCCTTACAACAACATCAAAATGGAGTAGATACTATTATTCAATTTTGCAGATAACTAAAATTATTCATATAGAAAACAGTATTCTCATACTTTAATATTTATTATAAAGAATTCCAATGAGCTTTTAGATCTAATGAAGTTATTTTGATAAACAAGTGTGTCATGACATCTCCTGTAATATGCTGAAATTAACTTTATAGTTCAACAAACCTATGTGTAATCATAATTAAAAATTCAATTTAATGCCTTATATATAACTTAAAGGTTAATTTTAAAAGTATACTATAATAAAATGGTAAGTGCTTCAATATGTAGATATTTGGACTCAACTACAAAAAGTGACACAATGACGTAGTTCAGTAGTTGTACCTATAATACAACATCACTGCAAACGTAACAGCTAAAAATGTAAACCAATTCAGGAATTTTGAATTGCCAATTTAAATATGTGTAATTTTCTGAATGATGGACCTGTCATTATAAGTTATAAACAAGTGTACAATGTACATTTTTTCCCTCAATTATTCCCTCAATTTACACGTTACCTGCATTATTAAAAATGTTTATTAAAATCAATCAAAATGACTTAGTATGTCTCCTGGAGTTAGGTTCTAGAGTCACATAGTTTTCAAGGCTCAGATATTCATTTAGTACAGAAAATATCACATGTTTGAATGTCTAATAGGGCATTAAAAATTTGTTCAAGACATAGGACCATTTTCTGTGGTTCCTGATCATTGCATTCTGTCAATGAAATACCAGTTGAGCCCACTCTCCACAGTTTTCATGACTCAAGACTGTCCCTCACAAATTACCAAAATGATATCTAGGGGTCAGTATCAGTTCTTTTGAGAACCACTGGACAGACTGAATGGAGAAGGCAGTGGCACCCCACTCCAGTACTCTTGCCTAGAAAATCCCATGGACGGAGGAGCCTGGTAAGCTACAGTCCACAGGGTCACTAAGATGGAAATGACCGAGAAACTTCGCTTTCATTTTTCACTTTCATGCACTTGAGAAGGAAATGGCAACCCACTCCAGTGTTCTTGCCTGGTAAGTCCCAGGGACAGAGGAGCCTGATGGGCTGCTGTCTATGGGGTTGCACAGAGTCAGACATGACTGAAGTGACTTAGCAGCAGCAGCAGCAGGATAGACTGAAATGTACTTTCTACTTTGTACTCTCTTCCCCATGCAAATGAGTCATAGAAGACATTATAGCTAAGACATTAACTTTCATCCAATCAAAATGTCTTACAATAATAAATTCCTCCAGCTCCATCCACAGGACCCAGCAATCCCACTACTAGGCATATGTACTGAGAAAACCATAATTNATAGACTGAAATGTACTTTCTACTTTGTACTCTCTTCCCCATGCAAATGAGTCATAGAAGACATTATAGCTAAGACATTAACTTTCATCCAATCAAAATGTCTTACAATAATAAATTCCTCCAGCTCCATCCACAGGACCCAGCAATCCCACTACTAGGCATATGTACTGAGAAAACCATAATTCAAAAAGACATTAATTGCAGCACTATTTGCTATGGCCAGGACATGGAAACAATCTAGATGTCCATCAACAAATTAATAGATACATTGTGGTAAATATATACAGTGGAATATTAGTCATAAAAAGGAACAAATTTGAGCCACTTGAACTGAGGTGGATAAACCTAAAGCCTATTATACAAACTGAAATAAGTCAGAGAAAATCACATATTGTATATTAACATACATCTAGCAAAACTGGTACTGATGAACCTATTGGTACTGATGAATAGAGAAACAGACGTAGAGAATGGACTTGTGGACACAGAGTGGGAATGACAAGGTGAGATAAATTGAGAAAGTAGCATTGAAATATATACACTACCATGTGTAAAATAGACAGCTAGTAAGAAACTGCTGTATAACACAGGGAGTTCAGCTCAGTGCTCTGTGATGACCTGGGGCGGGATGGAAGGGTGGGGTGGGAGGAGAGAGGGGACATGCATATACTTATGGTTGTTTGCTGTTGTAAAGCAGAAACCAGCACAACATTGTAAAGCAATTATCCTGCAATTAAAAAAATAATAATAAATTCCACTAGCATGGAAATAAACTCAAACTATGAAACAAATGTTTGGTCAGAATGTGAATAACACAGCTTTCTCCCTAACTAAAAGCACCAAAACTAGTCTTGCCAAGGCATTCAAACAAAGTAATTCTTTGCTGTCACACAGACTCACTGTAGGCTAAAAGCCAAATAAACTATTAACCTAAAGCAAAACTACTTATATTTTTTTCTAGAAATTCATAAACTATCTTCTAAACACAAACAGGGGCTTCCCAGGTGGCTCAGTGGTAAAGAATCAATTCACCTGCCAGTGCAGGAGATTTGGTTTAAATCCCTGGATTCGGAAGATTCCCTGGAGAAGGAAATGGTAACCTACTCCAGTATTCTTGCCTGAGAAATCCCATGAACAGAAGAGCTGGTGGGCTACAGTCCAAAGGGTCACAGAGAGTCAGACACAAACGAGCATGCAAATCATGCCAAGCACAAACAGTAAGAGAAGAACCTTAGGTTGTTGATATTAAAAAAAATTTTTGATTGGTTCGTATACTAGAATTAAAATCTTATTTTAAAATTTCTGAATTGGAGAATAGGAAAATCGTTTTAACCTTATAGGCTGAATATCACAGATAAAGTTCTAGTGTCATAAAGATGTATTGAATTGAAAGGCCATGCTAAATTAAGATATTTTAAGTTTGCTTTTACTCTTAAGTTTTTAAAATGAGTCAGTAATGATAAGGACAGTTTTGTAAAGTGCTGCTAAAAAGCTGATTATGCCAAGATCCATGATTATCTGGAGCAAGAGGTATTCCAAATGAAGACTTTCTTTTTCAGGCAGTCTTTATCTCTTTTTATTGACACTATCTTGGATAAACAAACTCAAATGTTATATCCTATATAACTGTCAAGCTTTAGATGGTTTGCAATTTGATATATATTTCTAAGAGTATCATTTTCAGTGTAGTAAATATATCATCAATAGCGAAGTACAGATGACACCTTACCTGCCACCTGAGAAATTTGTATGCAGGTTAAGAAACAACAGTTAGGACCAGACATAGAACAACAGACTGGTTCCAAATCGGGAAAAGAGTATGTCAAATCTGTATATTGTCACCTTGCTTATTTAACTTATATGAGGAGTACATCATGTGAAATGCCAGGCTGGATGAAGCACAAGCTGGAATCAAGATTGCCGGGAGAAATATCCTCAGATACACAGATGACACCACGCTTATGGCAGAAAGCAAAGAAGAACTAAAGAGCCTCTTGATGAAAGTGAAAGAGGAGAGTGAAAAAGCTGGCTTAAAACTCAATGTTCAAAAAACTAAGATCATGGCATCCAGTCCCATCACTTCATATCAAATAGATAGGGAAACAGTGACAGACTTTATTTTCTTGGGCTTCAAAATCACTGCAGATGGTGACTACAGCCATGAAATTAAAAGATGCTTGCTCCTTGGAAGAAAAGCTATGACAAACCTAGACAGCATATTAAAAAGCAGAAACACTACTTTGCAACAAAGGCCCATCTAGTCAAACTTATGTTTTTTCCAGTAGTTATGTATGGATATGAGAGTTGGACCATAAAGAAAGCTAAGTGTCGAAGAATTGATGCTTTTTGAACTGTGATGTTGGAAAAGACTCTTGAGAGTCCTTTGTACTGCAAGCAAATTAAACCAGTCAATCCTAAAGGAAATCAGTCCTGAATATTGATTTGAAGGACTGATGCTGAAACTGAAATGTCAACACTTTGGCCACCTGATGTGAAGAACTGACTCATTGGAAAAGACCCTGTTGCTGGGAAAGTTTGAAAGCAGCAGGAGGAGGGAATGACAGAGGATGAGATGGTCGGATGGCATCACCAACTTGATGGATATGAGTTTGAGCAAGCTCTGGGAGTTGGTGATGGACAGGGAGGCCTGGTGTGCTGTAGTCCATGGGATCGCAAAGAGTTGACATGACTGAGTGACTGAACTGAACCAAACCTGTTATTTTTGTGGCTAAAGCTAGAAACTGCATGACCCCTATCCTTGCCCTTGCCCTTTTATCCTGGCCTTCCAAAAGATAGGCACTTTCTTTTAGATCCAGTGAATGACATTGGAATATTCAAGCAACGATATCCAAGTAGAGATGCAAAACATACATACTTGTGATGACAATTAAAGCTAGACACCAAAAGCACAGATATAAACTTCTAGCAATAAAATATATGGACCATGGGGATGTAATGTACAGCACAGGGAATATAGTCATTACAAATTTGTAACAGTAACAAATTTGCATGGTGACAGGTAGTAACTGATCTTAATGTGTTGATCATTTCCTACCATAAAACAGGGGTGCCCAACTGGGCTGCACAGCAGGAGGTGAGCAGTGGGCAGGTGAGCCAGCAAAGCTTCACCTGCCACTCCCCATTGCTCTGCATCACTTGCATTGCCACCTGAACCATCATTCACATTACCCCTCACTCCCATCTGTAGAAAAATTGTCTTCCACAAAACTGGTCCCTCATGCCAAAAAGGTTGGGGACCACTGCCATAAAAGATACTGAATCACTATATTGTATATCTGAAACTAATATTGTTTGTTAATTATAACTCTATAATAAAAAATTTGATCTTAGACCTCTACCTCTGTATGTTCCCTGAATTAAAAAAAAAAAAAATTGGAACCTTATATAAGGCAAAAAAAAAAAAAAAAAAAGGGGGGGGAAGGAAGAACTAGTGACACAAACTAAAACATGGGCACATCTCAAAATAACTATTCTGAGAAACAGAATCCAGACAA
>SJYA01005647.1:1424955-1451005 GCA_006410615.1 Neotragus moschatus | reverse complement strand
GCTATTATAGATCCTTGATTTTGCTGGTAACATGGTGAAAGTATTGTTCCATGAAGATTGCTCCATGGGTTGGAGGGAATGGAGTGAGATAAGGGAAATTTCTCTGTGTTGTTACCATGTATAGGATTTTAGGTACAAATTCAAGCAATCTTCTAGAACCCAGGGAACATAGCTAAATGCTCAGGACTCTATACACAGCTATTTTCTACCTTGATAGCAGAAAAAGCCTTAGTATATTTGCACAGTGAATAATTTTCTTCTCTAAAGCTGCTTTTCGGGAACAGGTTCAGAAACTCAAGTTCTTATGGTTCTCAAGTCCTTGTGTGGTCACAGATAATATAATAAAACCCACCATAAATAATAAAAATTAGAACCTCATTAAAAGAAACTTATTTTATTGATAGACACGTAACTCACTCCAAAATATGTTGAATAAGAAATATTTCATACATCTTCTGTTTGAAAAAAAAAAGTCAATTTATTTTAGTGAACAAAATGGTCCTATTACAAAATACACATATGTAGGGAGAATTAAGTTTAATATCCAGTTGTTCCCTGAAGACCCCTTTACATAAATGTGTGCACATTGCTTATTGCATCTCACTATTTGGTTCTGAGTAAATAATGAAGTGTAAATATCTCATAATTCCATAAAATGAATAGTTACTTCCCTAGCGGATTGAGTTTTCAAAAGGATTTGTGGAAAATAGCCATCGACCTTCATTTCCTTCTGCTTCCCCTTTGTAGCCAGCATTTCCTATTTCAGGAAATAATTCTGTTCCTAAGCATAGAACTTTTTGTTAGTTTCTTTCCCACCCTGGTTCTTTGAGGTAATAGCTCAGCTCCTATCACTGTCTACCACACATACTCTAATTATAAAACACATACATAACTCATAGAGGTTTTAATTCATTTTATTTTCAGAGGAGCTAATCTCAGTCTCCAACCAGTATATCTCAGAGAGTTACTCACAGTCAAGGGTAGACAAATAAAAAGCAGTGCAGGAGTAGGAGTAGTTTGTTCTCTATTCCACAGTTTCATAGTTATATGTCCTTGAAGAAGATATCACCCTTTAGGGCTTTATGTATCTATTTGTGAAATGGGAATAACAGCAACAACAATAATAAAACTACCAGAACAAGTTAAGCTGGATGTCTCAGAGACAAAGATGTACTCTGGGTCCTTTGAATCCATTAAGATTATCAGTAAGATGGACTTCCTTGGTGGTACAGTCCCCTGCCAATGCAGGGGACATGGGTTAGATCCCTGGCCCAGGAAGATTCCACATTCTGTGAAGCAGCTAAGCTTGTGCACCACAACTACTGAGCCCGCACTCTAGAGCCTGGGAACTGCAACTACTGAAGCTCATGTGCCTAGAGCCTGTGCTCCACAGCAAGAGTAATTGTGTGTGTGCTCAGTCGTGTCTAACTCTCTGCATCCCCATAGACTCTAGCTCGCCAAGCTCCTCTGTCCATGGAATTTGCCAGGCAAGAATACTGGAGTGGGCTGCCATTTCCTACTACCACAGCAAGAGAAATCATGACAATAAGAAGCCAGCAAACCACAATGAAGAGTAGCCCTTACCACAGCTAGACAAAGCCCATGCATAGCACTGAAGACCCAGCACAGCCAAAAATAAATAATTGTCTTTAAAGATCATCAATAAGAAACCAAAGCAGTTACCCAACAAATACTACCATCATCAGTATCAAACATTAGAAGGAAGTGTTTACTGCATGTCGAAGACTGAGCATTTCAGAGATGAATAGTGGTAAATGTAATTTCTAGTCACCATAGGAAGGCCTAGAACTCTGGAAAAAATAACACATCTTATAAGGATGGTATTAGACTTTTGACACTTGATTTTATATTCTGCCAGTTGCAGAATGAATCAGTGATGTTAGGAAGATGCTCAGGGATAGGATTCCTAGGACCTGGATGCTAGTCTTGTCTCTACACTCCCTGACAGGAGATGTTGGATTAATGTCTTCCTTCTCTGAGGCTGTTTTATCTTCTGAAGTTAGAAGACAAAATGGTATTGTATGAGTGTGACTTACTAAGCAGGATATTGCCTGCCATTGCAAAATAACTGGCAGCCTAATTATACCTTTTCAAGCAAAATTAGTTCCAAGCTTTCCCTTCCACAGTGTTACACGGTCAATATGCAGGTCAGATTGTTATAATGTCAGCTCTCAGTAAGTCTGTGAGGTGAGGTAGATAATTTCTATGAGGGCTTATATGTGTGCTTTCTGTGTTGTCTGTGTGCTAAGTCACTTTGGTCATGTCCGACTCTTTGTGACGCTATGGACTATAGGCTGAAAGGCTCCTCTGCCCACGGGATTCTCCAGGCAAGAATACTGGAGTGGGTTGCCATTTCCTCCTGCAGAGGATCTTTCCAATCCAGGGATCGAACCCATATCTCTTATGTCTTCTGCATTGGCAGGTGCATTCTTTACCACTAATGTCACCCAGGAAGTATCATGTGTACTTTCTGATCAGGGCTATATGTGTACTTTGGACATGATCAGGCCCTACATGTTTCCCCAAATCCAAACCTTTTCAAGGTAGCCACTGGACTGTCCCACTCATTTCAGAGCTACATAGCTCTATTCAAAGATTACTTAAGCTGCCATTTCCTCAAAAGGTGAGGATGAATAAATTAGCTGGTGGAAGTGAGGACGCTACTCTGGATGCAAAAGTTACTTGCAATATGTCCTGTCCCTAATCCTACATGAGAGAGTAGAAAATAGATATAAAAATGCTAATGAATAAAAAAATAGTGTGCATCTTTATTACGGTCTTAAGAGCAATAAAATATTCTCACTTTTATGGTCAATAATTAACCAAAGTGCTAGATGGTGATGATGATGATGATGATGATGATGATAATTATGATGGAAGAAAGTCCATCTGATCTCAAGTAGGTGTATCAGGTTTGCTGAAACCCAAATGACTTATTTCTGTTATAAAAAGGTTACAAAATCCATAAAATTTTCTTAAACAGCTTTGACTGATAAAACTTGACACAGCACAATGATGATGCGTGCTGTGGTTTAAAATGCTCATTTTTATTTTTCCTTTCTATTTGTCAGCAACCAAACTGAATCTCCTGCCTTCAGACCATAAGACTTCTGGTAAGCTTTGTGTCTTCTGAAAAATTGGTTTTCCTGGGCACGTTGCTGCTAGTGTCTCATGCTGATGAATGACCCTGCTAGTGAAACACAATTTCTACTAAATCAACAAATAGTTGTTATAAAGGCTCTAAGTCTTACTCTATTCCTGCAACAAAAGCTTCCATCTCTTGCTCATTAATCCTTGTAAGTGAGATTCAAACGATGGGGAAAATTCCAATAAACTCTCTTCTCTTCTTAACTATTTTCTAGTTATTTCCTAAAATTCGGAGTAAAAGGCCTAATGCTAAAGAAGGAATGGTGAGATTTAAAGTGGGTAGTTCTTAGGGGATAGGATCATTTAAGTGTCATTTAAGTGGAAATGTCCTCCCATTAGGATATGTCATCCATAAGCCTGTTAAATTGTATTTGATGAAGGAAGGGAGGGAAGAAACAGAAAAAAAAAGGGAAGGATGAGGGAAGACTAATATTCAGGGAGCATCATGTGATTGTTGGATTTGGATCTGTATAAAAATGAGTCATTCTTGTTGAATTCAAAGTACAAAGGCATTTCTGTGTAGTATATTCTTTCTCAGTTGTGGCCATACCAGTGTTTCACTGTTTTGGAGATTAAAGGGAATCATCATCATTATTATTATTACATCAGTCCTAAGAATTATGCTTGGGCATATCCATTCATTTACTCCCTGTATTTTTCAGGAGTTACCCTGGTGTTTGCCACTCCTGAAATAATGGTTTTGTTTAATCAAGCAGTACTTTGTAAGTGATGTGAGGGGTGTGTAGACAGGCTTCTGGTAATAATGATGTAACATCATACTGGTGGGTTTCAGGTCTTAATTAGCAATAAATTGATCATCTTTATTGAGGGGGTGTCTAGGGAAAACAGCACTTTCTCCCCATTCATTATGACCATGAGCTTTTAAATGGTAAGGGATGACTGGTACCTGAGTGATCTTTCTATGAAAAAATGAAGGTATCTTTCTGTCTAAAATATTTGAAAATTGTTGGTGGAGACCATACATTTGCTGAACTATACATTTTCCTTTTTTTCCCCAGATGCTGGTTTCCAAATAAGCAGACCCAATTTCTCTACACTTTTCTGTGCCCCCATAGTATCTCAGTATTAAGAAGCTATGGAGAACAGTGTTCACTGCTACTGTGTCTCTGTTTTTATTAAAGGAAAATCCTAGGTCTCATTACAGAAATTTCTATATTATTGTCTCTTTTCTCCCAGACTTCAGCTTCAAAAAAATGCCTTCATTTATTCATTATGTACAACTGTGAAGTGTCCCAGAAAAGTTCTAGGGATCTTTCCTTTGGATCCATCTCCCAAGGAGAAGGACTCCTGAGAGGTCTTCAGGTAAGCAGTCATTATTTTAATTATAATAAGAAGAATATTATGCAGAAGTACAGGAAACAATCAAAAAAGGATACAGCTTTTGCAGCTCTCTAATAAATGGCTTCCCTGGTGGCTCAGATGGTAAAGAACCTGCCTGCCAATGCAGGAGACTGGAGGTCAATCCTTGGGTAGGGAAGATAACCAGAGAATGGAATGGCAACCCACCCCAGTATTCTTGCCTGGAGAATTTCATGGGCAGGCTACCATCCATGGGGTTGCAAAGAGTTGGGCATGATTGAGTGACTAAGCACACACATACTCTAAAAATACCTTCTGTGCAGTTTTAAGCTAGGAGAGAAAATCCAAGTCTGGTCCATCCTGAAATTATGTGTTCTGCAGTGTTCCAGCTCTAGAGGGGATACACCATCAGATGATATGCCAGAAAATAACTGGCATCTAGTCACCCAAAACTCCTTCCTAAAGGTGGCTCATCAGAGCTAGAGCTTTAGCCTAGGGCCCTATAACACAAAACTATGTTTAGGTGGCAACAGAGGATGAGATGGTTGGATGGAATCACTGACTCAATGGGCATGAGTTTGAGCAAAGTCTGAGAGCTGGTGAAGGACAGGGAAACCTGGCAGTCTGCAGTCCATGGGGTTACAAAGAGTCAGACATGACTAGTGGCTGAACAGCAACAACAATGCTTAGTGAATATGAATCTTGCTTATTTAATTCTCTTATCCACAGAAATAACCAGGCAAAGTAGGGGACAATGGATCTTATCAATATCTGAAACAGAAACTCCGAAATAATCTTTCTATTAAATGCCTACAGTACAGTGATAATGCCTCAGGCTTTAGTAATCAACCATCAGATTACTAAATTTCTTCTGAAGCATCAAATGTCAAGAATAAAACAGTGTGCACTTATCATCAATAATATATGCACAGTGTAATCTACAGGAAACCTGGAATTTCATTCATAGCTTATTTTGCCCAAGGAACTAGCCTTTAAAATTTTATGTTAAAATCTACCTTCCAGATAAAGAGATAAATACATTTCCTTCTGGCACCAAATTCACAAAACTAGAGGTACAAGTGGAAGTATAGTAAACAGGTACAAACACACATATACACCATACACATAAACACACATACATGTGGAAAGGTGGAGCGAGACAGATGTTGAAAATCAATAAGAGATATTTTCAATGGGCCAGAAACTACGAGGGATCATTGAAAACTGGAAAGCAGACATTAAGCCTCTGAGGGAAGATAGAGTCTTGGAAGGAAGGTTTGGTCAAGGTTAAGGGTGAGAACATTGTGCTACCCGAAAGAGAGGATCAGGACTAACAGTGCTCCACATCTGGAAACAGAAGAAACTAGGAGCTTGCAAGGACTTAAGAAAAACTAGAAAGGTAATTAGATGGCTCTCTCTACACACTTACCCAGTGCATTCAGTCCCAATACTATAGATACCTGCTTCTATTTAGAGATTATGGGAAAAGTGTTGAAATTAGAAACCCTCAAACTAAGTGTCTTAGTCTATTCAGGCTACTTTAACAAGGTGCTAAAGATTTGGCGGCTTATAAAGAACATTTACTTCTCCGAGTTTTAGAGACTAAAAATCTGAATCTGGGTGCTGACATGGTTGAGTTCTGATGAAGGCCCTCTTCTCAGCTGCAGACTGCTGACTACTTCTTGTATCCTCACATGGCAGAGAGGAGAAAGGAGGAGGAAGACCTCTTCTGACTTTCACAAAGGCACAGATTCCATCATGAGGCTTCCAACTTTATATGTGTATCTAATCCTAATTACCTCCCAAAGCCTCCACCACCTAAGACCATCAAACTGGGGGATAGAGTTTCATCATATGAATTCTGGGGGGTGGGATACAAATATCCAGTCCACAACACTCTACCACAAGCCCCTTCAAGTTCATGTCTTTCTCACAAACAAAATAGTCCATCCCTTAGTCCCCAAAGTTAACTTGATCTAGCATCAACTCTAAAGTCTGAAGTCTCATCTAAAAATAATATATAAATCAGATAAAAATGGGCCTTGGGTAAAATCCATCCTGAGAAAAAAATCTTCCCCGTATGTGAACAAGTGAAACCAACAAATTATACAAAGCCAAACCAAAATGAACAATATGAAAAGTCAAAAAGGTATGATACTGAAAGATTAACTCCTCAGGTCAGTAGATGCTCAATATGCTACTAGAGAAGAGTGGAGAAATAACTCCAGAAATAATGAAGAGACAGAGTCAAAGCAAAAAAAAAAAAAAAAAACCACCCAGTTGTGGATGTGACAGGTGATGGAAGTAAAGTCCAATGCCGTAAAGAGCAATATGGCATAGGAACCTGCAATGTTAGGTCCAGGAATCAAGGCAACTTGGAAGTGGTCAAACAGGAGATGGCAAGAGTGAACAGTGCCATTTTAGGAATCAGTGAACTAAAATGGACTGGAATGGGTGAATTTACCTCAAATGACAATTATATCTACTACTGTGGGCAAGAATATCTTAGAAGAAATGGAGTAGCCATCATAGTTAACAAAAGAGTCCAAAATGCAGTACTTGGATGAAATCTCAAAAATGACAGAATGCTCTCTGTTTATTTCCAAGGCTCTAACACATTCACTATCACAGTAATCCAAGTCTATGCCCCAACCAGTAATGCTGAAGAAGCTGAAGTTGAACAATTCTATGAAGATCTACAAGACACTCTAGAACTAAAATCCGTAAGATGTCCTCTTCATTATAGGGGACTGGAATGCAAAAGGAGGAAGTCAAGAGATATCTGGAGTAACAGGCAAATTTGGCCTTGGAGTACAGAATGAAGCAGGGCAAAGGCTAATAGAGTTTTGCCAAGAGAACATACTGGTCACAGCAAACACTCTCTTCCAACAACAGAGAAGACTCTACACATGGACATCACCAGATGGTCAACAGTAAAATCAGATTGATTATATTCTTTGCAGCCAGAGATAGAGAAGCTCTATACAGTCAGAAAAAAACAAGTCTGGGAGCTGACTGTGGCTCAGATCATGAACTACATAATGCTCAATTCAAACTTAAATTGAAGAAGGTATGGAAAACCACTAGACCATTCAGGTATGACCTAAATCAAATCCCTTATGGTTATACAGTGAAAGTGACAAATAGATTCAAGGGATTAGATCTGATAGACAAAGTACCTGAAGAGCTATGGACGTAGGTTCGTGACATTATATAGGAGGCAGTGATCAAGACCATCTCCAAGAAAAAGAAATGAGAAAAGGCAAAATGGTTGTCTGATGAGGCCTTACAAATAGCTGTGAAGAGACACTAAACACAAAGAAGAAAAGGAAAGATATACCATTTGAATGCAGAGTTCCAAAGAATAGCAAGGAAGTCTTCCTCAGTGATCAGTGCAAAGAAATAGAGGAAAACAATAGAATGGGAAAGTCTAGATATCTCTTCAAGAAAATTAGACATACCAAGGGAACATTTCATGCAAAGATGAGCACAATAAAGGATAGAAATTGTATGGACCTAACAGAAGCAGAAGATATTAAGAGGTGGCAAAAATACACAAAAGAACTATACAAAAGAGATCCTCAAGACTCAGATAACCATGATAGTGGGATTACTCACCTAGAGCCAGACATCCTGGAATGTGAAGTCCAGTGGGCCTTAGAAAGCATCAGTAGGAACAAAGCTAGTGGAGGTGATGGAATTCCAGTTGAGTTACTTCAAATCCTAAAACTGATGCTGTGAAAGTGCTGCACTCAATATGCCCATAAATCTGGAAAACTCAGCAGTGACCACAATACTTGAAAAGGTCAGTTTTCCAATCCCAAAGAAAGGCAATGACATATAATGTTCAAACTACCGCACAATTGCACTCATCTCACACACTAGCAAAGCAATGCTCAAAATTCTACAAGCCAGGCTTCAAAGTACATGAACCGTGAACTTCCAGATGTTCAACCTGGATTTAGGAAAGGCAGAGGAACCAGAGATCAAATTGCCAATATCCGCCAGATCATTGAAAAAGCAAGAGAGTTCCAGAAAAACATTTACTTTTGCTTTATTGACTATGCCAAAGCCTTTGACTGTGTGGATCACAACAAACTGTGGAAAATTCTTAAAGAGATGGGAATACCAGACCATCTGACCTGCTTCCTGAGAAATCTGTATGAAGGTCAAGAAGCAACAGTTAGAACTGGACGTGGAACAACAGACTGGTTCCAAATAGGAAAAGGAGTATGTCAAAGCTGTATATTGTCACCCTGCTTATTTAATTTATATGCAGAGTACATCATGCAAAAGGCTGGGCTGGAAGAAGCACAAGGTGGAATCAAGACTGCAGGGAGAAATATCAATAACTTCAGATACACAAATGATACCACTCTTTTGGCAGAAAGCAAAGAATTAAAGAGCCTCTTGATGAAAGTGAAAGAGGAGAATGAAAATGTTGGTTTAAAATCCAACATTCAGAAAACTAAGATCATAGCATCTGGTCCCATCACTTAATGGGAAATAAATGGGGAAACACTGGAAATAGTGACATTTTATTTTTGGGGGGGGCTCCAAAATCACTGTAGATGGTGACTGCAGCCATGAAATTAAAAGATGCTGGCTCCTTGGAAGAAAAGGTATGACCAACCTAGACAGCATATCCAAGAGCAGAGACATTAGTTTGCCAACAAAGATCTGTCTAGTCAAGCCCATGGTTTTTCCAGTAGTCATGTATGGATGTGAGAGTTGGACTATAAATAAAGCTAAGTGCTGAAGAATTGATGCTTTTGAACTGTGGTGTTGTAGAAGCCTCTTGAGAGTCCCTTGGACTGCATAGAGATCCAACCAGTCCATCCTAAAGGAAATCAGTCCTGAATATTGATTTGAAGGACTGGTGCTGAAGCTGAAACTCTAATACTTTGGCCACCTGATGCGAAGTACTGACATTGGAAAAGACCCTGATTCTGGGAAAGATTGAAGCCAGGTGGAAAAGGGGATGGCAGAGGATGAGATGGTTGTATGGCATTATCAATTTGATGGACATGAGTTTGAGTAGGCTCCGGGAGTTGGGGATGGACAGGGAAGCCTGGAGTGCTTCTGTCAATGTAGTCACAAAGAGTTGGACATGACTGAGTGTCTGAACTGAACTGAAACATTCCCATTTCAAAGGGAGTAACAGGAAAGAAGAAAGGTCACTAGTCTCTAGGAAGTTAAAACCTTGCTAGGCAAAATTCATGAGATCTTAAGGTACAAAGATAACCCTCTTTGGCTCCATACTCTGCCCTCCAGGCCACTGAAGCAGTAGTCCACCTATGTGGACTCCTCCAGGCCACTGGGATGGCCACTGGGATGACCGCCAGGCCACAGGGATGGCAGTCCTGCCTCCAAACTTTGCCAGGCAGGGATTATGCTCCTTGGCTCTGTGGGATTACCTCACTCTCAAGGTTTTAGGCAGAAATCCCCTAGTCTGTTAAAAGCAAGGCAATAGTTCCACCTTTTCAAACTGAGATGGCAGCCCTGGTGATCTCTGAATCACCTTCAGGCTCATTCTTTCCTGGTCTTAAAGAATAGCCTACTTTTGTAGCCAAATGCTCCTGTCTTATACTCGGTTGACCAAGAAGTTCATTCTGTTTTTTCTATAACATCCTAAGAAAAACCTGAATGAACTTTTTGGCCAATCCAAAGAAAATTCAGCAAGTCCAACAGCCTTTCTTCCTTCTTCTCCTACTTCACTTCTTCCCATCTTCTCCGACTTCACTTCAAACTGGCAGTTTTCTTACTTGGATGATAAGACCATGGCTGACATCCCTACTAATATTGTCAAAGGGTCATTTGGTCCCCTCCTTAGTATTCTCATACAAAAATGTCTTCCCATTTTTTTTTTTTTTTGCAACAGGGCTAGACAGATAATTTTCCAAACCTTTATGTTCTAGATGCTTTTTGCTTAACAATCGCATCTTTAAGTCATTTTTCTCTTTTCACATTTTACTATAAGCATTCAAAAGGAAAAAGCCATATCTTCAAAACTTTGCTCAGAAGTCTTATCAATTAAGTATCCAATTTCATTGCTTACAAGTTCTACCTTCCCTAAAACTCTAAAACATGAAGACAGTGCAGCCAAGTTCTTTGTCACTTTATAACAAGGATCAGCTTTTCTCTAGTTTTCAATAACGTTTCTCATTTCCATCTGAGAACTCATTATAATAGCTTTTATCATCCATATTTCTACCAACATTCTGTTCATAATTACATATTCTCTAAGAAGATGGAAGCTTTCCCTATTGCTCTCCTCCTTTTCTTTCTGAACTCTCCACAGAATCACCTTTTAAATTCCCTTCGTGGCTATATTGGCTTCTTCTAGCATGCACTTCATATAAACAGTAAATTAATTTCTGACGGTACTAGAGGCTTAAACTCTGAAATTCTTATAGGACTCTCTGCTGCATTACAGGCAGCCGACTTCTCATTGTATCCTCATATGGCTGAGACCAGAGAAGGGGAATGAGCCCTCTTGAGATTTTTATTTCATTTTTTTTCAATCTCAGTTTTATTTATTTATTTTACTTTACAATATTGTATTGGTTTTGCCATACCATACATTGACATGAATCCTCCATGGGTGTACATGTGTTCCCCATGCTGAACCCCCCTCCCACCTCCCTCCCCATCCCATCCCTCTAGGTCATCCCCTTGCACCAGCCCCGAGCAATCTGTATCATGCATTGAACCTGGACTGGCGATTTGTTTCACATGTGATAATTTACATGTTTCAATGCAATTTTCCCATATCATCCTGCCCTCTCCCTCTCCCACAGAGTCCAAAAGACTGTTCTATACATCTGTGTCTCTTTTGCTATCTTGCATACAGGGTTATTGTTACCATCTTCCTCAATTCCATATATATGCATTAGTATACTGTATTGGTGTTTTTCTTTCTGGCTTCCTTCACTCTGTATAATAGACTCCAGTTTCATCCACCTCATTAGAACTGATTCAAATGTATTCTTTTTAATGGCTGAGTAATATTCCATTGTGTATATGTACCAAAGCTTTCTTATCCATTCGTCTGCTAAAGGACATCTAGGTTGCTTCCATGTCCTGGCTATTATAAACAGTGCTGTGATGAACACTGGGATACATGTGTCTCTTTCAATCATGGTTTCCTTGGTGTGTATGCCCAGCAGTGGGATTGCTGAGTCATATGGCAGTTCTATTTCCAGTTTTTTAAGGAATCTCCACACTGTTCTCCACAGTGGCTGTACTAGTTTGCATTCGCATCAACAGTGTAAAAAAGTTCCCTTTTCTCCACACCCTCTCCAGCATTTATTGCTTGTAGACTTTTGGATAGCAGCCATTCTGACTGGTGTGAAATGGTACCTCATTGTTGTTTTGATTTGCTTTCCTCTGATAAAGAGTGATGTTGAGCATCTTTTCATATATTTGTTAGCCATCTGTATGTCTTCTTTGGAGAAATGTCTGTTTCATTCTTTGGCTCACTTTTTGATTGGGTCTTTTATTTTTTCTGGAATTGAGCTACAGGAGTTGCTTGTATATTTTTGAGATTAATTCTTTGTCCATTGTTTCATTTGCTATTATTTTCTCCCATTCTGAAGGCTGTTTTTTCACGTTCCTTATAGTTTCCTTTGTTGTGGAAAAGCTTTTAATTTTAATTAGGTCTCATTTGTTTATTTTTGCTTTTATTTCCACTATTCTGGGCGATGGGTCATAAAGGATCTTGCTATGGTTTATGTTGGAGAGTGTTTTGCCTGTTTTCCTCTAGGAGTTTTATAGTTTCTGGCCTTAGGTCTAGATCTTTAATCCATTTTGAGTTTATTTTTGTGTATGGTGTTAGAAAGTGTTCTAGTTTCATTCTTTTACCAGTGGTTGACCAGTTTTCCCAACACCACTTGTTAAAGAGATTGTCTTTTCTCCATTGTATATTCTTGCCTCTGTCAAAGATAAGGTGTCTACAGGTGAGTGGATTTATCTCTGGGCTTTCTATTTTGTTCCATTGATCTATATTTCTGTCTTTATGCCAGTACCATACTGTCTTGATGACTGTGGCTTTTTAGTACAGCCTGAAGTCAGGAAGGTTGATTCCTCCAGTTCGATTCTTCTTTCTCAAGATTGCTTTGTCTATTCGAGGTTTTTTGTATTTATATACAAATTGTGAAATTATTTGTTCTAATTCTCCGAAAAATACTGTTTGTAGCTTGATAAGGATTGCATTGAATCTATAGATTGATTTGGGTAGTATACTCATTTTCACTATATTGATTCTTCAGAACTATGAACATGGTATATTTCTCCATCTATTTGTATCCTCTTTGATTTCTTTCACCAGTGTTTTATAGTTATATATATAGGTCTTTTGTTTCTTTAGGTAGATATATTCCTAAGTATTTTATTTTTTTTTGTTGCAATTGTGAATGGAATTGTTTCCTTAATTTCTCTTTCTGTTTTCTCATTGTTAGTGCATAGGAATGCAAGGGATNATCAAGAGGCTTTTTAGTTTCTCTTCACTTTCTGCCATAAGGGTGGTGTCATCTGCATATCTGAGGTTATTGATATTTCGCCTGGCAGTCTTGATTCTAGCTTGTGTTTCTTCCAGTCCAGCGTTTCTCATGATGTACTCTGCATATAAGTTAAATAAGCAGGGTGATGCTCAGGAAGGTTAAACTGTACACAATTTAGTGACCAAGCAGAGATTCAAATAAAGATCTGTCCAGCTCTTGAGTTAAGTGTCCATTCTACTATACTCTGTCATGTTACAGAAGGTCTGAAGTGAATGGGAGAAACTTCTGTGGAGGAGAAACCAAACCAAGAGAGCAAGTTGCTTACGCCAATTCATAGGAGGAATGATCAGGGTGTAAAGAAACACAGAGGGAACCTGGTAGCTTTTTTAAACAATGAAAGGATAATCAGGCCAAAGGACCTATTATGATTGATTTACATAATCCCTAAGGATAGAGGTAAGTTGCAGGGAAACGTCACTGTGTGAAAGAATTTCCCGAATAGATAATGATAGACTGCAGTTGCTTGTAAGCTACTCAGTTTTCTGTCAGTGGACACATTCAGTCATATGATGTGTAACTATTTCATAGTCTATTACCAAAAACAGTCAGATGTAAAATGTTCAGTTTGATGAAGTTGGGTTTTAAAAAATTCTGACTGCTGTCAGTTGAGTAAAGTACGCAGTTAGGTTAAATACCAAAGAAAGTGACTGAGTGTTTTTCCAAATAAACAACTGAAAGCTGATAGCCTAGATTATAGCCATGCTGGGGTTTCTGCTAGATACGTTTTCCCCCGCTTTGGTTTTCCTTAAGTGTATAAAAAGTGACTTGGAAAGCATACCTCTTTTTTCTAGTTGTGAGTATTCATATTTTACATGACAAGCATATGACATGGCTGAAATCAACTTAAGTAAACTCGTATGTCAAACTGAAGTTTATAAAACATCTTACATATATAGGTAGGACTTCCCTGGTGGCTCAGATGGTAAAGCATCTGTCTATAATGCAGGAGACCTGAGTTCGATCCCTGGGTCAGGAAGATTCCCTGGAGAAGGAAATGGCAACCCACTCCAGTACTCTTGCCTGGAAAATCCCATGAACGGAGGAGCTTGATGCAGGCAAAGAGTCGGACATGACTGAGCAACTTCACTTTCACTTTTACATATATAGGTATTTAGGTTATTCTACTGCTGCTACTGCTAAGTCCCTTCAGTCGTGTCCGACTCTGTGTGACCCCATAGGCAGCAGCCCGCCAGGCTCCCCCATCCCTGGGATTCTCCAGGCAAGAACACCGAAGTGGATTGCCATTTCCTTCTCCAGTGCATGAAAGTGAAAAGTCAAAGTGAAGTCGCTCAGTCGTGTCCGACTCTTAGCAACCCTATGGACTGCAGCACACCAGGCTCCTCCATCCACGGGATTTTCCAGGCAAGAGTACTGGAGTAGGGTGCCATTGCTTTCCCCGGAGATTATTCTGACTTCAACTAAAATGAGAAAGTGTTTCTGAATGTGAATGTTTTGGTACCATCAGCTTGTTGGTTTTAAAGAACATATTAAGTTTTGTAGAAAACCATTGATTTCCTAGTTATTGTATTGTATATGGCTTTGGGTGAGTCATTTAAGTATATATAACTTCAGTTCAGTTCAGTCGCTCAGTCGTGTCCGATTCTTTGTGACCCCATGAATAGCAGCACGCCAGGCCTCTCTGTCCGTCACCAACTCCCGAAGTTTACTCTAACTCATGTCCAATGAGTCGGTGATGCCATCCAGCCATCTCATCCTCTGTCATCTTCTTTTCCTCCTGCCCCCAATCCCGCCCAGCATCAGGGTCTTTTCCAGTGAGTAAACTCTTCGCATGAGGTGGCCAAAGTATTGGAGTTTCAGCTTCAACATCAGTCCTTCCAGTGAACACCCAGGACTGATCTCCTTTAGGATGAACTGGTTGGATCTCCTTGCATTTCAAAGGACTCTCAAGAGTCTTCTCCAACACCACAGTTCAAAAGCATCAATTCTTCAGTGCTCAGCTTTCTTCACAGTCCAACTCTCACATCCATCCATGACCACTGGGAAAACCATAGCATTGACTAGACGGACCTTCATTGGCAAAGTTATGTCTCTGCTTTTCAATATGCTACCTAGGTTGGTCACAAGCTTTCCTTCCAAGGAGTAAACGTTTTTTAATTTCATGGCTGCAGTCACCATCTGCAGTGATTTTGGAGCCCGAAAAAATAAAGTCTGACACTGTTTCTACTGTTTCCCCATCTATTTCCCATGAAGTGATGGGACCAGATGCCATGATCTTAGTTTTTTGAACATTGAGCTTTAAGCCAACTTTTTCACTCTCCTGTTTCACTTTCATCAAGAGGCTCTTTAGTTCCTTTCACTTTCTGCCATAACGGTGGTGTCATCTGCATATATGAGGTTATTGCTATTTGTCCCAGCAATCTTGATTCCAGCTTGTGCTTCTTCCAACCCAGTGTTTTTCATGATGTACTCTGCATTGAAGTTAAATAAGCAGGGTGACAATATACAGCCTTGATGTACTTCTTTTCATATTTGGAATCAGTCTGTTGTTCCATGTCCAGTTCTAACTGTTGCTTCCTGACCTGCATATAGGTTTCTCAAGAGGCAGGTCAGGTGGTCTGGTATTCCCATCTCTTTCAGAATTTTCCAGAGATTGTTGAGGTCCACCAGTCAAAGGCTTTGGCATAGTCAATAAAGCAGAAGTCAATGTTTTTCTGGAACTCTCTTTTTTTCATGATGATCCAGCAGATGTTGGTAATTTGATTTCTGGTTCCTCTGGCTTTTCTAAAACCAGCTTGAACATCTGGAATTTCACGGTTCATGTATTGCTGAAGCCTGGCTTGGAGAATTTTGAGCATTACTTTACTAGCNTTGTTCCATGTCCAGTTCTAACTGTTGCTTCCTGACCTGCATATAGGTTTCTCAAGAGACAGGTCAAGTGATCTGGTTTTCCCATCTCTTTTAGAATTTTCCACAGTTTATTATGATCCACACAGTCAAAGGCTTTGGCATAATCAGTAAAACAGAAATAGATGTTTTTCTGGAACTCTCTTGCTTTTTTGATGATCCAGTGGATGTTGACAATTGATCTCTGGTTCCTCTGCCTTTTCTAAAATCGACTTGAACATCTGGAAGTTCATGGTTCACATATTGCTGAGGCCTGGCTTGGAGAATTTTGAACATTACTAGCCTGCAAGGTAACTGTNTGGAACTCTCTTGCTTTTTTGATGATCCAGTGGATGTTGACAATTGATCTCTGGTTCCTCTGCCTTTTCTAAAATCGACTTGAACATCTGGAAGTTCATGGTTCACATATTGCTGAGGCCTGGCTTGGAGAATTTTGAACATTACTAGCCTGCAAGGTAACTGTAATTGTGCGGTAGTTTGAGCATTGTTTGGCATTGCCTTTCTTTGGGATTGGAATGAAAACTGACCTTTTCCAGTCCTGTGGCCACTGCTGAGTTTTCCAAATTTGCTGGCATATTGAGTGTAGCACTTTCACAGCATCATCTTTCAGGATTTGAAATAGCTCAACTGGAATTCCATCCCCTCCACTAGCTTTGTTCATAGTGGTGCTTTCTAAGGCCCACTTGACTTCATATTCCAGGATGTCTGGCTGTAGGTGAGTGATCACACCATCGTGATTATCTGGGTCATGAAGATCTTTTTTTGTACAGTTCTTCTATGTATTCTTGCCACCTTTTCTTAATATTTTCTGCTTCTGTTAGGTCCATACCATTTCTGTCCTTTATCGAGCCCATCTTTGCATGAAATGTTCCCTTGGTATCTAAGTCCTCTTAAAAACAATCTGGTTACCCCAAACTATTCTGTGAATAAGTAGACATTCTCAAGAAGCTGTCTTGATAACTTACGATAATTTTTTTTACCAATGAGAAATGAATTACCTTAGGATGAATGCCTAAATGGATAAACAGGGTTAAATATCAGGAGTGAGCTGGTTAACTACTGCAAGATTTTAGCTCCAAGGTGAAATTTGAATCGTTTAGTTAGTTAGCACTATGGTATGAATCATTTATTTGTGTCACTCATTTCACAGTATGAACTACAGAACTCTAGAGGGGTCAGTGCAACCAATGACTCACATGAAAAATACCCATAAGGTCAGGAGAGAGACACACCCTCAACAATGGTTTTTACTATGAGAAAACTCTCCGAGAAAAAATAACATAAAGATTTTTTTTCTCTTAACTCCTTAGCAAAGAAACATTTATCTGATCAAAGAGGAAAAATACACAGTAGAAATGGGAGAGAAAGAAAATAAGTCTGGATAAAAGGAAAGTAGAAACATTTCAAATCAAGGAAAGAAATAACTGCACTGTACAGCATTAGTGATTCCATTTTCAAGCTATCAACATGATGTCACTGAATGGGTTGGGTAGAGATGCATGACAGCATGCCCTTATAGAGTATTCCCACCACACAGATGGAAGAGATATACCTGAACTCAAGATCATAGATACTGCAGGATAACTATAAAGTTATAAATTTTGAGTATTCATTTTCTTTGTTTTTAGTATAATTTATTAAATTGTAAACTTACATAATTTATATTTTAGAATAATAACTGTGTTTTATACTTGGCTTGTATAATTATTGAAAATTTAATAATAGGCTCTGCCATACCCATACAAGAGAGCTTTAGCAAAGTACTGGTTACAGTAAGTGTAATAGGGGTAGTGAAATCTTAAAAACACAGTTATTATATTTGAGGGAATAGGTAAACTTCCTGAGCAAGACCATTTCCTTAATTCTCAATATTGGGTAGCTCATCCTCAATTTTGGAAGGAGAGCTTCAGAGGAAAATATAAAATATGAATTAGACTATCCAAATAGGAAATCTGTTTTGACACACCATCTGGGAGTTGGTAGCTCAATCTTTTCTTAGAGATTAACATCTAGAATATTAATACCACAAAAGGTTGAAGAAATCCCAAGGTCTATTTTGAGGTGTAATTCACAAAACATAATAAAAAAAGAAACTGGTGTGTAAATCAGTGGCTTAAATACTTTAAAAAATATTTTTCTGTTGCTAAAAGAACAACAACACTGTGCTTGGCAACTTTTCACTTCTTTATCTTTTAAGTTTTAAAACACAAGCACAGGGATGGATGGGGAGCCTGGAACCATACCTATCAGCCCCTGAGGCAGCCCTTGAGACCCCTTCATAGAATCCCAGGGTTCCACAGAACTAGTCGAATACATAGGTAAGAATGTTTGAAACCTACTGTTCAAAGAGGCCTGTGGATGCTGGGAATCAAACACTACATATCTGGAAGTATTAAAGACACAGTTATAACTCATAATTTATTATCTACATGCACATAAACATATTAGTCTTGTCACAGAACATTTACCTGCAGTAAGTCTAGCAGTGGAAAAGAGATAACACTTACTTAATCAGTAGGCTGATGTTGTTTTGCAGATATAAACTGCTCCATAATTCTGACAAGAGTTTCACATTTATATGTGGTTCAGTGAGTATACACCCTCACCCCATACAAAGTACTTGCAATGACTAGAAGATCATAGATTTGGAATCAGTAGACACTATCTTCCCACAACAGGCACATTAACCAACCAAGGCAACCTTTCTCATTTACTTCAAGACTGCCCCAGGATCTTGCTAAACACAGTTTTTTTGAGAGGGCAGCTACAGAAAATCAGAATTGGCAGCCCAGCTGAAATACATGTATTCTTTGTGGACCAGGAAACCATTCAGGTCACATGCAGCTATAATGTCTTAGCTCTGCACAAATGTCAACCTTGTCTTTTCAATTCTTACTGCTGTTATTTTACTCTTTTTTTTTTTTAAAGCGTGCATCACTTAAAGAAACAAACAAATACAAATATTTGAAGATCTGAATACTTACAGAAAAGAAAAAAATATCATTAATTTCCCAGCAGAACATACAGAACATTTTACATGGTTAAGGCCTGCTCAAGATTAACGGAGAAAAAAAATTCGGATCACTTCTTCTACCCACATCTGCCGAAAGGAATAGGGTTCACTCACTTCAATCATGGTGGTAGAGTTCCTAAACTGAATAATCACAGAAAGCCAGATGCCAAGGACTTATTGCATGCTTATAGAAAAAGAATTAGGAATGCCCTGTGGATGGGTGATTATAAATTGGCTATGGGGTTTAATTAAGGGGTTTTCATTTCATCATCTAAACAACTGGGCTTTGGGATTAGCAGTTACTGTCTGTTCACATCAATAACTGGCAGTGATTCTTCTAATCATATGAGGACATATTAGCATACTGTGAATTGCAAGATGGTGCTCCCAATAAAAAGTGACAAAAGGTTACTGAACTCAGCATCTGTCACCCAGAATACATATATGATTTATTTATAAAACATCTTTATTTCTAGGAGATTCTTCTTTATTTTGGAGACGCTCCTAAAACCTAAAACAACCAATATCCCAAGGGTACTTTGGAGAACAATCATTCTTTAATCATCATACAGTATTTTTGACTATATAACTATGTCCACATGACAATCGAAAAATGTTTCATAAGCAGAAGAAGAATTACAGAGTCAGTATTTAGCTGAAGTCGTCTATTTACATGGAGAAGGCAATGGCACCCTACTCCAGTACTCTTGCCTGGAAAATCCCATGGAAGGAGGAGCCTGGTGGGCCGCAGTCCATGGGGTCGCTAAGAGTCGGACGCGACTGTGCGACTTCAGTTTCACTTTTCACTTTCATGCATTGGAGAAGGAAACGGCAACCCACTCCAGTGTTCTTGCCTGGAGAATCCCAGGGACGGGGGAACCTGGTGGGCTACCGTCTCTGGGGTTGCACAGAGTCGGACACGACTGAAGTGACTTAGCAGCAGCAGTCTATTTACATAAGATTCTATCTAACATGTCTCTGAAATTTTGCTGTTGTCTCCATGCTTATTGTTGCATCTTAACAACATCTCGCATCTGTGTAGATGCTACCAATACAAATTTTACCAAAATGGCAGTTCTGAGTTACAGAGTCAATACAAAATATAAACATGATAACTAGTTAGCTGGCATTTGACAGAAATATTTGCTTAATATATCTGAGAAATATGTTCCATAGCACATCAGCCCTTCAATATGGTTGTTCATTTTACAAATATTTAAAGGGCCTAATAGGTGCCAGGCAAAGCATTGGATATGGAGATGTAGCAATGAACAACAGACATAATCTCTACTCTTACAGAAGATCCACAGTCACATTGGGGAACAGATAATATATAATACGAATGTCTTGTGTAGACACAGAATTCATATTGACCTATTTAAGCCTCTGAGAAGTTCTACAATAAGAAACAAGCTAACAGCAACAACAATGATAAAATCTGTTGCTTAACTAGGTGTTTCTCAAGCCAATTCAAATGAAACAAGTGGTCTGAAGAGTCCACACAGGGACAACTATATGAAAAAAAAAAAAAAAACGCAACTGGGGAGGGAGGTGGGAGGGGGATTCAGGATTGGGAAAACGTGTACATCTGTGGTGGATTCCTGTTGCTGTATGGCAAAACCAATACAATATTGTAAAGTAATTAGCCTCCAATTAAAATAAATAAATTTAAATTTAAAAAATGAAACTAGGTAAAAAGAACAAGAAATTCAATCCAGCTTTAATATTAAGTATACTTTATTACTTGAAGAATGCAATGAGATGACCAATTCTATAATAATCAGACTGTCTGAAATTATGGATGGCAGTTTATTCCATATGTACATGGACCTAAGCTACAAGAGGAAGCTACTATCAGCTATCAGCCACAAGCTCCAGGAATCACAAAGGCTGGAACATGTTGTATATCAATACAGATTCTCTACTGGACTATCCTTGCTGGAGGGCTTGATAGATCTCCTCCCCCAACTGGTAGCCAAACACAGTCTTGGTGTTCCTCTTTCTCAGTGGTTAATTATATTTTTAACCCTCAATCAATCATAAATAGGGAAAGAGGAGTAGAGAGGGATTTTTTTTTTTTTTTTTTTGTAACCCATAAATGTCCTAGTGCCCGGGCTGGAAGTCAATCTTATGTAAACTGAATGTCCCCAGGCCTTATAAGTATAAGGGTGTAATGAAGTCACACTGATATCCATGCCCAAATTAGGCTGACTCATTGCTGCTACTTGGCTATGCGGTCCGTCTCAGGGAGGATTTCTTGAGATTTCTGGGATGGCAGTGGAACTCAATTTTTTCCCTCTTTTTTGGCATATCAGTCAGGGCCAATGTTTATTCCACAACTGCTGACATTTCTGGTCTCCCCACTTACACAGTGACTGCAACACACTCATGTCTAACTGCTGAATGTGGTCAGTGCTGTCTCTTTCTCCAGCTGAACTGAACTTTCCAATCCCATGAAGGTGCTATCCCTCCCTCTCAGTAAGTGTAGACCAAAACCTTAGGCCTTGTCACCTTGCTACTTCCTCCATCTGAACATATTTTGTTCAAATCTCACGTCAAGTGTAACTTACTGGAGGAAGCATTATTTGACTAGACATGAGGGTTAGGGGCTCCTCTAGTGTGCTCATGGAACATAGTGTACTTATTCATATTTTAGCACTTATATTGTTTAATAATCTGTTGGGAGAGAAATAGGTAAACAGCAAAAGCCTTATGGAGAAAAATTCTTTATTTATGTATTTAATTTTTTGGGAAAGTCTTTTTTATCTGTGTTCCCTGAGACTGGACATAGAGGCTTGTATATAATAGGACTTTTCACAGGAGGGTTTGCAGCTGCCCTTCTGCCATTCAACAGATATTCTAGCTACAACTAGGCTATAGATGAGCCAATCTTGATTATCAGTTTTCAAACTGAAATCATGTATACCAACTCTTTTCCCTTATTTCTCATATTTAAAATATCACTGTATAACCTACCCCCAGCAATTTTATGATAGAGAATGATCTATTGACTTATTCTATTCCTTTAGGCACTCAGAGTCCTCATTCTAAGCTTTGACCACGTGAGGCCTCCCACAGTTTTACCAGGTCATCCTAGACATTGCTTTGTACTCTGGATTTTCCTCCCCTATCATGTTGTTTTCCTATCCTTGATTTTAATTCCTTAGAGCCTTGCTTTCTGCTAAGTTGCTACTGACTCAAAGTCCTTATAAAAGCACATTTTAATTAACTTGTGGGAGGAAGACACTTTTTAAGATTCAGGATTAAGGAAGGCATATGCCCAGCCCCTTTTTTAAAGCTGGTGATAAGAAACGAACAGACTGGAGTAATATTCTGTACCAGGCCTTGCAGTGGTCAACATAGCACACTTCAACTCTCATTCCCACCCTGGAACAAATGATAACACCCTCAAACTAAGACATATAGATGGTACATGTGCATCCCTCCAGAAATCAAGCATCCTTGCCCCCAACCTACCCTCATACTGCTCCTTACTTCTTCCAATCACAGTCTCAGGAGGAATCAAAAAGCCAGGGTCTCTGCATAATTTCAAGTGAATGACGTTTCTGATTGTGAGATCCTCAACTATGGTTGGGGTGAGATGACTGCTCCCCTGATTCAAGGACTAAAGTACTGAACTATGCTTGATGAAGAATGCAGGGCAAAAAAGAAGAGGGAATGGTGGAAGGCAGTACCTTTGAGAGAAAATGAGCTAGTACAAGTGAATAAATAGCATGTCTTAGAATAGGAGAAAGGTTGGGCATGAGAGCTGAGAGCAAGACAGGTACAAAATGAGGAGCGGAGGAGGAACAATGTGAGACAGAGAGAGGAAGACACAGAGAGAGGATAAGAGGTAGGGGGCAGGGAGAGATCAAGAGTGCAAGAGAGAAGGATAGACAGACTGAAAACCATGAGCATTCAATTAGTAAAAAAAAATTAAGGGCAGGCATTATGCCAAGATCACTGACTGCATAGAATAAACAAGACATCTTCAAACTACACGCTGTGACTCAAATCTACCCAGATGTCTGCTTTTCAAATATTTTATTAAAATAAACCGCAATCAATGGTTTACATTGTCTATGGCTGTTTTATTGCTACCACTGAAATTGGTAAAGTTGACAGTGGTCTTAGAGCCCATTACATCAAATATTTAGCCTAAAAGATTTACTATTTGGTGCTTTAAGAAAAAAAAAATCTCATTCAAGAAAAGAAAATTAGAAAAATAGTTCATTTCTCCAGTCATGGGGGGTTGAGTTCCAGCAGCAGGCCCATAGTCTCTAGGGAGTTCACAGACTAAAAACAAGAAACATGCAATCCTCATGCTCTGAGAGTGGGAAAGCAGTGGTGTGCCATAAGCCCTTTTAAGTCACTTAGCCGACTAACTATAGTAAATAGTCTGCAAGTGTGTTAAGTGTTAGTCGCTCAGACACGGCCAACTCTTCATGACCCCATGGACTATAGACCACCAGGCTCTTCTGTCCATGGAATTCTCCAGACAAGAATACTGGAGTGGGTTGCTAAATTGATTTTGGTGGTGATTCAGACACTGGTCAGTCTTCTACTGATAAAGCCACTGAATGTATTCTTTTCAGAAAGCCAATTCCACTTCAATCTTTCCAGAAAGACTATGCCGTAATTTTTGAACCCTCCCACTGACAAGGTCTCTTTCGATTTTGATGACCTTGAAGACACAGACTATGAGTTGCATAAAGGTACATTTCAAAAAATATTTCTAAAAGTTCATGGTCACTTGGGTTTATTTGTGTGAAAAAAGGATTACACTATCTCAGTTCTACAGACTTCTGAATTCTTATCATTTTAAGTATTTTGCCTCTGGTGGATACAAGAGTTGTGTGTGTGAGTGTGTGAGTGTGTGTGTGTGTGTGTGTGTGTGTGTGTTTCACCATTTATAGCATTTGGAGGTCATTGATGGATTTGGATATTTTTAATATCTTTTTGTCTCCCTTGTTAGTTCAGAATTCTTTCTCATCTATGAAAATCTTGTGCTTATAGCAAAGATAAATTCAAGCATCCTTCTTTATTGAAGTTGCCACAAATGTATACACCAAATGACTAGAAAATTTAGAGAAGTCAAGAAAGATAATACTTATATTTAAGTACCACTTAAGTACTGTTTCTCTGGTGGCTCAGATGATAAACCACCTGTCTGCAATGTGGGAGACCCAGTTTTGATTCCTGGGTTGGGAAGATCCCCCGGAGAGGGAAATGGCAACCCACTCCAGTACTCTTGCCTGGAAAATCCTATGGATGGAGGAGCCTGGTAGACTATAGTCTATGGGGTTGCAAAGAGTCAGACACAACTTCACTTTCACTTTAAGTACTGTTAGTCAACTTACCATAAAAGGAAATGCTATAATGATATAATAATAGCAACAGCGACAATATTGTTAAGACCCAGTCAAGGCAGTCAGTCATGTGCTCAAATATAAAAGCAGAGCCTTATAGGAAACCAAAAATTCAACTGAAAATTTAATTAGAATTAGTCCTACTCACAGGTTGTTGGGAGCTATTCTCTCTCTCTCTCTCTCTCTTTTTTACCATTTATGATATTTAGAAAGAAACATGAGGTTCATGATAATGAACAGAAAACTATTCACAGGTCTGTGACCCTTCCTGAATAGCAGAGACAGAACACATTGGCTTATTTTAAACCATTCCTCAATTTGGTAACCATAGAAATTTGGACACTTTGGAAGACACTGAGAATTTTACAATGTGAAGGACATGAAGAATCCAAAGCAATGTAAGTTCACCAGAGACTGAGGTTGTATCTCAATCCAATAAAATTTTAGCGAACTGACACGATAAGGGAATGGATATTCTAGTATTTTATTGGTATCCATACTAGTGATTTTCATGGATTTTTGGCCATGGAAATATTTTCAGAAATCCAAAATATCAAAGAGCTAAAGCAGACCTGATCTGGTTGAAGCAATGGTAGACAAAGCATTCTGTCATCACGATGTTTCTCTCCTCATGCTCTTTTGACACGTATCATTTAACATTGTGTCTGGTACATAACAGATATTTAAGTAATATTTTTGAATGAGTAAATGATTAAGTGAATGAGGCATCTAGGAAGAATCACTAGCGGTCTGTGAAACAGTTTTAAAATCTGCTCTGTAACTCATTGGGCTTCCCTTGTAGCTCAGTCGGTAAAAAATCTGCCTGCAATGCAGGAGACCCAGATGCAATTCCTGGGTTTGGAAGATCCCCTGGAGAAGGAAATGGCAATCCACTCCAACATTCTTGCTTGGAGGATCCCGTGGACAGAGGAGCCTGGAGGGTTACAGTCCACGGGGTCACAAGAGTCGGACACGACTTAGTGACTAAACAACCACTATAATTCATTAGTTTTAATGATGAGAAATAAGGAAGATACGAGAACAGTAAATATAGACCTAATACTATTCCACGTTTGTTTGAGGATTCAGAAGGCCTTCTCATTCCTACTATTACTAAGTCGCTTCTGTCGTGTCTGACTCTGTGCAACCCCATAAACGGCAGCCCTGAGATTATCCAGGCAAGAATACTGGAGTGGGTTGCCATTTCTTTCTCCAATGCATAAAGTGAAAAGTGAAAATGAAGTCACTCAGTTGTGCCAGACTCTTCGCAACCCCATGGACTCTGGCCTACCAGGCTCCTCGGTCCATGGGATTTTCCAGGCAAGAGTACTGGAGTGGGGCGCCATTGCTCTCATTCCTGCTGCTGCTGCCGCCAAGTCGCTTCAGTCGTATCTGACTCTGTGCAACCCCATAGATGGTAGCCCACCAGGCTCCCCCGTCCCTGGGATTCTCCAGGCAAGAACACTGGAGTGGGTTGCCATTTCCTTCTCCAGTGCATGAAAGTGAAAAGTGAAAGTGAAGTCGCTCAGTCGTGTCTGACTCTTAGTGACCCCATGGACTGCAGCCTACCAGGCTCATCCGCCCATGAGATTTTCCAGGCAAGAGTACTGGAGTGGGGTACCATTGCCTTCTCCGGCTCTCATTCCTAGAAGAGCTTAAATACCAAGCATCATTATTTTAATGCTACAATACCCCAAAAGAGATTTCTTATATTTTGGTTGTATAAAAAATGTATTTTATTATGAGACTCCTGA
>SJYA01005647.1:1396274-1410287 GCA_006410615.1 Neotragus moschatus | reverse complement strand
AGCGCAAGAGTAGGAGAGGCTAAAGAGTAAAAGAATGTGTTGAGAGAGAAATTTCATTGTTAAACATTATAGAGGTATCAGTAGAATTGTTATGGGTGATGACAATTTCTAGTGATTTTCATTGTTAGTGAATTGAAGAAATAGAATGTGGAAGATTGTCAAGAAAATTTAAGGGAGTCATGGATTTCCTTGACTGTGCCATCTGTTTTTTAGTTGCAATGCCATAGGATTCCTGTGGCACTGAAGAAATATGTGGCTGTAAAAATGATGCCAACATGTGCAAAGAATGTGGGAGAGTGACTTGAAAATGAAATTGGACAGGAAGAGGGTAATTTTGTAGGCTTCAAAAGAGTATGAGATATTGAACAAAGGTCTGAAAAATAGTAAAGGGGAATCAAGTGTATTCCAACCCATCTCCCTGGATCTAATATATGTCCACAATGGGAGAATGAGGAAATATCAGTTGATAATATTATAGGGGCATCATTTTCCAGGAAGGAGAACCAGGTTCCAGTCAAGGAAAAAATAGTGATGGATAGAGAAAGTAGTCCAGAAACAAGTTGAATATATTAACATGTATCTTTAAAACAATTAGGTTAGAGGTTGTAGGTGTGACATTATTAGTATAGTTTGAAGTCTTATATATCCTTTAAATTACATTTACTTTGAAGAACATACTCTTTCACTACATAAGAGGCTTTTCTCCTCAAAGCAATCCAATTTATTGAAACCTCAAGGCACTGATCTTTCCTATCATTCATGTAGCCATGTAGTACAAAGCAACAAATTAAATTGATTGAAGTTAGAATCCAATTTTCTCACCAATAAATTTGGAAATAAAAAAACTCATCCAACTCCATTTAAAATGTATTCAGATCACATGGCTTCAACATGAGTTGAAATCATACATTCTTTTTTTTATTATTATTTTACTTTATTTTACTTTACAATACTCTATTGGTTTTGCCATACATCAACATGAATCATACATTCTTAAGTTCAATTAATCACCTTCATTATGTAACACACTATTCAGCACCTGTAAAGTTAGGCACCTTAGAGATAATTAGCAAAATCTACAATTCGCATCCAATTTTCTCCTTTTTCTTTAAAGGGGGTAATAGAAGCAAAAGTAACAGATAAACTATGTAATACACAATAGATTTATGCTAACATATAACATCATCATTAGTATTAGTATTTTTATTGTCAAAGGATGTAAAGTAAAAGACTATTGAGTTGTTTATTAAAATGTCTGGGTTATACCTCTGATCTTGTCTTCTTTGGACCAGTCCCTTTACCTATATAGAGTTTACTTTTCCCATCTATCAAATGTACAGGATAATCTGAATCATCTCTATATGATCTTGCAGCTTGACACTGTGTTGGCTTCTCTCACTTTGCTCTTCGGTTTGCTCAAATATAAGAAAAAACACAAAAGCAGCTGTTATATTGGTCAGGGTTCTCCAGAAAAATAGAACCAATAATATATATATAGATGTATTTATTATATATAATATTTTATATCATACTATATATTTAACCTATCAATTTCATATTTATATATTTTAGGTATATAAATATTTGTATATATTTGTGATAAAAACCCAAATATATATAATGAGATTTATTATAAGGAACTGGTTCATGAGATTGTGAAAGCTGAGAAAAGTCTCAAAATCTGCTGTCTGCAAGCCAGAGACCCAGGAAAGTGAGTGCTATAAATTCCAGTCCCAGTCCTAAGGACTGAAAACCAGGAGTGCTGATATAAATCCCAGTCCCAGAGCAGGAGAAGACTAAGATCTCAACTTACATGGTCAGGCAGGAAGAGAGAATTCTTCCTTCCTCTGCATTTTTGTACTATTCAGGTCCTCAGTGGATTAGATAATGCCCACCCACCTTGGGGAGAACAATGCGCTTTTCTCTGTCCCCTAATTCAGTTCAGTTCAGTTCAGTTCAGTCGCTCAGTTGTGTCCGACTCTTTGAGACCCAATGAGTTGCAGCACGCCAGGCCTCCCTGTCCATCACCAACTCCCGGAGTTCACTCAGACTTGCATCCATTGAGTCAGTGATGCCATCCAGCCATCTCATCCTCTGTCATCCCCTTCTTCTTCTGCCCCCAATCCCTCCCAGCATCAAAGTCTTTTCCAGTCAGTCAACTCTTCGCATGAGGTGGCCAAAATACTGGAGTTTCAGCTGCAGCATCATTCCTTCCAAAAAAATCCCAGGGCTGATCTCCTTCAGAATGGACTGGTTGGATCTCCTTGCAGTCCAAGGGACTCTCAAGGGTCTTCTCCAACACCACAGTTCAAAAGCATCAATTCTTTGGTGCTCAGCCTTATTCACAGTCCAACTCTCACATCCATACATGACCACAGGAAAAACCATAGCCTTGACTAGACGGACCTTAGTTGGCAAGTAATAAGTCAAATGCTTATCTCTTCCCAAAACACCCTACAGACATACCTAGAAATAATGTTTAACCAGATATATGAGTAACTCTTTGCCAAGATGACAAGGGATAGAACTCTTATGGCTAACTTTTTTTGGCAACTTGGCTGAGCATTCATGCCCATCTCCTTAAACTGTGCTTAATCTCCAAATGAAGACAATTCTAATTCTAATGTAATATAACTACCTTGCATACAATAAAAAATGCATGAACCACTTCCCCATAATACGGAGTAAAGTCCTTGAGTGGTTTACTCTTCTTTTTGATATCCCATAATGTAAACATCTGCAGTGATTTTGGAGCCCAGAAAAATAAAGTCTGACACTGTTTCCATTGTTTCCCCATCTATNCTGGCAATCTTGATTCCAGCTTGTGTTTCTTCCAGTCCAGCGTTTCTCATGATGTACTCTGCATATAAGTTAAATAAGCAGGGTGACAATATACAGCCTTGATGTACCCCTTTTCCTATTTGGAACCAGTCTGTTGTTCCATGTCCAGTTCTAACTGTTGCTTCCAGACTTCATTAGCTTTTACCTAATGTCTTTTTTCTGCTTCAGGACCTTATTCAAGAGGCCACATTAAATTTAATTATATGTCTCGTTTGGGTTCTTTTGGCTGTGTCAAATTTCTGAATTTCTTTGTGTTTGAAGACCTTGATAGTTTTGAAGAGTATTGGTCAGGTATTTTGTAGAATGTTTCTTAATTAGAATTAATGTGATGTCTTTCTCATGTTTAGTCTGTGGTAATGTCATGTTGCAAGGAAAACTACAGGGTACAGTGCCATTTTCATTGCATCATATCAAGCATACATACTATTAACATAATTTGTCACTGTTAATGTGACCTTGATAACTTGGCAGAGGTATTTTTCCTGATTCCTCCACTGTACAGTTACTTTTAAAAATGTTTCCATATTGTACTTTTTGGAAGGAACTCATTGCTGCTGCTGCTGCTGCTACTAAGTCATTTCAGTCATGTCTGACTCTGTGCGACCCCACAGATGGCAGCCCACCAGGCTCCCCCGTCCCTGGGATTCTCCAGGCAAGAACACTGGAGTGGGTTGCCATTTCCTTCTCCAATGCATGAAAGTGAAAAGTGAAAGTGAAGTCGCTCAGTCCTGTCTGACTCTTAGCGACCCCATGGACTGCAGCCTTCCAGGCTCCTCTATCCATGAGATTTTCCAGGCAAGAGTACTTGAGTGGGTTGCAGTTGCCTTCTCCGAAGGGACTCATTATATATATCCTCTACTTAGAGTGGCGAGTATTAACTACTTTATTTTGTTGCTCAAATATTTTCCAACTTTGGCCCTTGGGAGCAATTTAAATTGTCTCCTGTGTCCCTTTGACATACTCTCATCAAAGTAGGTACTTCCTTTTGGAGAATCTATGTACTTTAAGAAACTATATGATTTTCTAGATTCATTTTCTGTATTTCTTATAATAGTTCCAGACTCAGCTGTTTCCCCAAAAAGTCTTCATTCCTTTTGTTGAAGAATGGTATGATAAATCAACACCTGGGCACTAGATGTTTTTGATCTTACTTAGGTACCATTTATGCTAGGAACTTTCAAGTGATAGAAGAAGAATCGATGCTTTTGAACTGTGGTGCTGGAGAAAACTCTTGAGAGTTCCTTGGACTGCAAGGAGGTCCAACCAGTCCATTCTGAAGTAGATCAGCCCTGGGATTTCTTTGGAAGGAATGATGCTAAAGCTGAAACTCCAGTACTTTGGCCACCTCATGTGAAGAGTTGACTCATTGGAAAAGACTCTGATGCTGGGAGGGATTGGGGGCAGGAGGAAAAGGGGACGACAGAGGATGAGATGGCTGGATGGCATCACTGACTTGATGGATGTGAGTCTGAGTGAACTCTGGGAGTTGGTGATGGATAGGGAGGCCTGGCATGCTGTGATTCATGGGGTCGCAAAGAGTCAGACACGACTGAGCAACTGAACTGAACTTCAAGTGACAGAGCAAGAAAATATGTGTATTAACCTGTGCATCTACATATATCTATAAATGTTTATCTATGTAGCCTTCTGTGTGTATATTAAGCTTAATATGAGTTCACACTGATATCTCCAACTCTAATCCATTAGCACATGGATCATTCCAACTTCCTACTCATACCATAGGAAAATTCCCACTTTAACAGTTAAAAAAATGTCTCACAGCACATGTAATTCATGTATTAAATTATTCAGGGATACTATATTATAAAGCAGTACCTGTACCCCTCTGAGAAAAAAATGTGCCCACTACAGTGGAGTGAATTTCATTTGCTCTTTCTTTCTTACTCTACTCATTTTCAAACTGCAATAAAATTGCAATCATTTCATATGCTAGCAAGATTATGCCCCAAATCCTTCAAGCCAGGTTTCAGCAGTATGTGAACTGAGAAATTTTGGATTATAAGTGGGATTTAGAAAAGGCAGAGGAACCAGAGGACAAATTGCTAACATCTATTGGGTCATAGAAAAAGCAAGAGAATTCCAGAAAAACATCTATTTCTGCTTTGTTGACTACACTAAAGCCTTTGACTCTGTGGACCACAACAAACTGTGGAAAATTCTTAAAGAGACGGGAATACCAGACCACCTTACCTGCCTCCTGGAAAACCTGTATGCAGGTTAAGAAGTCACAGTTAGAACTGGACATAGAACAATGAACTGGTTTAAAGTTGGGAAAGGAGTACATCAAGGCTGTATATTGTCACCCTGCTTATTTAACTTATATGAAGAGTACAACATGCGGAATGACGGGCTAGATGAAGCACAAATTGGAATCAAGATTACCGGGAGAAATATCAATAACCTCAGATATGCAAATTATACCACACTAATGACAGAAAGCAAAGAAAAACTAAAGAGCCTATTGATTAAGGTAAAAGAGGGGAATGAAAAAGCTGACTTAAAAGTCAACATTCAAAAAGCTAAGGTCATGATATCCAGTCCCATCACTTCATCACAAATTCAGTTCAGTTCAGTCCCTCAGTCGTGTCTGACTCTTTGCAACACCATGGACTGCAGCATGCCAGGCCTCCCTGTCCATCACCAACTCCCGGAGTCTACACAAATTCATGTCCATTGGGTCGGTGATGTCATGCAACCATCTCATCTTCTGTCATCCCCTTCTCCTCCCACCTTCAATTTTTCCCAGCATCAGGGTCTTTTCAAATAAGTCAGTTCTTTGCATCAATGGCCAAAGTATCAGAATTTCAGCTTTGACATCAGTCCTTCCAATGAACACTCAAGACTGATCTCCTTTAGGATGGACTGGTAGAATCTCCTTGTAGTCCAATCATTGCAAATAGACGCGGTAAAAATAGAAATAGTGGTAGATTTTATTTTCTTGGGCTCCAAAATCACTGGATGGTAACTGCAGCCAAGAAAATAATACACTTGCTCCTTGGAAGAAAAGCTATGGTAATCCTAAACAGCATATTGAAAAGCAGAGACATCACATTGCTGAAAAAGTTCCATATAGTCAAAGCGATGGTTTTTTGCAGTAGGATTTGAGAGCTGGGCCATAAAGAAGAGTGAGTGCTGAAGAACTGATGCTTTTGAACTGTGGTTTTGGAGAAGATTCTTGAGAGTCCCTTGGACTGCAAGGAAATTAAACTAGTCAATCCTAAAGGAAATCAACCCTAAATATTCATTGGAAGGACATATGAAGAGCTGATTCATTGGAAAAGACCTTGATGCTGGGAAAGATTGAGGGCAGGGGGAGAAGGGAGCAAAAGAGGATGAGATAGTTGGATGACATCACTGGCTCAGTGGACATAAGTTTGAGCAAACTCTGGGAAATAGTGAAGGACAGCAAAGCCTGGCATGCTACAGTCCATGAGGTCATAAAGGGTTACAAGATTGAGAGAATGAGCAACAACAAAGCCCCTAACATGTTAATCACAAGTATTTTAAATTGTTTAAGAGTCTGGGACTTATGCTTTCTTTGTAAACTGGTGCAGTTTTATTCCCTTGCCTTTTACATGCCTTATATCTTGGGTGATAGCCAGATGTGATGCATTGAGTAATAGGAACTAAGGTAAAGGATCTTCTGTGTGAGGGTCTATGTTAATCTGGCTAGGAGTCTGGCTATGTTTAATGATTTCTCAGGTTGTGAGTACTAGAGGTCTTAAATTCCTCCAGAGTCCTTGTTTTTCTCTCTCTAGTCTTTGGGCCTCTGTATGAATGAATCCCTCTGTAAACAGGATCTCTGGCTTTCAGTTCTATTCATTGTAACCCACTATTACTATACTGCTGCTGCTGCTGCTAAGTCGCTTCAGTCGTGTCTGACTCTGTGTGACCCCAGAGACGGCAGCCCACCAGGCTCCTCCGTCCCTGGGATTCTCCAGGCAAGAACACTGGAGTGGGTTGTCATTTCCTTCTCCAATGCATGAAAGTGAAAAGTGTAAGTGAGGTCGCTTAGTCGTGTCTGACTCCTAGCGACCCCATGGACTGTAGCCCACCAGGCTCCTCCATCCATGGGATTTTCCAGGCAAGAGTACTGGAGTGGGGTGCCATTACTATACTAGAGCTCTATAAATGTTAATAATGTGTGAGGGAGGGGAATCATTCTACAATCTTATTATCAAATAAGTGTTTCATTTTTTGAAGCACTTCTTAGCCATTTTTTCCCTACACTTATACAAGACATGAAGCCCCCAGGGGGGCTAGAATTAGTTAATTGCCCTTCCCATGGGTTAGATAAGGTTCTGGTAAAGACTTTTTTCCTTGGAGAGTTGGCCTTTTTTATGGAGAACATTCATGGTATATTTCAAATTTGTTACTTTTCCCCTGTCCTTGACTGAAATGTGAGGGGATATTTCTTGGATACTTCCATTGTGAGAACCCAGAGGAATACTTGGAAATAAAACCTACAAAATGTAGGAATACTCTTAGGACTGCACATTGAAAAGTTTCTCACTCTCAAGTTAGTCCACACTTGGCCTTCAGTTATTTCCCAAAATTACCACTTTAGTTTTCCCACCAAATTGCGAGGCCAGGAGCCTCTTTTCCAGGTAGACTGATTTCTATATTTGCCTGTTTATCAGAGTTTTGAATGGCAGTTTTTCCTGTCATTTCAGTTATCTGAGGGCCCAAGAAAAGTAGTCGATTTTAGGTTTGTTCAACTTTTTCTTTTTTTGCTGTAAGAATTAAAGATTTATTAGCTGAAAATGACCATCACTTTTTATACTGAAAAGCAATACCACTTGATTTGGAAAGTGAAGTTCTAATTTTTCTTCTACTACGTTCATGAATGCTTTTATATCTAGTTTTGTCAGGTATATAACTTATGTGTACTTCGGACATCTCAAATTAATTTGATCTCATCTTTTTCTCAAATATGCCTGATTCTCTCAGGTCTTTTAACTGTAGCACTGAATCTTTTTGTAGCGGAATATGCTGCAATTCTTTTTTTAAAATTAGTTTATTTAATTTAATTGGAGGCTAATAACTTTACAGTACTGTAGTGGTTTTTGCTATACATTGACATGAATCAGCCATGGGTGTACATGTGTCCCCTACCCAGAACCCCCCTCCCACCTCCCTCCCCATCCCATCCCTCAGGGTTGTCCCAGTGCACTAGCTTTGAATGCCCTGTTTCATGCATCAAACTTGGACTGGTGATCTATTTCACATATGGTAATATACATGTTTCAATGATATTCTCTCAAATCATCCCACCCTCGCCTTCTCCCACAGAGTCCAAAAGTCTGTTCTTTATATCTGTGTCTCTTTTGCTGTCTCGCATATAGGGTCATTGTTAACATTTTTCCAAATTCCATAGAGATGTGCTAATATACTGTATTGGTGTTTTTCTTTCTTATTTACTTCACTCTGTATAATAGGCTCTAGTTTCATCCACCTCATTAGAACTGATTCAAATGTGTCCTTTTTAATGGATGATTACAATTGCACTCATCTTACACGCTAGTAAAGTAATGCTCAAAATTCTCCAAGCCAGGCTTCAGCAATATNTGGAAAAGACTCTGATGCTGGGAGGGATTGGGGGCAGGAGGAGAAGGGGACAACTGAGGGTGAGATGGCTGGATGGCATCACTAACTCGATGGATGTGAGTCTGAGTGAACTCCAGGAGTGGGTGATGGACAGGGAGGCCTGGCGTGCTGCGATTCATGGGGTCGCAAACAGTAAGACACGACTGAGCAACTGAACTGAAATGAATATTTCATTGTGTATATGTACCACAGCTTTCTTATCCATTCGTCTGCCGATGGACATTTAGGTTGCTTCCATGTCCTAGCTATTGTAAACAGTGCTGTGATGAACATTGGAGTACACGTGTCTTTTTCAATTCAGGTTTCCTCAGTGTGTATGCTCAGCAATATGTTAGGCAAGTGCTAACAAGTATGAAAGGGGAAATTGAGAGTAACACAATAATAGTGGAAGACTTTAATACCCCACTCTCATCTATGGATAGATCAACCAAACAGAAAATTATCAAGGAAACACAAACTAAATAATACAATGTACCACTTAGACCTAATTGATAGCTATGGGACTTTTCACCCCAAAACAATGAATTTCACCTTTTTCTCAAGTGCATATGGAACATTCTCAGGGCAGACCACATCCTGGGCCATAAGTCTACCCTTGGTAAATTAAAAAAAAAAAAAAAAACTGAAATCATTTCAAGTGTCTTTTCTGATCACAATGCGGTAAGATTAGATGTCAACTACAGGAAAAAAATCTATTAAAAATACAAACACATGGAGGCTAAACAACACGCTTCTGAATAACCAACAAATCACAGAAGAAATAACAAAAGAAATCAAAATATGCATAGAGACAAATGAAAATGAAAACACGACAACCCAATACCTATGGGATTCAGTAAAATCAGTTCTAAGGGGAAGATTCAGAGCAGTACAAGCTTACCTCAAGAAACAAGAGAAAAATGAAATAAGTAACCAACTTTACACCTAAAGCAACTAGGAAATGAAGAAATGAAGAACCCAGGGGTTAGTAGAAGGAAAGAAATCATAAAAATTAGGGCAGAAATAAATGAAAAAGAAACAAAGGAGATCATAGCAAAAATCAATAAAACTATACTGTAATTCTTGATGTATCAAATATAGATTTTATTTTTGATAGTTAATTGTNGCAACTAGGAAATGAAGAAATGAAGAACCCAGGGGTTAGTAGAAGGAAAGAAATCATAAAAATTAGGGCAGAAATAAATGAAAAAGAAACAAAGGAGATCATAGCAAAAATCAATAAAACTATACTGTAATTCTTGATGTATCAAATATAGATTTTATTTTTGATAGTTAATTGTTTTCTTCATGTTTTCCATGAGAAATGGATGATCAAAAACTTTTTGTGTATATCTGTTTTTCACATCACTACTCTTATATATAAAAAATCTATTAGTGTCCATGTTCTCTTTAATGACAAAATATTTTTATATAAATATTATATGATCAGTTTTTTCATGAGATTATTTTTTTGAAGTATATTCTTTACATACTCTTGTTTACTATGTTCCTTTCCTTAATTCCTCCCATTCTCTTTTAATTTCTGAGTACTAATCCACTGTAAAGATTTGTTACAATTTATCACATCTGTTGATCATTTATTTTGTTTCCAGTTTGTGGCTATTATGAATAAGTCTGCTATGAACTCTGTAGATGAGTCAGTGTGGGCATATACTTTCATTTCTCATAGGTAAATACCTAGGAGTAGAATTCTACATCATATAGTAAGTATATCTTTAAGTCTAAAGAAACTGCCAAATAACTTTCAAAAATTGTTTTACCTGTTTACACTGCTATCAGTAATGAATGAGAGTTCCAGATCTTTGTCAACACTTATTATTTGCAGTCTTTTAAATGTTAGCCATTTGAGTGAAAGTGCATTGGTATATTGTGGCATGAATTTGAATTTCCCTCTTTATAAATGATGGTGATAATTTTAAATGAGCTTATTCATCATTAATATGATTCCTTTGTGAAGAGTCTATTCAAACTGTTTGCCAATTTTCACTTGGACTGCTTGTCACCTTACTGACTTATAAAGGTTCTTTTTGATCTCAGTCTTCTGCCAAATATATGAATTCCTGGAGTAACTATTTCTGAAGCACATTTTTCACATGCTATTGTTTGCTTAAGTGTTCCTTTTCTTATGTAATTTACTTCCTGTCATGATCAAGATAAAAAAGGAGAAGGGCAAAAGCAGTGAACAAAGCTAGCCAGAACTTCAATTTGAGTATGTTGTCATGGATTGTTGTTTGTCTTATAGTTATTTGTGTATCCATCCCCTCACTAAAGTGAGTTTTCTGAGAGTAATTGTGACAAATTTTTAAAAAAATTTCTCAAGCAAACCTCTTCCTGGCATCCATTTCATGCCAGTTGGTTTTAGAAAGCAGTTCACTCAATAGCAGCCATTAAGCAATTAGAACTTTGACTTCAAATCCTACCTACAGTTTAAGATGACTCTTGCCATAAAAGAAATTCTACCATATGAATTTATTGTGGCTATCTATCATACCTGCAAAAGTGTTGGGTAATAGAAATTGGCTTTAAAAAAAGCCATATTTTCAAGGAGATACTTGGCCATCTCTTAGGGGAAACTTCTTAACATAAATTATTGTGATATAAAAGAATCTTTCTAGTTTTCTGCATATCACTAAACAAGTTATCCAAATTTGATATCATATTCAAAGAATCTAGTATACATTTCAATAAATAATGATAATGGTGATGATGGTGATAATAAATACTACCAACTGAACTGCTCATACCATCTGATTAGAGAAAATGATTGTAGAATTCAACTGGATATGTTAAACTTAATGGTAATTCAGAATATAGTCATAGCATTTATATTAAATTTAACAACTCACATGTAGTCAATTTGCTTCTCTGAAATGTCAAAGACAATTTTTTTCAATTAGCTATTAAATTTATATATACATAAGAAAGGAATCTGCTTTTGAACCCAAAACTTTGTAAGAAAGTATTCTGTAAATTACTCTTCATCCCGATATTCATAATAATCCACTGCATATTATGGTCCAGTATCACCCCAAATGGCAAAGCTAGAGAACATAATGCAATGGGAAGAGGGACGAGGTTTCTGTTTGTTACAAAAATAAATGCTTTAGCACTACAATAGTGATTGGGACATTTCTTAAAGGCCAGTAAATATGAACTGGCTATAATTTCCACACTGTGTCGACTAGCAAAATAACATGATTTCCAGGAGAAATATGCTGGCAGAATTGAATCGGCTTCTTGCAGGCCATTACTCCTCTATTGTATTACAAGAACTAATATCATGTTGCCTTCCAAATATTCTCATCTGAAGGGTTACAAAGAAAGCCAACAATCTCTTCCACACCTAATTCAAGACATACCAAGAGGGAAAATATTTAATTATCTCAGCAAGATTTTGCATATTCTCTGTGATACTTCACTCACACCCTCCTCCTTGCCTCAATCACTTAACATGGTTTTGAAAACAAGCTAAATAATGAATGTGATCTTTACTGTAAAGTAAGCTGGATAAAAAGGCAGACCAGAGTTGATCAATTTGTTCCCCAAATCACATAATTACAAATAGTTATATGGAGCTTTGTGGACCAAAGATCAAGCAGAATCATCAAGCAAAGATCAAAGATCAAAGATTATTAGCTGTTTCATTCAATGTATTGACATTGTAAAGGCACAGCCTCAGTGGAAGGGTTTTGTTTTCGAACACCAGAGTCTAGTATATGGTATATAATCAACAAGTTATAGTTATTGTTATGAGTAAAGTGAGGTTTAAGAGATTTATGGTAGCTATCTGTATAAGTCCCAAACCCTCATTTATCCTCTCTCCAGTTCAAATCTTAGAAAGACTTCATTTAACCATGCAAAAGAAATGTTCTTAATGCCTTGTATGTGCTACAAAATGTACTGGTCACTGGCGATGAAATAAGGATATAATTTACCCATTCAAGGAAATCAGCATGTTATAATCTCTCTTTCACTTTTCTAAGAACAATACTAGGGTCAAACATACTGTGCTTTGGGGATAGTAGGTGTGGTTGTGAGAAAGAAGCAGAGGTTTTCTAGATGAGGCAATAGGGATACAATGAGGAATTTTATATAGAAGAACTGTGGTGTTGGAGAAGACTCTTGAGAGTCCCTTGGACTGCAAGGAGATCAAATAGTCAATCTTAAAGGAAATCAACTCTGAATATTCATTGGAAGGACTGATGCTGAAGTTGAAACTCTAATATTTGGCCACCTGATGTGAAGAACTGACTCATTGGAAAAGACTTGGATGCTGGGAAAGATTGAAGGCAGGAGGAGGAGGTGACAGAGGACGAGATGGTTGGCTGGCATCACCGACTCGATGGACATGAGTTTGAGCAAGCTCCAGGAGTTGGTGATAGACAGGGAAGCCTGGCGTGCTGCAGTCCATGGGGTCTCAAAGAGTCAGACACATCTGAGTGACTGAACTGAACTGATGTAGAAGAAAATGATCATATCTGTGTTTTAGGACGATCACTCCATTATCACTATGAGGTATGAATTGGTGAGGGTTATACTATAGGCAGGAAAGGGTATTGCAAAGCTTCAGAAAAGAGTTGGTATTGACACAGTCTAAGGAAATGGTGCTGGGAATGTATATACAGGGAGAAAAATAAAATAAGGATATTTAGGAGGCAGGATTCAAGGATTTCGATTAAGTGGATGCACAGAATTTGGGAGCGGCTTCTTCGTTTCTGAAAGGTGGACACAGAAACTTTTCTCTGAGCTAGTCCGATAACATCTAATCCAAGATTATTTCTTTGAAGAGGGCAGACTTAGGTGTAATGATAAATGTCAATGTTAACATTCATCTTCCTTTATTGACCAATTAAAGAGTATTCATAAATAGGTTCAGGTAAATTGAGATAGTTTCCCTTTTCGATGTTGGACACTATAATTCTTCCATTTACATATATTATATTGGTCTCTGCTTATTTGGACAGATTTCTATTTATCTGGAATTTACTTTAGCTTTCATGAGGATTGATTTTCCCAATAGTTTGCGATTTGATGATCAAGGGTCCCCTTTTTCCACCTCCATATATATTTAGGAAATTTGGGATCAATAGGATGTGTTAATAATTTGTTAGAAAAGGGCCCTTTCACCATCCTGCCTATTAGCACTCAATTTCCAGTTTTATTGCTGGAATAATTACACCTCTAAAGGAAGCATGATGGAGGGAAGCATGAAGTGTACATGGCAAAGGAAATAAAATATATTTAATAATCTTAGCTCCTTCCCTAGTAAAGATACATTACTACTACTGATGGAGCTTCAGGTAGATTTTTCAAAAAACAGAATATTTCCTAGTACTAAGTTTGTACCAGCATCTTAGATTAACATATGACAAAAAAAAATATGCATTGCTCACTGCTCAGTGAAAACTTACAGGGCCTCTTATATCACTAAAGGACAAGACATGATTATAAGCTTAAGTTAGTAGTGCTCATTAGTTAGTGCATTTCTAAAAGAAAAAGTGAAAATGTTCAGTGTAGGAAAAATTGTGAAAAGCAGCTTTTGAG
>SJYA01005647.1:1363412-1396103 GCA_006410615.1 Neotragus moschatus | reverse complement strand
GAATAGCAGCCTTGGAGGAGATTCGGTTTGTAGGTTTGTGGAAGGACAGTTAGCACGAAGCAGAGAAATCAAATTTAATCTGGGAAAGAAATGGAACTCATAGGTTTGATAGGAAGGCTGCCATGGTTTCTGTTGGAATACCACCAAAAAAATCTCTGTCCCTTCAAAGGTCCATTCCAGTCTGGATATTCTTTGTATCTGAAGTTCTAGAATGGGGCTCTAGACATAAACCCTAGAAATAAAGTTGATACATTTCAACATTTTGTCAGGCCTCATAACTACCCTATAACATGGGGAATATCTCTATCCCAGTTTCACAGATGAGAAAACCAAAATGAAAAGAGAGGTGAAATCCAGGGTCTTACATTTAGTAACTGTTATAATAAGGTTGTTTGACTTCCAAGTCTGTGTTTTTAAACACTATACCACAATGTATAAAATGCCATGGAGCAATTTTATATTTACATCAGCATTTAACCCAGAGGGATGGTATGGGGAGGGAGGTGGGAGGGGGGTTCAGGATGGGGAACACGTGTACACTTGTGGCAGATTCATGTTGATGCATGGCAAAACCAATACAATATTGTAAAGTAATTATGCTCCAATTAAAATAGATAAATTTATATTAAAAATAAATAAATTAAAAACAGAGTGATTCTCTCATTTTTAGCACAATATGAGTAAAAGGAGAAAGAGGTGGTTTCGCTCTAAATTACATTTCAGTGGTGAAAACTGAGGCATTTGTTTATCCATTCAATAAACAACTTTGGGATCCTACTCTGTACCAGTTGTGCGGTGGGGTTTGAGAATACAAATTTTTACAGAGCATACCATTTATCAGGTAAGATAACTTAGGAATTATAATTTTCTACCTTTTACTCTAATCTTATTCTCCCTTTCTGCAGTATTATACTGCTAAGTCGCTTCAGTCATGTCCGACTCTGTGCGACCCCATAGATGGTAGCCCACCAGGCTCCCCCATCCCTGGGATTCTCCAAGTAAGAACACTGGAGTGGGTTGCCATTTCCTTCTCCAATGCATGAAAGTGAAAAGTGAAAGTAAAGTTGCTCAGTCGTGTTCGACTCTTAGTGACCCCATGGACTGCAGCCCACCAGGCTCCTCGGTCCACGGGATTTTCCAGGCAAGAGTACTGGAGTGGGGTGCCATTGCCTTCTCTGGCAGTATTATACTAGTGAACATTTTAGTTTGTATGACATATGTGATTTAAAGATGGAATCATTAGGAAAGGGCTCAAAATCTTAGAGGGCCTTGAATTTTAAACTAAGGAATATAAATTGTATCCTGAGGCCAATGTAGAATGATTGAAGAGATTTGAGAAAAAGTGAAACACTGAGTTTGGTATTTAGTTTAGCTTGCTTTTGCTAGACTTTATGTATCAGTTTGAGTGTATAAGGCTGGAAGTGGGTAGAAAAAACAGGAAATGTATGAGGCTATTGCACGGACAAAGTGGTATGAACCTGGAACAGATAGTAGCAAAAATGGAAGGTAAGGTTAGATGTGGAAGAATGGTAAAGATATTAAAGCTCTTTTAAGATATTGCCTATTCTAATACAGCCTGTGTACTGAAAAAACATGATGGATTCTGAAGTTTGGCACACCCAGTTTTGTTCTCCTACCTGTCAGTTATATAACTTTGTCCTAGTTATCCAAAATCTCATATATCTAACATGGAGATGATTATGTATATTTTATCTTTAATTTTTTATAAAACACCTGCCAAATACTGGGTATATAGGAGATTTTTTAAAAAAAACATCAATTTCCATGTCCCTTCCCTAACCTTTATCTTTTCATTCCAGAGATAATAACACAAGAAATAGAGTATTACTATTATTATCTATGTTTTTAATAGTAAGTGTCATAGAAATTTAGAGATAAGAGAACTCTAAGGGATAGAGTAATCATTCAATGATGCATCTAATCCAAGAAACAGTTTTAAATATTCAATATGTATAGATACTTTTTCTGGTGCTGTCGATACAGTAGAAGCTTGGGAAAATATTACTGAATAAAAGTTATGGTACTGGACCTTGTAGGACATGGAAGATGAGAATTGTTAGGGAAGGAAGAGTATTCTTTGCTGGAGTATACAAAGTATTAAACTAAGGGAGATATGGATAGGGAAATGGGAGACTAGAAAGAAAAATGCCAAATACTTTAGCATTTTGGTAGATAAAATGAAATCAGCTCCTAGAAAAATAGCATGCCTGGGTGCTCAGCCTCTCAGTCATATCAGACTCTGTGACCCCATGGACCATAGCCCACCAGGCTCCTCTGTCTATGGGATTTTTCCAGGCAAAAATACTGGAATGGGTTGCCATATCCTTCTCCAGGGGATCTTCCCCACCCAGAGATCAAATCCATTTCTTCTGCATTGCAGGTGAATTTTTTACTGCTGAGCCACCGGGCAAGCCCCAGAAAAATAGCATATATAAGGCAAAAGAAAAAAAAAAGAAGAAGCAGAATCAACATTGACAAGAAGTTTTCCAGCTGAGATGAGTGGATTATAATTTATTTTCCCTGTGCAACGAAGAAAATGAGGTAAAGTCACCAGTTAGAGGAAAAGTTAATGAATTTATCACTGTATATATCAAAATGAGATATTTTAAATTCCAATTCAATTTGATAAACTAGTAACACATTTTTGCTAGGCTTTTTACTAAGTTCTCATCAAGATGGTCACAAAATATATAAAGATACAAAAACTGACAACCAATATCTTTTACAAGGTAAAGGTGGACTATATGGAGTAAAATATAAACTATATCTGAATCAACTTTGCCAGAGTTCTGGAAAATAAAGTTTTATTGCCATCTTGTACATGTCCAATCAAAAAAAAGCCATCTTTAAAATGGCAAGAAATTTTGTGACATTTTCACTAGCCTTTGCCCCACCCCCTACCTGGCATGACAGTCATTTCGGTCTTCAGGATCTACCAGCCTGGTTCCCCATTCCCTCCCTAGAACTGAGCTGGAAGAGCAGACCTAACCTGTACATTGTTCTGTATATCTATTCTAACCTATCTGAGGGATACCCGAAAGGTTGATGTGTGGTGCTAGACTCTGTTTTGTCTACATCAGATCTCAGACAGGAAAAGCCGTGAGCACTGTCCACAAACGCTGTAAGGTAAAGTATAGGCCCCCAGATGCTGGGAACAGGGGATTATTGTAAATACATAATACAGATCATTCAAGGCATGGAAGAGAAGCCACATATATGCTCAGATACTACGTATCCTGAGAAAAGATCTGACAAGGCCTTAAGCTTTCACTTAGGGCAGATCCATAAGCCCAGAGCAAGCTTAGCTGCAAGAGAGCACCAGAAGAAAGACATCCCTGGTGTACAGTGGCTAAGACTACACTCCCAATGCAGGGGGCCCAGGTTCGATCCCTAGTCAGGGAGCTGGATCCTGCATGCTGCAACCAACACCTGACAAAGATCAAAGATGCTGGGTGCTGCAACTAAGACCTGGTACAGCTAAATAAATAAATAGTTAAAAACAAGAAAAATTGAGTGCACCAGCACATAACCAATCTACAAAGATTGGAAGAGGTTGTTTTTCTTCTTTTTGTTTGTCTCTTTTCTTTTTTGTTTTTAAATTTTGATGTATTGTTTGTTTAATCTCCTGCCACTCAAGGAGATTGAACAAACTGAAGAAAGTTTATACAACTTCTGAATTGTATCTATATTAACCAGTCTGCTATGGTTTTCTAAGACCTAACACACTGCCCTTGCAACATTTTAAGTGCCAATTGATTCCATAAGTGAATTCTATCAAACTTTCAAGAGGCAGAAAATCCTAATGCAATTACACTTTAAGAGAACAGAGAAAAATAGGAAAAGCATTCAAGTTATATTTTCATTTTTATCCATATCTGTAAAATATAGAATTTAAAGGATAAATTTGCAATATGAATATTGATGCAGAAATCATGAATAAAAGCAAATATAATTCAAAAACTGTAGTAAAATAATAAATGACTGAAACTAAGTGATTTTCTTTGCGCTACAGAGATATACATATGGCTCAATATTGGAAATTATATGAATATAATTCACCATATTAAGCATAAAGAAAGGAAATGCATACTTATTTCAAATAAATTCTAAAGAGTCATTCAGTAAGAGCTAAACTTCATTCATGAGTAGAATGAAAAAGAGAAGGCAGGCAGGAAAGGAAGAGGCAGGCAAGCAGATAAAAGGAAGAGTATCTGTAGTAAATATTAAAATAGTAATTGATATGTTGTTTATTATATATATGTACTTATATAAAAATATACATATCCAGGCATAAAATGCATAATTATAAAATATGTCTATCATATTAAGCTTAATGACAGAGGACTAGAATTGCTTTGTATTAAAGATGAGAATTAGACAGGAAGACAATTAACATTATTATTACACTCATCACTCCTTACCCAGGAGGGATTAACTCCAGGACCCCTGCAGATACCAAAACCCATGGATGTTCAAATCCTTATATAAATTACATTGTATTTGCATATAATCTAAGCACATCCTCTTGTATGCATTAAATCATCTCTAGATTTCTTATCATGCCTAATGCAATGTGAATGGTATGTAAATACAATGTAAATCCTATGTAAATAGATGCCAGTATGAGGCAAACCCAAATTTTGCTTCTTGACACTTTCTGGAATTTTTTTTTTTGATATTTTTGATCCATGGTTCTTTGAATACACAGATGCAGAGGGCCAATTATACTTAAATGTTTCCTGAAACTTTGGCTAATTATTAAGAGAAGAAATAAGTGACATAAATGGTATAAAAGAATAAATTAGATATGACCATCTATAACTGTGTAATTGTGTTCTTGGGCTACACAATTATTATGGATTGAACTGTGTTCCTTCAAAACTCATATATTCAAGCCCTAACTCTGACCCCATGTGTTTCTATTTGGGCACAGGACCTTTAAAGGAGTAATTAAGAGACCTTGGTTCAATCCCTGGGTTGGGAAGATCCCATGGAGAAGGAAATGGCAAACCACTCCAGTATTCTTGACTGCAAAATCCCGTGAATAGAGGAGCCTGGCTGGTGACAGTCCACAGGGTCGCAAACAGTCAGACTTGACTTAGCAACTAAACTAAATCTGAATGATGTCTTTATAAGAAAGGGAAGAGAAACCAGGATAACTATGAGTTTTAGGATGTATATGAAAGTGTTAGTCACTCGGTCATATCCAGCTCTTAGGACTGTAGCCTGCCAGGCTCCTCTGTCTGTGGAATTTTCCAGGCAAGAATTAGTATGTATAAGTTTATGGATTTTGCCAAATTTTTAGTTTGTATATTTCATCAAATTTATCCAATTTTTAAAGACTTTAAAAAAATTATTCCTGCCCCTAGTCTCTCTCCTCTCCTCCTTAAACTCTCAGAATTTGAATATTAGTAAGTTTAATGGTGTCCCACAGGTCTCATAGAGTGGTACATTTGTTACAACTGATGAACCTACATTGAAACCTGATAATCACCCAAAGTCCATAGTTTACTTTAGGGACCACTCTCGGTGTTGTACAGTCTATGGGTTTAGACAAATGTATGATGGTATGTATCCACCATTATCGTATCGCACAGGGTATTTCACTGCCCTAAGAACCTTCTGTGCTCCACCCGTTTATCCATCACAACCCTCTATGCCATGGCAACAATAGATCTTTTAACTGTCTCCATAATTTTGTCTTTTTCTGAATGGCATATAGGTGGACTCATACAGTATGTACACTTCTCAGATGTTTCTTTCACATAGTAATACATAAACAATAAAGTTCCCCCATGTCTTTTCATGGCTTAATACCTCATTTCTTTTCAGTGCTGAATAATATTCCATTGTCCAGATATATGAGAATTTATTTACTCATTCACCTACTGAAGGACATTTTGGTTGACCATGTTTTGACAATCATCAATAAAACTGCTGCAAACATCCATGTGAAGGTTTTCATGTAGACATATGTTTTCAACTCCTTTGGGTAAATACCAATGAACATGATTACTGGATTTTATGATAAAAGTGTGTTTGAAAAGTGAAAGTGTTTGTTGCTCAGTCATGTCTGACTGTTTACAATCTCATGGACTGTAGCCCACCAGGCTCCTCTGTCCATGGGGTTCTCCAGGCAAGAATAATGGAGTGGGTAGCTACTCCCTTCTCCAGATCTCCCCCATCCAGGGATCCAACCAGGGTCTCCTGCATTGCAGGCAGATTAGTCCTGTAAAACTACCAAACTGTCTTCAAAGTGACTCTATCATTTTGCGTTCCCAACAGCAATGAATGAGAGTTCCTGTCAGTCCACATCCTTGCCAGCATTTGGTGTTGTCAGTGTTCTGGATTTTGGCCATTCTCGTAGGTGTGTGCTGGTTGTTTTAATTTGTATTTCCATGATGAACTATGATATGGAGCATCTCCACATATGCTTATTTGCAATTTATATATCTTGAATGGTGATGTGTCTGGTAAGATATTTGGCCTATTTTTAAATGGGTTGTTTATTTTCTTATTGTTGAGCCTTAGATTTTCTTTCTATATTTTTAATAATACTCCTTTATCAGATGTATCATTTGCAATTATTTTCTCCTAGTTGTGGCTTTCTTCTCATTCTTTTGCCCTATCTTTCAAGAGTAGAAGTTTTCACAGAGCAGAAGATGTCCAGCTTATTGATAATTTCTTTCCATGTTTTGGTGTTATACCTAGGAAACTCACCAACATACACATACAAATTTCACCCTATTTTTTCAGGAGTTTGATATTTTTGTTTTAAATTTAAGTATCTGCTCCATTTTGATCTAAAGTTCATGCAGGGTGTAAGGTCTCTGACTGGATTCCTTTTATTACATGTGGACATACAGCTGTTCTAGCACCATATGTTAAAAAGGATATCTTTGCCCCACTGCATTGCTTTTGCCACTTTGTCAAAAGCCAACTGAGGATGTATAAGTGTGTCTATGTCTGGACTCCACTGAACCACTTTTCAATTATTTCAACTATATCACACTGTCTTGATTCCTGTAGATAATAAGACTTGAGGTCAGGTAGTGTCAGTCTCCCACCTTTGCTATTCTCCTTCAATATTGTGTTGACTACTGTCTTTTGCTTTTCCAAATAAACATTAGAATCAGTTTGTATGTAGCCACAAAATAACTTGACTCTGATCAGAATTATTTTGGATACATAGATCAAATTGGGAAGAACTGACATCTTTACCTTATTGAGTCTTCCTATTCATTAAAATGTAGTCCCTCCCCATTATTTTAGTTCTTTGATTCTGTTCATCATAGTTTTCTTCATCTAGGTATTATATACTATATATTTTTGTTACATTTATACTTAAGTATTTCATTTTGGGGGTAAATTATTTGGGGTAATTTGGGGGTAAATTAAAAATAAATTTTAAAAATTGGGGTAAATTAAAACATAAATTATTTTCTGTTTTTAATTTCAAATTCCATTTTTAATTGCTAGAATGTAGAAAAGCTACTGACTTTGAATTAATAACATGACATCCTGCAACCTTGCTATAATTGCTAATTAATTCCAGGAGTTTTTTTGTTGATTCTTTTGAATTTTCTACAAGATCATGATTTTTCCAAAGTTCTCTTCTTTCATATTTTCATTTTTTCCTCTACCATGTCTTATGACTAGTTTCCAAGTATTAGTTCCCAATTCATAAATTATTTTATCACCTTTGTCAAGTATAGAGCTAGTTCCATTTAATGTCTTTTTTTTCCTCCTGCCTATAGAAGGCAGGAGAATCAAGATGCCGGAGTAAGAAAACATGGAGCTCAACTCTCCCTACAAACACATCAAAAATACATCTGCGGGGGGATATGTCTCACTGAAAAATATCTGGAAACTGGCAGGAAGACTGTTATACAATCAAGACTGTAGGAAAAATCCACATGTAATTGTGTAAGAAGGGAAGAAAAGCAATCAGGTTGGGACCTGTGCTCCTGGGAGGGGACTCAGAAGAAAAGGGAGACATACTATATAGGTGAGCATCCACCCTGGGAAGTAAGCAGATCAAGCCACAGACTCAGCATCCCAGTCCTGGGCTCCTACATGGGGAAGACAAGCCCAGTGACTGGTTGGAAAACTGCTGGGACAAAGAGAAAGGCTAGAGAAGCTCAGATTCCACTCATGAGGGGCCCGCACACCCTGGCTAGCCATGTTGCAATGTGAAGAGAGCAGCTGTCAGGTCCCTTATAAGCATCTTGCCACATGCTCTAGCCTGAGCTGAGCAATGGTGCAGCACTGGATCTGGAGCAGCCATGACCTGGGAAAAAACTTGGCAAGGGAATGCAAAGGTGATCAGTTCCAAAGCAGAGTCCAAGTGGGGCAGCATCGGCCAGTGTCAGTACATAACCAAGCGGGACTTCAGAAGCTGCTCAGATCTGTCAGTAGCCAGTTCACCACGGGTCACTCTCGATGTATGGAGAGAAACCACAAGGGACCCATCTATCTTGGGAACGAATCCACAACAGGGCAGAAGCAACAGAAGCTGAGGACAGTAAGAGACAAAGGAGAGTTCCCCCTGAGGGAGGGTGGAAAGAGAGCTACCCAAATAGCGGCCAGGTTTTCTGCCCCACTGCACTCCATAGCCCGAGCTGAGGAAACGTTCCAGCCTCACTCAGTCCATGACCAGGGAAACTACTCAACCATGGGACACAGTGGCAGCATGGCCTGGAGCAGAGCCTGGTGGGGTAGTGGTGGCCACTGTTGGTGCTTACTCAAGAGGGACCTCAGAAGCCACCCAGATTACTCATAAACAGCCACTCAACCACAGCGAACCTCCTAATATATGCCAAGAGCACACATGTGCCCCACCAGCCCTGCAGAGTAGTATCACAAAACAGCAGAGGCAGGGGAAAGCACTTGTTAGTGAGAGACAAAGGAGAATCCCACCTGAATCTTTGTCTGAGTACAGCCATGGAAACCTATACAGGTAGTACATTGAACTTCTGTTGGAACATTCCCTACTTCCTTCAGCACTGCCCTCTTCTGGGACAAAGGTATTGGTACAAAGAGAAAGAAAATCACACACTTGAAAGGAACCCTCAAGTCCAACCCTCTGGGCTTCTGCTCTAGGAGTATGGGATCAGACTTGGCCCTTGACTGGGCAGTGATGGCTGCTAGCAGATAGGAAGTCTGGCCTCATATCAGTACCACCACTGCCTCTGGTACTGGCATCTCAAGCCCAAGCCCCTCCCAAGGTGAAAGCTGCCAACACTCCCTGAAGAAAGATATGACTTGAGTCCACATCAAATTCAGCTCTCCTATCAAAGGCACTGAGCATGTACTGTCCACATAGGGCTGCTCCCACAAAAGAGGCTTTTCAAACATTTAAAAATGTATAAATTGTCTTCAGTTTGTTGGCTGTATAAAACATATAGTAAGTTATAGTTAAACTTATTTTCAGTTCAGTTCAGTTCAGTTGCTCAGTTGTGTCCGACTCTTTGCGACCCCATGGACTGCAGTATGCCAGGCTTCCCTATCTATTACCAACTCCTGGGGCTTGCTCAAATTCATGTCTATCCAGTCGGTGATGCATTCCAACCATCTCATCCTCTGTCGTCCCCTTCTCCTCCTACCTTCAATCTTTCTCAGCATCCAGGGGTCTTTTCTAATGAGTCAGTTCTTTGCATCAGGTGGCCAAAGTATTGGAGCTTCAGCTTCAATTATCAGTCCTTTCAATGAATATTCAGGGTTGATATCCTTTAGGATTGACTGACTTGATCTCCTTGTAGTCCAGGGGACTCTTAAGAGTCTTCTCGAACACCACAGTTCAAAAGTATTAATACTTCCGTGCTCAGCTTTCTTTATGGTCCAATTCTCACATTCATACATGATACTGGAAAAACCATAGCTTTGACTAGACAGACTTTTGTCTGCTAAGTAATGTCTCTGCTTTTTAATATGCTGTGTAGGTTTGTCATAGCTTTTCTTTCAAGGATCAAATGTTAAACATATTATTATGACTTGGTGCCATTTGAATTTGCTCAATTATTTGAACTTTCTTCTGGGTAAATTCATTTATTTCTCACCTTCTGAGTAGTTGTATTTCTTAGTGTTATCTATTCTCCTATACTTTGACATTTTATTTAGAAGGCTCATCTTGAGTGGAATTTTTTTTTCTTTCTCCTTCACTCAGAATGACATCTTGTATCAGTGACTTGGGACTCATGAAGCTATGGTGATATAGAAGATATAACAATTCCAATATGTGCCAAACAGTTTTCATCTGACTTTTCAGATTCTCTTAGTCTCAGCTGTCTTTAGGGTCTTTAGTCATTCATTCTAGCCAAAGCTGCCACTGAGTAACCAGCTTCAAATGAAAACCGTCTGAATGTTCCTCACTTCATTACACCCTAGATCCTTTATTTTCTTTGCTAAGGATTCTTGACACAGAAACTTACATTAGCACATGCTCCACCAAAGTGTTTGAATTAAAACTTCCAGGGTGAAACTTTAAACAGCAGGAGATAGGAACTGGCATATAATTCTTTTCATTTTCTCTCCAAGATGGGTTTTCCTAAGAAGCAATTATTTGGTCTTCTCCAAGAAGGTTCTGTATGATTGAAACACTAGTTGTATTTAGTATCAAGTGGTAGCAGACTTGGTATCTCAACCTGACATAGATATACCTCTCTTTATTGTGCTTTACTTAATTGCACTTTGGAGATACTGCATTAGGAAAAAAAAAGTATAGGTTCGTGGCTAATCTGTTTCAAGCAAGTCTACTGGCACCATTTTTCCTACAGTATTTGCTCACTTTGTGGTATCTCTGCATCACATTTCAAAAATCTGACAATATTACAAACTTCTTCATTATTATTGTATCTGTATGGTAATCTGTTATCTGTGATCTTTAATGTTACTACTATAACTTGCTGAAGGGTAAGATAATGGTTAGCAGTTTTTAGCAATAAGATATTTTAAAAATTAATGTATGTACATTGTTTTTTAGAAATAATGGTATTACACATTTGATAGACTACAATGTAGTGTAAACATAACTTTCACATCCACTGGGAAGCCAAAACATTCAAGTGACTCTCTGTATTGAAATATTTTCTTTCTTGCAGTGGTATGGAACCCAACCTTCAATATCGCCAATTATGCCTGTAATTAATTTTATTTTTTTCTACCTTCTAGTCTTCTTTTTATTTTATTTCTCCTCCGATGATTGTACTCCCTAGTTTACAAAAAAAAGAAAAAAAAAAAAAAAAGCACTCGCAATGTTTTCCGTGGAATCCTGGGTAAAACACAGTCACTAAGCTTGTAGTTGGCTAGTTAAGGTCCTTTTTTTCTGTGACTTTTCCTACTTATACCCACCACTCTAGTTGTTGAACTTTATAAAAGCTACTGTCCAGAAAAACAGTAATGCGATTTGGAGGGTGGGGTTCGTTTCATCATAGGGAGAATATCACTTCAGGTTCCTAGTTTTACTTAATGAACATTTCTGTAGCCCTACCAGCAATATTTTTGTCCTCCATGGTAATTGATCTCTGGGCCACTTCTACTTGCTTTCAACTGCAAAGCTCATAGATCATGCTTTTATCCTTAGCTTTCAACTGTGTATTTATTTTCAATTTCTGATCCACAGGAACAATTGGCTTGTTTTTCAGTATCGTTTTAAAGATATTTTAAGATATCATCTTTCATTGCTGCATTTACAGATGAGAGAGTCTAAGTCTAATCTGAAAATATCTTACTGAATGAAAATTACTAAACAGACATGCATATGCCAATATTATTGACAAAGCTTATAAATTTCTCATGATTGATAAGGTGAAGAGTCTAAGAAATTTATTATTTTTAATAAATTCCAAGTTGTAAATTCTCTGAACACAATAACCATCTACAATTTTTGGTTATATGTCTACAAAGAGCTGCCTGTCTATTCCTGAATCCTGTACTATTTCTTNAATTTATTGTTTGAAATTTAGATACAGGATACACAAAAGGGCACCTCAAGACACACCAAGGTTTGCATACTTAAAGGCCATATTTAATATGATAAATGGCAATCACTACCAAGCTTTAGAGTTGGTAAGACAGCAAAAAGTCATGTAGATGGTGAAAGAGTGAAGAGTGCATGCATCTTAAAGGCTATTACTCAGTTCCAGCCAAATATTGTTATGCACCAATGCAGGCTCAATGTACCAGATCTTATATTTTTCTTGTGAAAAAACAAACAAACAAACAAACATTTTTGTGGACTGTTACATGAAATTTCCTGGTTTTAAATGTGTATAAGTAAATACGGGTTTCCCAGGTGGTTTGGTGATAAAGAACCCACCTGCCAATGCGGGAGATGTGGGTTTGATCCCTGGGTCAGGAAGATCCCCTGGAGAACAAACTGGTGACCCAGTTCAGTATTCCTGCCTGGGAAATTCCATGGATAGAGGAACTGGCAGTCTATAGCCCATGGGGTTGCAAAAGAATCAGACACGACTTAATGACTCAACAAGTAAATAACAAATTAGAACTTTGTATAGAATAGCACAGTATGGATGCACATATGTAACCAGCTGCATGGTTTGATTATACTATGGCTAGTCTACAATCTCCATATTAGACCTCATGAAACAAACTAGTCTATCTCCACTTTGCAATCAATTTTTTCCTTCAGGAGATTAAAGATGGGGATGATGTACTTCAATGTTCAATGATAAAAATAATCTAATTAGTCACATTGTTTTACTATTTTAACAAGTGACTTGTACAAACTTGAGTCAAACTTCTTTTAAAATCCACATCATTTTGTTTGAATAGAGTGTGCCAGAGAAAACCACATACTCTATGTGACCAAGGAGCCACAGACATTTTAGAAAGACCACAGAGTATTCTTATTCTCCATAGAAACTATTCCTGTGAAACTTCAGAACACAAGGAACTGAAGAGTAAGCCTCCTGGAGACAGATGGGGAGAAAGAGAAGAGCTACTTGGTGATGGCATCACAGCAGGTGTTCTACTCAAGGACAATGATGACACTGCTCACACATACAGAGACAACTTCATGTGCTCCTTGGCAAGCTTACCCAGATTCGTTTTTTTGTAAACAAGTCAAGTGTCTACATCTGTGACAAACAGATCCGTGCTTTAAAGAGTACTTCACAGCCTAAAGGGCCCTAGAAACAAAGCCAGAATAAAACTTTATCAAGTAGGTAACATTCATTTTGTGCCAAGTGGGCTTAAAAGCTCAAGTGTGGTCAGATGACAGGAAAGATGAAAATGACTCAGAGGCATTAACAGAGGAATCTTGGCAGCTATTGAGTTTCATAAACAGAAACTAAGAAATACCTTTGATGGCTTAATAGTCATCACTGCATTGTTACTCTCTGACAGGGTAGGAGCTGTCAACTGCCAGCCTCGGGAATCACAGCACATGCTCTGGTCATCTGCTGACAGTGTCTGAAAGTATGGATGTGCTCCATAACTTTCCTTCTTCAAAGGGAAAATTACTGAAAATTACTTCAGTATCTATGGCTGAAGCATAGAAAGGACTAGTATTTAAAAGAGGAAGAGTTACTTATAGTTGCCAGAGGGAAGGGTTGGGGGAAGTTTCGGATGGACACATACACTGCTACATTTAAAATGGATAACCAACAAGGATCTACTGTATAGAACAGGGAACTCTGCTCAATGTTATGTGGCAGGCTGGATGGGAGGGGCACTTGGGGAAGAATGGATACATGTATAAGTATGACTGAGCTGTCTCTTATACACATCTCCTTTGTTTTTACTTTTAAGATTCATTTTGTTTACAATATCTGACCTCCAAACTATAAGAGCATAAGTGTGCGTTGTTTAAAATAATTAAGTTTGTACTAATTTTTTACAGTGCCAATACATAAAGCTATACCAATGCCATATATTTTCTTCATTCAAAGTCCCATAAATCTATCAATTTATTGTTTGAAATTTAGATACAGGATACACAAAAGGGCACCTCAAGACACACCAAGGTTTGCATACTTAAAGGCCATATTTAATATGATAAATGGCAATCACTACCAAGCTTTAGAGTTGGTAAGACAGCAAAAAGTCATGTAGATGGTGAAAGAGTGAAGAGTGCATGCATCTTAAAGGCTATTACTCAGTTCCAGCCAAATATTGTTATGCACCAATGCAGGCTCAATGTACCAGATCTTATATTTTTCTTGTGAAAAAACAAACAAACAAACAAACATTTTTGTGGACTGTTACATGAAATTTCCTGGTTTTAAATGTGTATAAGTAAATACGGGTTTCCCAGGTGGTTTGGTGATAAAGAACCCACCTGCCAATGCGGGAGATGTGGGTTTGATCCCTGGGTCAGGAAGATCCCCTGGAGAACAAACTGGTGACCCAGTTCAGTATTCCTGCCTGGGAAATTCCATGGATAGAGGAACTGGCAGTCTATAGCCCATGGGGTTGCAAAAGAATCAGACACGACTTAATGACTCAACAAGTAAATAACAAATTAGAACTTTGTATAGAATAGCACAGTATGGATGCACATATGTAACCAGCTGCATGGTTTGATTATACTATGGCTAGTCTACAATCTCCATATTAGACCTCATGAAACAAACTAGTCTATCTCCACTTTGCAATCAATTTTTTCCTTCAGGAGATTAAAGATGGGGATGATGTACTTCAATGTTCAATGATAAAAATAATCTAATTAGTCACATTGTTTTACTATTTTAACAAGTGACTTGTACAAACTTGAGTCAAACTTCTTTTAAAATCCACATCATTTTGTTTGAATAGAGTGTGCCAGAGAAAACCACATACTCTATGTGACCAAGGAGCCACAGACATTTTAGAAAGACCACAGAGTATTCTTATTCTCCATAGAAACTATTCCTGTGAAACTTCAGAACACAAGGAACTGAAGAGTAAGCCTCCTGGAGACAGATGGGGAGAAAGAGAAGAGCTACTTGGTGATGGCATCACAGCAGGTGTTCTACTCAAGGACAATGATGACACTGCTCACACATACAGAGACAACTTCATGTGCTCCTTGGCAAGCTTACCCAGATTCGTTTTTTTGTAAACAAGTCAAGTGTCTACATCTGTGACAAACAGATCCGTGCTTTAAAGAGTACTTCACAGCCTAAAGGGCCCTAGAAACAAAGCCAGAATAAAACTTTATCAAGTAGGTAACATTCATTTTGTGCCAAGTGGGCTTAAAAGCTCAAGTGTGGTCAGATGACAGGAAAGATGAAAATGACTCAGAGGCATTAACAGAGGAATCTTGGCAGCTATTGAGTTTCATAAACAGAAACTAAGAAATACCTTTGATGGCTTAATAGTCATCACTGCATTGTTACTCTCTGACAGGGTAGGAGCTGTCAACTGCCAGCCTCGGGAATCACAGCACATGCTCTGGTCATCTGCTGACAGTGTCTGAAAGTATGGATGTGCTCCATAACTTTCCTTCTTCAAAGGGAAAATTACTGAAAATTACTTCAGTATCTATGGCTGAAGCATAGAAAGGACTAGTATTTAAAAGAGGAAGAGTTACTTATAGTTGCCAGAGGGAAGGGTTGGGGGAAGTTTCGGATGGACACATACACTGCTACATTTAAAATGGATAACCAACAAGGATCTACTGTATAGAACAGGGAACTCTGCTCAATGTTATGTGGCAGGCTGGATGGGAGGGGCACTTGGGGAAGAATGGATATATGTATAAGTATGACTGAGTCCCTTCGTTGTAAGCCTGAAACTATCACAACACTGCTAATCAGCTATGCCTCAGTACAGAAAAAAAAAAAAAGAAGTATTAATACAACATTGTAAATCTATTATACTTCAATTTAAAAAATAAAGATGAAGTGCGACTTTTTCCTCTCATTTGGGTGCGGCCACACTCACTTGCAATTAATGGTTTTTTTTCACAGTAACTCAAATTCACATAAGTAAATCCTTTGTGTTCCCTTGGAACTATTAGCTACAATATTACTGGAAAGAGGCAAATCTTGGAGCTAAACGCTAGAGTCATGGAGCCCTTCATTTGTTAACTGTTATTTGTGAATTAGAGACTATGGTTGCATTTTAAATGTCCTCAATATATTAAAGAAATGCTCAACTAAAAGTTGCATGGCAAGGACATTGATTATGGGGTTTATTCTGTCATTTGGCAAACTATATGTAAATCCTATATTATATGATAGGGGAGAAATTGTTCAAAAACAATTGACATGATTGCAAATGTATGCTTTACAAGTCTAGGACAAATAACAGCAATAGGAATAACCATCATTTATTGCTTATACTGTTGAAGCACTTATTAGCAGCACTACATACATAATCACATTTAATCACTAGAGTGACCCTACAAGACAAGAATCATCATGTCCCTTTTAAAAATATTGAGTTTGACACAACAAATTAGTGATTTATCCCAAGTTACACATTAACTACAAGTAACCTACAAGACCTTCTAGAACTAACACCAAAAAAAGATGTCCTTTTCATCATAGGTGACTGGAATGCAAAAGTAGGAAGTCAAGAGAAACCTGGAGTAACAGGCAAATTTGGCCTTGGAGTACAAAAGGAATCAAGAGTTTTGCCAAAAGAAGAAACTGGTCATAGCAAACACCATTTTCCAACAACACAAGAGAAAATTCTACACATGGACCTCACCAGGTGGTCAACTAAAATCTGATTGATTATGTTGTTGGCAGCCAAAGATAGAGAAGCTATATACAGTCAGCAAAGACAAGACCGGGAGCTAATATGGCTCAGACCATCAGCTCCTTTTGCAAAATTCAGGCTGAAATTAAAGGAAGTAGTGAAAGCCATTAAGTCATTCAGGTATGACCTAAATCAAATCCCTTATGATTATACAGTGGAGGTGATGAATAGATTCAAGGGATTACATCTGGTAAACAGAATGCCTGAAGGAGTATGGATGGAGGTTCCTAACACAGTACAAGAGGTGGTGATCAAAACCACCCCAAAGAAAAAGAAATGCAAGAAGGCAAAGTGGTTGTCTGAGGAGGCCTTACAAATAGCTTAGAAAAGAAGAGAAGAGAAAGGCAAAAGAGAAAGGGAAAGATATATCCAACTAAACGCAGAGTTCCAAAGAATATTAAGGAGATATAAAAAGCCTTCTTAATTGAACAATGCAAAGAAATAGAGAAAAACAATAGAGGGTTGAAAAGTAAAAGCCATATGATTATCTCAATAGATGCAGAGAAGGCCTTTGACAAAATTCAACATCCNTACAGTGATTTTGAAGCCCAAGAAAATAAAATCTGTTACTGTTTCCACTTTTTACCCTTCTACTTGCCATGAAGTGATAAGACTGTATATCATGATCTTTGTTTTTTGAATGTTGAATTTTAAGCCAGTTTTTTTTCACTCTCCTCTTTCACCTCCAAGAGGCTCTTTAGTTTCTCTTCGTTTTCTGCCATTAGCCTTTCTACTAAAGGCTATTAACATTTAAAAACAAACTTGTTATCCCAACTTCAAGTATAATATTTCTTCATTAACTGACCTTAAATATGGCTTTTGTAATTTGCCAAAATCTGACTGAAAACACATTTTAACAATTTGGCTTTTTCATTATGAAAGATTGCAACTCCTTTAGTAACACTGCAACTCTTCAAAGAAGACATGGGCTAATCTGAGGCTGAGGTATGGTAAAGGTAGGTAGACTATTACAATTACATAAGCAGACAGTTCATTTTGTTTTTTCAAATTATAAATACATGAATAAGATGCCAGGTAGCTTTTATTTTAGAAAAATGAAGACTATTTATTAATAATTATTTCTAAGAACAAAATTAATCATTTTTGCAGCTTTTAGAATATGTGTATAAAGAGAGTATTCCATTTTAAAAACAATGTTCTTTTTCCACCTAACTAAATGTGCAACTTTTGGAGTCTTTAATATGGGCAGCATTCTAGCACATTCTCAAGAATCTGGGGAGCACAGCACATTGCGTCACATTAGAAAAGAGAATTCCCCTTAAACACTCAACTCCCCTTCTGAATTCAGGCACTAAGAGCAATGGAGTCTCNATTTTAAAAACAATGTTCTTTTTCCACCTAACTAAATGTGCAACTTTTGGAGTCTTTAATATGGGCAGCATTCTAGTACATTCTCAAGAATCTGGGGAGCACAGCACATTGCGTCACATTAGAAAAGAGAATTCCCCTTAAACACTCAACTCCCCTTCTGAATTCAGGCACTAAGAGCAATGGAGTCTCTAAACTTAAAGTAATAACTAACTTGATTAATAATTTCAACATGCTACTGGGGCACTGACAGGAAAAAAAACAACATTGCCTAATATACTATGGGTACAGTGGGGAAAAGAAAGGGAAAGAAGTAAAGGTTATTGATGTCATCTGAGCATGTAGTCGTTGACATGTGTTTAATAACTGTCAGTTATGTAATTCTCATGCAAATCTGGCAGTATTCCTTACATTTATCCCCATTTGACTCTTGCAAAAACTTGTGACTAACTTATTTAGTGGAAAGAGCATGAGCTTCAGAACTGTATACATAAAATTAGGTTCAGGTCTCGACTGCCATTGATTGATTACGATCCATCTCCAAGTTATTATGGAGATTATTGGGTGGGATCTATGGTGAGCTATTACTGGAGATTCAGTTTCTGTAAACTGGAGGCTGTTAAATATACATTCACTGGGTGAAGATAAATGGGATGATATAGATGAAGCACTCTTCTGGCATTTGACACAGTGAGTGCTCAATATATATGTTATTTTATGCTTTCTTACCATCCATAGCACTTAGAACAGGTTGAAAAATAATTGTTGGGAAAAAAAGACATTGCAACCTAACTAAAAATCTATAAAATAACCTTCAAGTACTGATCCAGCGTCTTCAGCCATAAAAGTTAGGGATATAAAACAAAGAACAGAAGAAATCTTATCTTTTTGATGAATTCTTCGAGAATCTAAAAATTCCTTACCAGCAGCATTCAGCTTTGCTGTGTTGATAGAACAGAAATGGGAGTTGAATTCTCAGGGAAAGAAAAAAAAAAAAGAAGATTCCTCCTTGTGGCTGTTAGATATTGAAGCAAACACTTTGCAATAAACAAAATTTCTGGACATTCCAGGATTCTGACTTTTGACCCCCTTTCTTAGAATTTCTTGACTTCTTACCAAATACTATACTTGAAGGGCACTTTCAAATTCACAGAGGTGGACAGAAAGAGCACTGACTTTTACTTTGATGTTGGCTCAGGAAAAGGAGCATAAAGTTTTGTGTATATAGGTGTGCCTTACCTCTGTAAGATACTATCCATTTGCCAATAAATTTTTATTCCATGGTGCTCAAATGAACGACTCCTCGCCTCTCAGAGCTGTCCATCTTCCTCAGGAATATCAGTGATGCATGAATCAACTCACCTCTGTTCTACCAAGATAGCAGTTCTGGGCTTGGGTAAGGAACCAGAAATTCCTTTGAAGAGATGATTATCTCATCAAGGAAAGGTCTGTATTCTAATTTATTGATTGATGTTTTACTATGAAAAGTTTCAGAATTTTATTTGGAATGCTGAGATTTATAGAGAAACAGATAAAGATGGTAATTCTAGTTTCTCAGAGAACCCATAGGATGAACTTTTCTTTACCTTCACTTACCATTTAGGAAAGGGCTATAAGGAATAAAAGAGACATTTATCATCATCTCTCCAGGAAGAGAAAGGACATGGCAACCCACTCCAATGTTCTTGCCTGGAGAATCCCATGGACACAGGAGCCTGGTGGGCTGCCGTCTGTGGGGTCGCACAGAGTCAGACATGACTAAAGCGACTTAGCAGCAGCAGCAGCAGCTCCAGGAAGAGCTACCATTAAACTACCTCAGACAAATCAGTCTCTTTCTCCTCCTCCGCACCCCTTCCTTAAGAGGTGTGTGTGTGTGTGTGTGTGTGTGTGTGTGTGTGTGTGTGTTCATGCACGTGTGTGCTTAGTCACTCAGTCATGTCTGACTCTTAGTGACCCTATGGACTGTAGCCTGCCAGGTTCATCTGTCCATGGGGATTCTCCAGGCAAGAATAACGGAGTGGGTTGCCATGTCCTCTCCCTTCCTGGAGAGATGATGATAAAGGTCTCCAGGGGATCTACCCAACCCAGGGATCGAACCCAAGTCTCCTGCATCACAGGTGGTATCTTTATGGAAGTGTTTCTAATCACAGTACATTTGGGTCCCAGCAAATCATCTGCAGAAAGAACCAGTGAACTAGTAAAGTTAGTATTTTTAACTAGGACAACTTGCATTCATCATGGATTTTCAAGTTCTAATTTTAACCGATCTGTATTTGAGGTTTCATTTTTCAAAAATGTTTTTCCTGCTTAAGATGAAGAATTTTGAAAACCATTTTATTAAATCATTTGTATATCCCATTAATTAATCTAGGCTTGTTATCATTATATTTTACAATGTAATTAAATCTTTTAGACAAGTATTATGAGCTTATTTAAAATATGATAATATAACATTGCCAGGGAACTCCAAGAAGAGAAGCAACTTTTTCTCTTTTTCTCTCTGTATATCTGTAGGAGAAGCAACTTAAGGCATTTTAATGCCAGAAATAATGCATGAGTGAATCTTACAATGATGAGCAGAACCATGTCTTTTAAAAAATATTTGCTTAATGATTTTTGATAGTGCACTTCTATATCCTTCAAGAGATACTACATTTGTGAGATAACTTTTCTAAGATCCTGAGTAACTGTAACTTTCAGTTGCTCAGCTGGATCTGACTCTTTGACCGCATTGACTGTAGCCTGCCAAGCTCCTCTCTCCATGGTATTCTCCAGGCAAGAATACTGGAGTGGGTTGCCATTTCCTTCTTCAGAAAAATTAGAACATCTCTTACATACATGTGGTCAGTCAGTCAGTCAGTCAGTTCAATTGCTCAGTTGTGTCTGACTCTTTGAGACTCCATGGACTGCAGCAAGCCAGGCCTCCCTGTCCATCACCAACTCCCGGAGTCTACTCAAACTCATGTCCATTGAGTCGGTGATGCCAACAAACCATCTCATCCTTTGTCGTCTCCTTCTCCTACTGCCTTCAATCTTTCCCAGCATTAGGGTCTTCTCCAGTGAGTCAGTTCTTTGCATCAGGTGGCCAGAGTATTAGAGCTTCAGCTTCAGCATCAGACCTTCCAATGAATATTCAGGACTGATTTCCTTTAGGATGGACTGGTTGGATCTCCTTGCAGTCCAAGGAACTCTCAAGAGTCTTCTCCAACACCACAGTTCAGAAGCATCAATTCTTTGGTGCCCAGCTCTCTTTATAGTTCAACTCTTACATCCATACATGACTACTGAAAAAACCATAGCTTTTACTANATGAATATTCAGGACTGATTTCCTTTAGGATGGACTGGTTGGATCTCCTTGCAGTCCAAGGAACTCTCAAGAGTCTTCTCCAACACCACAGTTCAGAAGCATCAATTCTTTGGTGCCCAGCTCTCTTTATAGTTCAACTCTTACATCCATACATGACTACTGAAAAAATCATAGCTTTGACTAGATGGAACTTCGTTGACAAAATAATGTCTCTGCTTTTTAATATGCTGTCTAGATCAGTTAACTTTTCTTCCAAGGAGAAGCATCTTTTAATTTCATGGCTGCAGTCACTTTCTGCAGTGATTTTGGAGTCCCCCAAAATAAAGCCTGTCACTGTTTCTACTGTTTCCCCATCATTTTACCATGAAATGATGGGACCAGATGCCATGATCTTAATTTTCTGAATGTTGAGTTTTAAGCCAACTTTTTCACTCTCCTCTTTCACTTTCATCCAGAGACTCTTTAGTTCTTCTTCGCTTTCTGCCATAAGGGTGGTGTTATCGGCGTATCTGAGATTGTTGATATTTCTCCCAGCAATCTTGATTCCAGCTTGTGCTTCATCCAGCCCAGNCCAACTTTTTCACTCTCCTCTTTCACTTTCATCCAGAGACTCTTTAGTTCTTCTTCGCTTTCTGCCATAAGGGTGGTGTTATCGGCGTATCTGAGATTGTTGATATTTCTCCCAGCAATCTTGATTCCAGCTTGTGCTTCATCCAGCCCAGCGTTTCTCATGATGTACTCTGCATATAAGTTAAATAAGCCAGGTGACAATATACAGCCTTGGCGTACTCCTTTCCTCATTTGGAACCAGTCTGTTGTTCTATGTACAGTTCTAACTGTTGCTTCCTGACCTGCATACAGATTTCTCAAGAGGCAGGTCAGGTGGTCTGGTATTCCCATCTCTTGAAGAATTTTCCACAGTTTGTTGTGATCCACACAGTCAAAGGCTTTGGCATAATCAATAAAGCAGAAGTGTTATCTGGAACTCTTGCTTTTTCAATGATCCAATGGATGTTGGCAATTTGATCTCTGGTCCCTCTCCCTTTCTAAATCCAGCTTGAACATATGGAAGTTCACAGCTCACATACTGTTGAAGCCTGGCTTGGAGAATTTTAAGTATTACTTAACTAGCATGTGAGATGAGTACAATTGTGTAGTAGTTTGAACATTCCTGGCATTAACTTTCTTTGGGATTGGAATGAAAATTGACATTTTCCAGTCATGTAGAAACTGCTGAATTTTGCAAATTTGCTGGCATATGAGTGCAGCACTTTCACAGCATCAAAATCTTTTAGGATTTGAAAGAGCTCACCTGGAATTCCATCACCTTGACAAGCTTTGTTCATAGTCATGCTTCCAAAGGCCCACTTGACTTTGCATTCCAGGATGTCTGGCTCTAGGTAAATGATCACACCACTGTGATTATCTGGGNGCAATTGTGCGGTAGTTTGAGCATTCTTTGGCATTGCCTTTCCTTGGTCTTGAAATGAAAACTGACCTTTTCCAGTCCTGTAGCCACTGCCGAGTCTTCCAAATTTGCTGGCATATTGAGTGCAGCACTTTCACAGTATCATCTTTGAGGATTTGAAATAGCTCAACTGGAATTCCATCACCTCCACTAAATTTATTCATAATGATGCTTCCTAAGGCCCACTTGACTTCACATTCCAGAATGTCTGGCTCTAGGTTGTTGAACACAACATCGTGATTATCTGGGTCATGAAGATCTTTTTTGTACAGTTCTGTGTATTCTTGCCACCTCTTCCTAATATCTTCTGCTTCTGTCAGGTCCATACCATTTCTGTCCAGTATTGTGCTCATCTTTGCATGGAGTTTTCCCTTGGTATCTCTAATTTTCTTGAAGAGATCTCTAGACTTTCCCATTATATTGTTTTCCTCTATTTTTTTGCATTGATCAGGCTACAATGCTTCAAATTAATATTTCAAATTTTCTTCCACTCTCCTGACCTGGAGTGAGTTAAAATTAAAACTACTTTTCCCCCCAAGCTCTGGTAGCTGAAGCTGGATGAATTGATATAAACTTCAGAGAAATCACTACAACAGCTAAGTATGACGACCTTCATACATGTTGCTGTAACAAGCCACTCAGGAAGTTCACCAGAACACTGATATTAGCATAAAGACATTCAAATAGGCACAGATGCTTTGACTTCAAATCTAGAAATCTCAACATTTTTCACATTCAGATATAAATTTCCAACTATTAACCTTTTTTTCTTTCCCATAGAAACATGTTTTATTAAGTACATGATTGCTCACACCATATAGATGCCTAACTTCGGTGGCAGTGCACCTGTAACATCTCCTGAAATCAGACTCAACTGTTTTACTGATCTCACCTGTTCCCAGGAATAATAAACTACTTCAGTGATGCACAGAATAATCTACCAACTCACTTTCTGGACTATGAAACTTCTTAAGGAGGTTTCAAAGGCAGGAAATGTAAGAGAGGCAAAATATACCACCCCAGAACAAGCCTCTTTAGCATAACGATCATGGTAAGGGGAATATTTTGAGAAACAACAGATACAGCAGAAGCTCTAAAATCAGACTATAGTTCATTCTTTTGTAAGGGAAATGAACAATTATAAAAACAAGTCTCCACATGTAAAGGTATTGACCTCTCTGTGCCTGGGAGAGAGATGAACAAATAAATCACAAGACATTCTTTTCAGTGGAGAAGAAACTGATTTAAATCTGTATAACAAGCTTTCTTTTTGCTTACCTATTTTCCTGTTCATTCTATAATCTGTACCCCAACAACCAGAAATAGCTTAAGATATTTAAACCTGAATTCTAAGCCATCTCTTACACAGTTTATCACTTTACCCTCTCTTTCTGCCAAGTATACATGAGATATACATATTAATATTCTCCTGACTGTAAAAAAATAAATAAATAAAGTATGAAGGCTGAAACACACACAAAAAGAAATAAATAAAAAACTTGTTTATTTTAAATCTGTATAAGTAAATAAACAGTTTCATTTAAAGGAATATTAAAAAGTGAAATATTTTAGAATAAATTTAAGAAAGGAAGTATAATACTTATAGAATAAAATCTATAAAATATAGTTGAAATATATTAAAGAAGACTTAACTAAATGGAAAGAAACACTATGTAACAATTAGAAAATCTAGTATTGTTATTATGGAAATACTCTCCCAAATAGTGCCACAGATTCAATGTACCCTCAATCAATATCACACCTGGATTTTTTAAATATAATTTTTAAAGGTTACACTCCATTTACAGTTATTAAAAAATATTGGATATATTCCCTGTGTTGTACATCAGTGTAGCCTATCTTACACTTAATATTTTGTACCTCCCACATGACCTCCCTGCTATAATGCCACTCCACCACCCTCTGGTAGCCATGAGTTTGTTCTCTATATCTAAGATTCAGATTTTTTATGCCATATTCACTAGTTTGTTAGATCTTTTAGATAACATATAGTGTTTTTCTTTGTCTAACTTATTTCACTAAGCATAATATATATTATTTGAAATTATATGCTAACATTTATTTTCTGGAATAATATCCATTAATATCCATTATGTTGGGTAATGCTTAGGTAATGTTTGTTGAGTTCACGATTATGATCTTTGCCAGGGCGAGAATTATGCTTTAGAAAAATTCAACCTGAATAATTCAAGCATTTTCTAAATATTTTTCTCTGCTCTTTTAGTTGCTTCGAAGATCAACATTCCACTTGGGAAAATGATACAGTTATCTACATGGCACTATATGAGATTCCTAAAGGGCACAACACTTCTTGCCTCAGGGACTAATTTCAGAGAACTTGAAATACCATGCTTTTACCTAATAATATTAGTGGTAAGCCTTTAATGAACTAGAACTACTTCTCTGTGCTATGTATTAGTTGAGCGCTTTAGATCCCATTTGGCCTCTTCATACTCATCTTACCAATTTGGTTTTGGAATTCTTTTTCTTCATGATTCTCACTTCTTAAATAGGGAAAGTGAGGTTCAGAGAGGATTAACACATTGCCAAAGGTCACATAGTCAGTAACTGAACAGGTGCATAACCAACATGCTAAGTAACATTTTAATTTGCTACTGTGTACCAAAATGTGTACTAAATATGATATTTCAATTCATGACCAAATCATCATCAAAATCAACATCAAAACTTGGAGAGTTTGGCTTCTCACATACCCTTCAACCAAGTGAATTCATTTTTAAGTTTTATACAGTTTATCTATTATGCTCCCTTGTGATATGGACGGTTCAGTGGGACTTTAGATATTTTAGTTAACTGGAAAAGAATCATTGCAAGAATGACAGCAGTATTCTTTTCCAGAAAAGAGAATGTCAATTCACCTCTGGGGTAGGTTCTTTGGAAAAAGCTTTTTAAACAAAAACAAAAGTAAATACAAAACCTCCTTTGGTTTTAATTATAGTTCTGAATAAAATTTTTTCCAACTGAAGATGTATGTTAACATTTTATTTTCAGAATTTACCAAATCTAAACTATCATAAGGATCTATTTTCTAGTTTTACTTTAAGGAAATACAATGTTTCCAACGTATATATGAAGTTTCTTCACATTTCCATATTACAATTGGCTGTTCACTCTTCTCTGTGACTCATATTTTAGGGTTAATCTAAGATAGAAATTAGCAAGGCCATTTCCATTTTAGAAATGGAAATCAGTATCTAAAGTTAGTTCAAGCTAATATCTATTCAACTTTTGCTATGACATTCTTTTTAATTTTCTATTGAGTCAAGATTACATTCAGTATACACACAACTATAAAGAGTACACTTTGATTAATTTTGACAAATATCTACACCTGAATCCAATACCTCAATCAAGATGTAGATGGGCGAGGAGTCAGGATGGAATAGGAGGATGTGGAATTTGTCTATGCTCACAAGTACATCAAGAATACATCTACAGGAACTTCCCTGGTGGTCCAGTGGTTAGGCATCCACCTTCCAATGTGGGGGACTTAGGTTTGATCCTTGGATGGGGAATTAATATCCCATGTGCAATGGAGCAACTAAGCCCACTAGCAGCAACTACTGAGCCCACATGTTCTGGAGCATGAGTGCCACAATCAAAGAGCCCATGTCCTGCAACTACTGAGCCTGAATGCCACAAGGAAGATCCCAAATGCCACAACTAAGACTTAATGCAGCCAAATAAATATGTAATAAAATTTAAAAATTTTAAAAAAATTTTAAAAAGACTACATCTACAAATGGAACAATTCTCACAGAACACCTGCTGAACATTAGTTAAAGACTTTGGATACCTAAAGAGATAAGAAAAATCCCCTCACAACTGGTTAGGATGAAAGGAAGAAAAAAAGAAAAGAGGAATAAAACAAAGGTCCAGCAATTGTGGTGGAACGCTGAAGGTGAGGAGGGTTTCTTGTAATCAAAAAGAAACACACATGGTGGGGAAATCAGCTGGGATAGAAAGGGACTTTTGGGGGATTGAGGAATGTGAAGGACAGTTTGTGGAAGGCAGGACAAAGTAAGAACTGAACATATGGTCTGTGCCCTGCACACTCCAGCCAGAGTCATAGGTCTCCTGTCATGGAATGGGCTAGTTGCTGGAAAGTAGGTTTTGGAGCATGGACCCAGGGAGGCAGCAGCTATTGGCTGTGAAAAGACAGCCTGAAGGAACAGGAGTAAGGAGCTCCACAACTGGGAAAGCTTGCAGAGGAAGTCCAGGACACCATAGAAGCAATGCTTGGGTGAGTGGTGCACAAGGGAGGGAGAGGGCTGCCACTGTAATCCTCTTCCCCATCTGCTGGCTTCAGCCTCCACAGGCATTAGAAAAAGCATCCATCTGAACTGGCTCACCTGCCCCTCAAGGCAAAGCCTCCTCTACTCACATAGGCTCCAGAGTCTTGAGCGCCACTACCCCAAAGCCTCAAAACTGCCATTGTTTGCAAATGACATGACAATAAACACAGAAAATCCTAAAGATGACACTAGAAAACTGCTAGAGCTAATCAATGAATTTTAGAAAAGCTGCAGGATACAAAATTAAAACAGAGAAAGTTCTTGCATTCCTATACTCTAACAACAAAAGATCAGAAGGAGAAATTAAAGAAATGATCCCATTTACCATTACAATCAAATGAATAAAATACCCAGAAATAAATCTACCTAAGGAGGCAAAAGACCTGTATGCAGAAAACTATAAGATAATGAAGAAGCAAGTCAAAGATGGGCAGTTGTTCTTTAGTGTGTCTGGAAATGTTGCACTGTTCATTATGTCTGTCCTATAAGGATGACCCCTGACCGAGCAAAAAAATCATGAGGATGAGAATTATTTATTAGTATATAGAAGGGAGAATAGTTGTCCGTGTAGTTTAAAGACCAGCGGTGGAAGATGGTGGAGGAATAGGACGGGGAGACCACTTTCTCCCCCACAAATTCATCAAAAGAACATTTGAACGCTGAGAAAATTCCACAAAACAACTTTTGAATCCTGGCAGAGGACATCAGGCACCCAGAAAAGCAGCCCATTGTCTTCAAAAGGAGATAGGAAACATATAAAAGACAGAAAAAGAGACAAAAGAGGTAGGGACTGAGCTCCATCCCAGGAAGGGAGTCTTAAAAAAGAAAGAAATTTCCAAACACCAGGAAAACTTTCACTGCCGAGTCTGTGGTGAGCCTTGGAACCACAGAGGGAAACATAACTGGGAGGATAAATAAATAAATAATTAAAACCCACAGATTACATGTCCAACGGTAACTCCCCCAGCGAAGAAGCAGTGCAGACACCTGCACCCGCCACTAGCAAGCAAAGGCTGGGCAGGGAGGCGCGGGCTGCATTGCTTAGAGTAAGGCCCAGGACTGAATGCCTCTAGGGCAATCTGAGAGAACTAACTCGGAATAGCAAACCAGACTGTGGGATACCTAACCTGCAAAAAGCCCTAACCTAAAACACCACCAGGCCCACTCACAGAACAAAGGACTGACTAGAGCTAGCCAGCTGCAGGCCAGCCCATCCCCCTCTCAAGACAGGCAGGCGAGGGCAGCCAGAGCCTGAAGGGGGCAATCGCAGCCCCAGGGAGGCATCATCTACCAAACTGCATGTAGGCTTCATTGCTAACCAAGACATTTTGGGATTTTGGACAGTCAACATCCGCCTGAGAAGGTGCACCGGATGTATGTACACCAAGAAAACCGAGCGGCAGGGATGAGGGAGGTGATAAGTCACAGCAACCGCACTCACCAAACACCTGGTCACCTGAGCTGCTTGGATCTGGGAAGGGGACATAATGCAGGCCCATGAAGTGAAGTCGCTCAGTCGTGTCCGACTCTCCGCGACCCCGTGGACTGTAGTCTACCAGGCTTCTCCATCCATGGGATTCTCCAGGCAAGAATACTGGAGTGGGTTACCATTTCCTTCTCCAGGGGATCTTCCCGACCCAGGGATCGAACACAGGTCTTCTGCATTGGAAGCAGACGCTTTAACCTCTGAGCCAACAATGCAGGCCCAACCGAGTCTTGAGCTTTCCTGGTGGCTCAGATGGTAAAGTGTCTGCCAGCAATGCGTGAGACCTGGGTGCGATCCCTAGGTGGGGAAGATCTCCTGGAGAAGGAAATGGCAACCCACTCCAGTACTCCTGCCTGGAGAATCCCACGGACGGAGGAGCCTGGTAGGCTACAGTCCATGGGGTTGCAGAGAGTTAGGCACAACTAAGCGACTTCACTTTCACTTTCAACCGAGTCTGCACCTCTGAGGACTACCCGAGTACCTGAACCTAAGTGGCTTAGACCTGGGAAGTACATACAACCCAGGGCTGGCCTCAGTTAGTTCCTGGCAGAGCAACCTAGAGCCTAAGCAGTGTAGACAGGGAAAGCACACATGCCGTGAGCGGGGGCAAACCCAGTGTGGCTAAGACTGTGAGCACATGCCAGTGTTATTTGTTTGCAGTGTCCCTCCCTCCCCACAGCACGACTGAACAAGTGAGCCTAAAAAAGTGTCCATCACTGCCCCCTTGTGTCAGGGCAGAAATTAGACACTGAAGAGACCAGCAAACAGAAAAGGCTAAAACAGAGGGACCCTCCTTGGAAGTAACAGGTGCAATAGATTAAAACCCTATAGATAGTACCAACTACATAGGAAAGGGCCTATAGATCTTGAGAAATATAAGCCAGATCAAGGAACTATCTCAAAATGAACTGACCCCACACTGCCCACAACAACACCAGAGAAAGTCCTAGATATATTTTTACTATTTTTACTATCATTCTTTAATTTTTTTATTTAAAAAAATTTTAAGCCTTCTATTATTCCTTTAACTTTCATTTTGTAACTTACTATTACTTTGTGAAAAAAAAGAGAGAGATCTTATTTTTTAGAGCAAACTTCATATATATATATATATATATATATTTTACAATTTTGTGACTTTGGTTTTTTTTCTCTCTTTTTCTTTAATATTGTATTTTTGAAAATCCAACCTCTACTCTAGATTTTTAATCTTTGCTTTCTGGTATTTAGTATCATTTTTGTACCTTTAAGAACCCAATCTTCATTACTCATTTTTACTTGGGAGTGAGATTACTGGCTTGACTGCTCTCTCCTCCATTGGACTCTACTTTTTCTCAACTAGGTTGCCTCTATCTCCTCCCTTGCCCTTCTCTCCTCTACCCAACTCTGTGAATCTCTGTGTGTTCCAGATGGTGGAGAACACTTAAGGAACTTATTACTGGGAGGATCTGTCTCTCTCCTTTTGATTCTCCCCTTTATCCTCCTGGCCACCTCTGTCTCCTTCCTCCCTCTTCTCTTCTCTGTATAACTCCATGAACATCTCTGAGGGGTCCAGACTGTGGAGTGCACATAAGGAAGTGATTACTGGCTAGCTGCTCTCTCCTCTTTTGATTCCACCTAATCTCATCCTGGTCACCTCTATCTCCCTCCTCCCTCTTCTCTTCTCCATATAACTATGTGAACCTCTCTGGGTGTCCCTCACTGTGGAGAAACTTTTGATCTTTAACCTAGATGTTTTATCATCGGTGCTGTATAGATAGAGAAGTCTTGAGACTACTGTAAAAATCAGACTGAAAACCAGAAGCACAAGGCTGAAATACCAATCTTGACTCCAGGGAACATTAATCCACAGGAGCTCATCAAACACCTCCATACCTACACTGAAACCAGTTCACTTCAGTTCAGTTCAGTCGCTCAGTTGTGTCTGACTCTTTGCGACCCCATGAATCACAGCACACCAGGCTTCCCTGTCCATCACTAACTCCCAGAGTTCACTCAGACTCACGTCCATCGAGTCAGTGATGCCATCCAGACATCTCATCCTTGGTTGTTCCCTTCTCCTCCTGCCCCCAATCCCTCCCAGCATCAAAGTCTTTTCCAGTGAGTCAGCTCTTCACATGAGGTGGCCAAAGTACTGGAGTTTCAGCTTTAGCCTCATTCCTTCCAAAGAAATCCCAGGGTTGATCTCCTTCAAAATGGACTGGTTGGATCTCCTTGCAGTCCAAGGGACTCTCAAGAGTCTTCTCCAACACCACAGTTCAAAACCATCTTCTCTTCGGTGCTCAGCCTTCTTCACTGAAACCAAGCACCACCCAAAAGCCAACAAGTTCCAGAGCAAGACATAGCATGCAAATTCTCCAGCAAACAAGAACATAACCCTGAGCTTCATTATACAGGCTGTGCAAAGTCACTCCAAACCCATTGAAATCTTATAACTCATTACTGGACACATCATTGCACTCCAGAGAGAATAAGTCCAGCCTCACCCATGAGAACACCCACACAAGGTTCCCTAACCAGGAAACCTTGATAAGCCACCCATACAACACCACCCACAGTGAGGAAAGTCCACAACAAAGAGAACTCCACAAGCTGCCAGAATACAGAAAGGCCACCCCAAACACAGCAATATAAACAAGATGAAGAGACAAAGGAATACCCAGCAGGTAAAGGAACAGGNGCCCAGAAAAATAAAGTCTGACACTGTTTCCACTGTTTCCCCATCTATTTCCCATGAATTGATGGGACTGGATGCCGTGATCTGGAAACATTACCAACAAGGACCTACTATATAGCACATGGAACTCTGCTCAGTGTTATATGGCAGCCTGGATGGGAGGGGAGTTTGGGGGAGACTGGATACACGTATATGTATGGCTGAGTCCCTTTGCTGTTCACCTGAAACTATCACAGCACTGTTAATTGGGATCTTCCCAACCCAGGGATTGAACCTGGGTCTCCTGCATTGCAGGTAGATTCTTCACTGTCTGAGCCACGGGGGAAGCCCCTAATCAGCTATGCTTCAATACAAAATTAAAAAGTTAAAAAAAAAAAAAGAAGAGAAAAAACTACTTTCTGAAACAAATGGAGGAAGAGGTTAAAATTTTATATCCCCTAGTTCAAATGATGGAAATCAATTTCTGTTTACACAAGAGAAACAAAAGAATCTATTTTTCCCAAGAACTCTCACTGCAAAAACATACCTGGTGATTCTCACAAAGAACTTCCATATAGAATAGACAAGGCCATGGATGCAGAATTATAGACATTGCATCTGGTGAAATCCACCTACTACATGTCACATCTAAGGATAATTATGCCCCCAAAGGTGAAAGGAATTGTCCTGAAGTGCACAGTCATGAAGTGAAAGAGTCAGGCCAAAACAAGAGAGTGATTTCTAGTTTAGTTTTCTCTCCACTTTATCACAATGCCTTGTTTTTCCCAGTGAAAGATAGGGGAAAGGAAGGGGAAATTATATTTTCTCTTGTTGATCCTCATACGTCTGGTTTTATTCCTCTTAGAAAAAGTGACCCAATTCAAGTTCCCTACATTGCAAAGATGTTAAAGGGAGGTCACAAAAGATTCAATTGCTGAATGTGATTCATTTCATATGGTGGTGTATATCTGACTCAGAGGACTGCATGTTCTTGAAGGCAATCATGGTGTGCTTTCTTGCCTTCTCTGCTTTTCTTACTGCCATAGCGTGAAATATTTAAGTACAGCAAATTTATATAAATGAGTAAATTAACTAGCATCCTATATATGATTTTGTGTTTATACATTTTACAAATATGAAATAGAAGATGGGGTGGTTTTTTCAGAGAAATACCATTACAGTATTAGTAATTCTTGCAATCTTAAAGGTTAGAAGTGTGTTAAAATGATATATAATTATTGACTAACATTTAATATGGCCCATTTTATATACACTAAAATATTCTCAAATAATTTCTCACCATTTACCTTTACTATAGTTTCCTTTGAATTCATATCATTTTGTTAAATCCCCAAATAACAAAAGTGGATCAATGTTG
>SJYA01005647.1:1343730-1358814 GCA_006410615.1 Neotragus moschatus | reverse complement strand
CTTCCTCGGGTGTTACATTTGACCATTTGTTCCCCTAACCAGCCCAGCTGCTCTCACCAGGATATTTTTCTGTCCTAGGAAACTGCCTGGTGTGTATTCTATTTTAGAAGTGCACTTATCATTGCTCTTGAAATGCCATTTTGCCTTTGGAAACACTCACAGGAACTAGCATTCAGAAGGTGAAAAGATTTTTGAAAGCTAAAAAATTTCTCAGTAGGAGTTTCGATTTTCAAAAAGCCATTAGAGAACACAGGCTGGGTCATTGCTAATACAACAAAAGTAAAGTTGAAAATATCTCTCAAACCATAATATTGAGCTAAAAATATTATCATAAAATGGCAAAGAGTAATTAGTAATAATATCTGCTGCCATGCATCAGTTCCTACTTTTTGCTAATGCTTTACATTGATTATCTCAATTAATATTCACAGCATTTATATTCTATATAAATGTAGAAACAGAGACTAAGAGAGGTTAGGTAATTTGCTCATGGTTACCCAATTAATAAGTTGGTCAAGATGAGATTCAAACCCAAGTGTCTTTCTCCCACCGCTCTGATTTACTTGAGTCCCTTCCATTAATGCAGCCTAGCCCTTAAAACAAATATCAATGTGATGGACCCACAAAATAAGCAAGCTGAGCTCTATATTTACATGGTGAAGAAAGCAGTTTCTTCTGACATTTTGTATCTGCTGTATTACCTACAGATATTTTCTGCTTTCAAGTTTTCAAGAGAAAATGGTGCAAAGTTACAGAATTCTGAGAAGATACTAATAATTGATTTGTGCCTGCTATATGTCAAGTACTTTACATATAAAACTTATTTTCAGGACAGCCCTTCAAGTTTTATAGTATCATTGTCACTTAACACATGAGAAAACCAAAGCCTACTTTAGTATTCTAGCAATGGGAGGCATTTTGGTGCTGATGTCCTCTTCCCCAGTCCTCCCCTCTTCTGAAGCATAATGTCATAAATGATTTTTAAATTAAAATTAGATGGACAAAAAGATTACTTGTAAAACCCTTTTCAGAATTATTAAGTGCAAAACTATGAAATCCTACCATTAGTCAGACTGTGAGTGTGCCAAATTTAATTTTTACCAAATAATTATTTTAATATTTTAAAGGTATCAAGCCATATTTCACTTTATTTACCAATAGCTGTATTCGTGAAATGTACCCATATCAGATACAGTAGCTCAGAAAAAGGAAGCTTCTTCATTATCTGTGGGCATCAACTGCCAAATGATACAGATTCCTCCCTTCATCCCTCCCTTGATTATACACTAATTTGTTTCACCTGTTATTTATTGCAACAATAATGCTGTGTAGCAAATCACCCCAAAACTCAGGAACTTTAAAACACTAAGCCAATAGAGTATACTAACACATATATATGGAATTTAGAAACATGATAATGATAACCTTGTATGCGAGATAGCAAAAGAGATACAGATGTATAAAACAGACTTTTGGACTCTGAGGGAGAGGGAGAGGGTGGGATGATTTGGGAGAGTGGCATTGAAACATGTATACTATCATGTAAGAAATGAATTGCCAGTCTAGGTTCAATACAGGATACAGGATGCTTGTGCACTGGGATGACCCAGAGAGATGAAATGGGGAGGGAGGTGGGAGGGGGTTCAGGATTGGGAACTCATGTTCACCCGTGGCAGATGCATGTCAATGTATGGCAAAACCAGTACAGTATTGTAAATTAAAATAAAGTAAAATTAAAAAAAAAGAAATGAAAGTAGGGAAAAAAACTAAATAAATAAATAAATAAAATTCCTGTGGAAATAAAAAATAAAACACTAAGCCTTTATTTAGGTCAGGAGTCTGTGGGTTGACAATCTAAGCCACACTCAGATGGATGATTCTGATGTTAGGTAGGCTTACTCACATGTCTGGCAGTTGGTAAATGATACTTAGGTCATAGGGGTATCAGGGACACATGTCTTTCATCATGCAGCAGTCTAAACTATGAATGTTATTATGTTGAAGGGAGAGTAGCAAGAAAAAGAAGGCAGAAGCTGACAAGCATTTTTTAAAGGCTTCACTTATATTAAATTTTCTACTTTCAAATTAGCAAAATAAAGTCAGAAGGCCAAGCCCAACATCTACAAAGATCAACGATATGGGGAGGTCTGATATAGATGGCCTTTAGTGCAATCCATATATCATAGTCCACTCTTGTAATAATTATTCACAAGAGTCCTACATGCAAAATATGCTTTCCTCCAACAAGGATCTCAAAACTTTCATTCAGTCACGTCAGACCTAAAATCCAGTATCTCATGATCTATGATCAGGTGCTGACATGGCTCCTCAGATGAAGATCCAAAGACCAACAGATTTAAATGAAAATTATCAGCCACCCACATATCCAACATTCAGTGATGACAGTAGCACTGGATACAAAAATACTCATCCAGAAAGGGAAAGAAAATGGGAAGCTGCTAGCCCTGGTATACATCTATAGCAATTTCCACTGGGTATATATGACCAGAACCCTACAATGTAGGAATGGGGAATGCTTCTTACCTATATTCCATCATGACTCCAGACAGTGGCTCACCTGTTCATTGTTCTCCATGGCTTTTAACTTTATTCTCTGAAATACTATTCTTTTTCCATTCTGCTTGGTCACTTCTGAAGAGAGCGCACTTATAATTTCTGAGTAACTTTTTAGTCTGCCTCCTACTCACTGAATATTGAAGGACTGGTGCTTTTCTGAGTTTTCCACAATCTCATTCTCTTTTAAACCAGGCTGGTTGCACTTTGGCCCACAAAATGCCCTTAAAAACTTTTTGGGCTTCACATAAGTATTTTTCAAGTTCACTTCATTGGCAAAAGCCAAAGTCATAATTATTTTTGAGATAGGCCTCTGTCTCTAAATTTTGTTAGTGTTTCTTTGGAGCTATCAGGCTGCCACCAGGCAATACTCTTAATGATTTCTCCAAATACTTCTATCTAGTTGAGAGTGTCTACTTTGTTGCTGTTCAGTTGAGTAAGTCACGTCCAATTCTTTTGTGACCGCATGGACTGTAGCCCGCCAGGGTTCTCTATCCATGGGATTTTGCAGGCAAGAATACTGGAGTGGGTTGCCATTTCCTTCTCCAGAATATCTTCCCAACCCAGGGATTGCACCTGTGTCTCCTTCATTGGCAGGGGAGATTCTCTACCACTGAGCCACTAGGGAAGCCTTAGGATCTATTTAGAAATTCCTTAATTCTGTCAAATATCTTAACACAGCCTTACAAAACTGTTTTGGTCTTTAGTACTAACATCACATCTTTCTGGGTGTTCCCTGGATTTAATCTTTTACTAGTATGAGAAGCTATAGATGAGAAAAAAATGTTTCTTCTAATCCAGTGAGTTGTGGTATTCTCTAAATTTTACTTAAAAACTGGCAAGTTCTTTCTTTAACATTTCTTTCTTATTGTTATGCACAGCAAGTAAGAGCCAGGTGATATTTTCAACATTCTGTCTGGCTATATCTTAACTCAAATATAAATGCTAATTTAGTATATTTTCTATATTCTGTTACAACATTTTATGTTTCACTAAAAAACATGGTTCACCATTTATCCAAGTGCTGTAGCAGCTTTCTCACCATTGTTTCCTCCTCCATTCTTTCAACACTGTCTTCCTAGTCTCTACCTACTGCCTTTCCCAAAGCCAAGGACATATATTTCAGATTTTTATTACAATATTTTGCTTCTAAAAGGACAAATATCTCTATTTGTTAACTATTTCTACAATAATGCTATATAACAAAACAAATCGACTCAAGAATGCAAATCACTAAGCATTTGTTAGCTCACAAGTCTGTGGGTTAGGGATTTAGAATGAACTTCTCTGGCCCATGCTTCTGGTCTGAGCTGAACTCCCTCACATGTTTGGAGGTTGGCTGCCTGTCAACCAAAACAAAAGCTATCACTAGGCCAGCCAGTGTCTCACATCATCCAGAAAACTATCCAGGGAATTTTACCATGGTGAAGGCAAAGAAAAATAGAAAAATGGAAACACTAAATACTTTTTCAAGCTACTGATGGCATCAAATTTTCTACTGTTTCACTGACCAAAACAAGTTTCATGATCAAGTCAATATGAGAAAACACTGCCAAATGATGTTGACACATAGAGACATGAAAAATTAAGGCCATTAATTCAATCAAGCAAAGACACTTATTCTATAATTGCCTCAAATATATTAACAGTTTTTCATCCAATAAGATGACAGCCATCTCTAGGGAAAGGAATTGCTATGCCTTTTTTGTTTTTGCTAAGAAAATACATATTTTTGTAATGAAAGATATGGAAAACAGGAACAATTCAAAGAGAAGAGGACTTTTAATGAGGATTTCCAATACCCAGTGCCTCCAGGATTCTGGAAGGTAGTATGATTACTGAAGCCAATGGGGACAGGAAACGATGGGCCATGGCAGGGATTATGGTGAACTATAAAGCCCTATGTAAAAGCAGCAGCTACTCTTCAGTTCCAACAGATCACTGCCCTAAGTATGGGCAAATTATTGCCAGGTGCTACAATTTTTTTCAAAATAATGAGAAATCCAGATTTTTAAAAAATGTGAAATCTCTTGCTTTTTAATTATTGGTGACTAAGTCAATGAAAATAAATAAAATATTGAGGAGACCACTACTGTATGGTTTCCCAAAAAGTCCACAACTGCAAGCCGAATCTGAGCTTAGGTTGCCAGTTTGTGACCTGTACTTTTGATCTTTGTAGATAGATGGTTCTTAACTTTTTTCCAGCTTTGCTGACTGAAATATAATTAACACAAAAAATTATAAGATATTTAAAGTATACAATGCAATAATTAGACATATGTATATATTGTGAAAGGATTCCTCCATTGAGTTAATACATCCATCACCTGACATATTCAACTTTTACTGTGTGTTGAGAACATTTGAGTTCTACTCTTGGAACTTCCCTGGTGGCCCAGATGGTAAAATGGCTGCCTACAATGCTGGAGACTCAGGTTCAATCCTTGGGTCAGGAAGATCCCCTGGAGAAGGAAATGGCAGCCCATTCCAGTACTCTTGCCTGGAGAATCCCATGGATGGAGGAGTCTGGTGGGCTACAGTCCATGGGATCGCAAAGAGTCAGACACGATTGAGTGACTTCACTTTCACTTTTCACTTTCACTTTTAGCAAACAAATTATATAAGAGTTATCAACTATAATCACCATGGTATATATTATATCCTCAGGCCTTGTTCATCTTATAACTAAAAGTTGATACCCTTTTACCAATCTCTCCCTATTTTGCCCACTCCCAGCCCCTGTCAACCATTTATTTTTGGCTATGATTTTGACTTCTTTTTCTTTTTTTTACTACATACAAGTGGTACCATGTGGTATTTGTCTCTGTCTGGCTGGCTTATTTCACTTAGCATAATGCTCTCCAGGTTCATATTTTCTTTATCCATTTATCTGTCAAATGGACATTTAAGTTGTTTCCATACCTTGGCTATTTGTGAATAATGCTGTTTGAACACAGGAGGATGACAGATGGTTTTTCATTTTAAATTCAATACATCACAAATAAATCTAGCCTGAAAGTCAATTGGAAATTAGCACATGATCCAGTACTTTTTGCCTTTCAATGATATTATATTTGCATCTAGATGTTTCTTTTGCTTTCATGTGTGTTGACCATACAAATAAACAGTTTATAAAGGTTCATCCGTGCCAAAGCCAAATTCAAAATGGTATAGGCTTAATGAGAATCTAGCATAAGACCTGCTTTTTTTTTTCTAGCACTTCCTATTTATAGACTTACTATCCCAGTTTGCTGGGGATTGAAGGAGTTCCCAGAATGCAGGATTTTCAGTGCTAAAATTAGGAAAACAAACCAAGACAAGTTGGTCACCTTAGGGAGAACCTGAATCCATGTTGTAGAAAGAAATACTGAGAGTTTCAGGACATTTACCCAGGAGAAGGCATGATAAATTCTTCTGTGCATACTTGAAGACCCTATTATTTTCTTCTTTATATGCCCAAGAAGTTACAAGGATCAGGAGGTAGTTACACATTGTGGTTCAATATAACAACAACAACAACAAAAGACTTATAATCCAAGCAGCCTAAAGGTGAAATGAGACAGATCAAGAAGTTCATGAAAATTCTCAGGTTATGGGCAGCATTTGGTGTAAAGATATACCAGGAATGTTGCAGAGAGGATTCAAAGTTCGGGAAGAGGAGAAGGGGAGAAGGGGTTTAGATCAGATGGCCTTTATAATTCCTTCCAATTGTGCTTATAACTTCTATGATTCTATTATGATCATAGGATATTTTAAGACACAACCAAGTCTGAAGAGTAAGTTGGAAAATCTTACATTCATTTCCAAAAAGTATCAGAAGAATTTTGAAAGAGCAAAATAAGGAGAATGATAGGGCAGGAGAGAAACTGAAATTAGTCTGAGGTTAGTGTAACAGGTGATATAAGCCGTCAAATCATTTCTGAAGCAGGCAGCCTCAGATAAGAGATCAGCCATGGGTGAAGAAAGATCATTTTAGAAGAGAATGAGAAACAGTCACTGAGGATGGTAAAGTAATTCAAGCATTAAATTAATTCTTACATGTTTACCAAAGGGATGACAAAAAATATGCCTACTCCTCTTTGTCTCAAGAAAAGTGTTTAAGTTACCAGGGTGACTGAAATGCCAAGTATCCAAACAAGATCAGTGCCAAGTATTAACCCTAAGTTTGCCTGCACCAAATTTCTATATCATCTAAGACAGAAACATTAAGCCCATCCTTGACACTTTGCTTTTGGGTTAAGTAGTACCAGGAACTAGCAAAATGGAAGCCAGAGTTATGCCCTAAGTACTTCCATCTATTTGGGACCAACCGGTTTTAGTGCCCAAGGAATAGAATATTGAATGAAAAAGAATAGGCTGAACCTCCAGATCCTAAGGCCCTAATACAAACCTGAATTTTATTTTCAAAACCTTGTTTTCACATCATAACACAGTCTACTGTGGTCATTTTTTGATCATTTGCAAAACTTTTCTACCCCAGTTTCTTATCTATGTTAAGAATGAATTTTGTCTTCAAAATAATCAAGGCATGATACAGGGTGCTCGAGGCTGGTGCACTGGGATGACCCAGAGGGATGAGATAGGGAAGGAGGTAGGAGGGGGGTTCAGGTGGGGAACACATGTACACCCATGGCGGATTCATGTCAAGGTATGGCAAAACCAATACAATATTGTAAAGTAAAATAATAATAAAAATAAAATTATTTTAAAAAATAATCAAGGCATGAGAGTAAGTTGCAGTGAGATCCAAATAAAGTTATAAACACAGAATAACAGTTACACTTATTGAATTCTCCCTGAACGCATAGTTCTGTACTAATTAAAAGAAGTGAAAAGCAAAGTTGCTCAGTGGTGTCCAACTCTTTGCGATCTCATGGACTGTAGCCTACCAGGCTGCTCTGTCTATGTGATTTTCCAGGCAAGAATACTGGAGTGGGTTGCCATTTCCTTCTCCAGGAGATCTTCCCGACCCAGGGATTAAACCCAGGTCTCCTGCATTGTAGGCAGACACTTTACCGTCTGAGCCACCAGGGAAGTTCACTTATGAAGGGACTACAAAGAAAAAATAGCTGCATCCCCTGATTTCAATGAATTTACAGTTTCTGGGACAAGGCAGGACAAAATATTCCAACTTGACAAATGTTAACTAACAGGGTTTGATACTTTCACACACTTGTCTTTAAATGGATACTGTCCACATTTTATAAGTGAAGCAATATGAACTGCCTATGAAGTAACCACATGTACCTTTTTGCCCTGGCCAGTTCTAGTTTATGTCTATTGTTTTGGTGTAATTTTTAACAGTATCCATCTTCACTCTCCAAATTTCCTCAGTTTTGATGATCAATTATATGTTCAACTCACAGTAGTACATGACACACCTGAGATGAAAATAATGGCTTGTTAATTTCTTGTGCTCTTTTGAATGTGGTCTTAAATTGTATATTCTATGGTGAGTATGTAACCGAGCAGGATCCTATGGGCCCATCTCAGGACAGACCCCTTAGCCATGTCCTCCCTTTTAGCTCCTGTCTGAAGTACCTAGACAATAGTATTTGATGCACATTTTCTGAGTTGTTNCCGTCTGAGCCACCAGGGAAGTTCACTTATGAAGGGACTACAAAGAAAAAATAGCTGCATCCCCTGATTTCAATGAATTTACAGTTTCTGGGACAAGGCAGGACAAAATATTCCAACTTGACAAATGTTAACTAACAGGGTTTGATACTTTCACACACTTGTCTTTAAATGGATACTGTCCACATTTTATAAGTGAAGCAATATGAACTGCCTATGAAGTAACCACATGTACCTTTTTGCCCTGGCCAGTTCTAGTTTATGTCTATTGTTTTGGTGTAATTTTTAACAGTATCCATCTTCACTCTCCAAATTTCCTCAGTTTTGATGATCAATTATATGTTCAACTCACAGTAGTACATGACACACCTGAGATGAAAATAATGGCTTGTTAATTTCTTGTGCTCTTTTGAATGTGGTCTTAAATTGTATATTCTATGGTGAGTATGTAACCGAGCAGGATCCTATGGGCCCATCTCAGGACAGACCCCTTAGCCATGTCCTCCCTTTTAGCTCCTGTCTGAAGTACCTAGACAATAGTATTTGATGCACATTTTCTGAGTTGTTTTGCAGATATAACCCCTGCCCTCTCATCAAAAGGGAGATGTTACCCAATTGATGATCATGTTTACATGGCCCCTAGGCTTACTGGAGATTGAGGACTGATAAAGTTAACCCCTGTGACATGGCCCTGCTACTGCACCATCAGTCAATCAGAGAATTGTGCATGAGCTAGTCACTTATGTACTCTGCAACCCCCATCACTCACCTGGGTTTTAAAAGTGCTTTGCTACCTGCTGCTGGCTCTGGGGGCACAGAGTGGGGTCACAGTCGCCACCACTGCATTCGCGCTCTCCAGCTAGTCCCCTCCATGTGCCCGGGATCCGTCGCTCCCCTTCCTCAGGCCACCACTTACCCCAGGGTCTATGGAAGTAATGGAAGGACCCGTCAACCTGATGGAGAAGCCTTGAGGCTACTGTAAAAATAAAACTGAAAACCAGAAGCAGGAGACTTAAGCCCAAANATACAGCATTGTAAAGCAAAACAAACTAAAAAATAAAAATTAAAATTAAAAAAAGATTCCACAAAAGTGATATCATATGATATTTGTCTTTGTCTCTCTGATTTCACTTAGTATGATAATCTCTAGGTCCATTCATGTTGCTGCAAATGGCATTATCTCATTCTTTTTTGTGGCTGGTATTGCATTGTGTGTATGTACCACATCTTTGTCCATTCATCTGTCGGTGGACACTTGGGTTGCTCCTACATCTTGACTATTGTACAGAGTGCTGCTATGAACAACAAAAGCAGGTTTTTTAGAGAAGAAATTTTGCCTCAAGACTGCAATGTCAACTGCTGGTTGAATTTCAGCCTGCTGGCCTCCTCTGCAGACTTCAGACTTGTCAGCCTTCACAATTAACTGAGTCAATTCCTTAAATCTTCTTATATATAAACATACACACATACATACATATATATGTATGCTAAGTTGTTTCAGTAGTGTCCGATTCTGTGAAACCCTATGGACTACAGCCTGCCAGGCTCCTCTGTCCATGGGGATTCTCCAGGCAAGAATACTGGAGTGGGTTGCCATGCCCTCCTCCAGGGGATCTTCCCGACCCAGAGATTCAACCCATGTCTCTTACATCTCCTGCGATGGCAGGCAAGTTCTTTACCACTAGTGCAAAAAAAAAATAAATAAATAAAAGTGCTTTGCTGAAACCCTTCATGGAGGTCAGGGCTCGTAGGGCATGAGCCACTTGTTTCCTTGCCTGGCCCTGCAATAAGCCTTTCTCTGCTNTTCAACCCATGTCTCTTACATCTCCTGCGATGGCAGGCAAGTTCTTTACCACTAGTGCAAAAAAAAAATAAATAAATAAAAGTGCTTTGCTGAAACCCTTCATGGAGGTCAGGGCTCGTAGGGCATGAGCCACTTGTTTCCTTGCCTGGCCCTGCAATAAGCCTTTCTCTGCTCCAAACGCAGAAGTTTCCATTTGTTTGGCCTCACTGTGCACTGGGCACATGAACTTGCTTTAACAAGAACATGACAGGCATGAATTCCTATCTTGTGAAAGTCCTTTGCTAACACTTCCATTTCCACACGATTACTCATTCATACTTAGGTAAGCATCCTTTGTGGCTTGCTACCTGCTCATTCATCCTTATCTATCCTTTCCTACTGGATCATAGCCACTACCACACATTTTCAATGTGGGACTGTAGAACCTCAATATCTTCACCGTTCGTGCATCTAAAACCTTGGTCTTAGGCTTTCTTGATTCTTTAAAATCTTTAAAATTCTTTAAAATCCACATGGGACACCCATTCCCATGATCATTTATTGAATGATTAACAGAAACTATACAACCTCTTCAAAACTAAAATTTTAATATCATACATAAACAAAGCTTCCTTTTCTTTCAGTTTTTCTACCATCATTCCTGCCTAACCAACTTCCTTTAGTCTCATTCATAGTTACTGTTCGCTGACCCTCCTCCATCCCTATGATTTCTGCTGGATCATCTAACTATTTGTGACTTCACTTTGTTTTCTACTCAGCTTGGACTCCATAAAAATCTCATCCATTCCTATGATTTTTATTTTTCATATTCAAATAACACAAAAAGAGTCATTCATTTTTAGCCACAGCACTTCACATAAAAACCAGGGTTATAATGCATACTCAACAAATACATGTTGAATAATGAAATTATGATGGGGTATCACCTGTTCTATGTTAGATTTTCTCCTTTAAATTTTCATAACAAAGTTATAAGTAGCATATCTGAAAGGGCTAGCTGGTCTGAGGCTGCAGTAGTTAGTCACATCCTCAGGTGAACCAGGTTTGCTTTGAACTACTATATGAAAATAAAATAACACCCTAATCTTTGATCAGCTACACCACTCACTATTATTTTTATGATTATATTTTACAATATTAGTGTTGTAAATCTCTTTATTCCCTCCAAGGTACTTAGCAACTTATTTTAATTGCTGGCTAGTAGGTATTCAGTGGCTCCCACCCTTTGGGATTATGCCCAAAATAGCAGGATGTCCTATAAGAATAGGCAGTTTATAGGCAGAATTAGAATTATACACTGCATATAAGAAGTGCTTCATAATTCACTGATTCAAATAAGCATATTTTATCACTTACATATGCACAGAAAAAAATTAAAACATAATTACAGAAAAAGAGCCAAATGAAAACATTTGAAAAACTGTGTTTTTTAAAAGTATGTACCATTCATCAACCAATATTTTCAAAATATAAACACTTTCATACAATGAAATATCTTATTTGTAAACATCTGACTGCTTTAAATGACCCTCTATTATAAGTAGGTTTTTGCAAAATTTATTTTTTTACTCACCTGAACTTTTCTTGAATTCCAGCTTTGTTTGTAGTTGTGGAAAATTCTTCCAGAGATGGGAATACCAGACCACCTGACCTGCCTCCTGAGAAATCTGTATGCCGGTCAAGAAGCAACAGTTAGAACTGGAAATGGAACAACAGACTGGTTCCAAATCAGGAAAGGAATACGTCAAGGCTGTATATTGTCACCTGGTTATTTAACTTATATGCAGAGAAGATCATGAGAAATGCTGGACTGGATGAAGCACAAGCTGGAATCAAGATTGCTGGGAGAAACATCAATAACCTCAGATAGGCCGATGACACCACCCTTATGGCAGAAAGGGAACTAAAGAGCCTCTTGATGAAAGTGAAAGAGGAGAGTGAAAAAGTTGGCTTAAAACTCAAAATTCAGAAAACTAAGATCATGGCATCCAGTCCCATCACTTCATGGCAAATAGATGGGGAAACAGTGACAGACTTTATTTTGGGGGGGCTCCAAAATCACTGCATATGGTGACTACAGCCATGAAATTAAAAGATGCTTACTCCTTAGAAGAAAAGTTATGACCAACCTAGATAGCACATTAAAAAGCAGAGCCATTACTTTGACAACAAAGGTCTGTCTAGTCAAAGCTATGGTTTTTCCAGTAGTCATGTATGGATGTGAGAGTTGGACTATAAAGAAAGCTGAGCACCGAAGAACTGATGCTTTTGAACTGTGACGTTGGAGAAGACTCTTGAGAGTCCCTTGGACTAAAAGGAGATCCAACTAGTTCATCCTAAAGGAAATCAGTCCTGACTATTCATTGCAAGGACTGATGCTGAAGCTTCAATATTTTGGCCACCTGATGTAAAGAACTGACTCATTTGAAAAGACTCCGATGCTGGGAAAGATTGAAGGCAGGAGGAGAAGTGGACGACAGAGGATGAGATGGTTGGATAGCATCATCGACTCAATGGACTTGAGTTTGAGTAAACTCCAAGTGTTGGTGATGGACAGGGAGGCCTGGCATGCTGCAGTCCATGGGGTCACAAAGAGTTGGACATGACTGAGCGACTGAACTTTCTGATGCAACCTCTCTCCAGCTTTTATTTCATTTGTCTTTGGTAGATTTATGCTTCTGATGGCAGCAGACTAGTTAGTTTCAGACTAATCCATCTACTTAGGACACTAAAAATATCTGCATAGAACATAAATGTAAAATTTTTATTTAAAATAGTATAAAGTAATATAAATTAAGCACAATGAGTTTATATTCTGTGTATCATGTATAAGTATATGTAAGTGTACATATATATATATATATATATTTATAATTATTTTATACTAAGTAAGTGTTAGTTGCTCAGTTGTGCCCAAGTCTTTGTGACCCCATGGACTGCTGACCCCCAGGCTCCTCTATCCATGAGATTTTCCAGGCAAGGATACTGGTGTGGTTCACCATTTCCTTCTCCAAGGGATCTTCCCAACCCAGGGATCGAACCCAGGTCTCCTGCACTACAGGCAGATTCTTTACTAACTGAGCTACAAGGGAAGTCCAATTTTTATACTATATTGAAAAACTTGTAGTTCAAGAGTAATAAAAGAATATTTATGTTAAACATATAAGGTTTTTAGTTGAGAATTTGAAGCTCTTTGTGTTTCACTACTATACTACATAGATAAGCAAATCACTAAAAGTACATTCAAACTTCTATGGATTATGGAAATCTGGGATTGCTAGTGCTTTCACCCAGCTATTTCTCAGAATGAAAATTAAATCATCTCTGGAGGAAGAACACATCAAATTTATCTAAAATATTATACAAAATTCTTTGGCTTTTGATAAAATATAACCAAACTTGCACAAATAAAGGATTTGAGAAATTAATGAAAAAAAATACTACAAATAGACAAACAAGAGATTCATATGTTTATCAGGCAAGGGCTATAGAATAATTCTGTTACATTTGAAGAATTTCAAGAAAATCAAATTTGTCACAAGCTAGAAACTAAAACTTAAGAATCACATGGGACTTCCCTGGGAGTCCAGTGGTTAGGACTCCATGCTACCACTGAAAGGATTATGCATTCAATCCCTAATCTGGGAACTAAGATTCCATATGCCATATGGCATGACCAAGAAATTGAAAATATTTTTAATTAAAAAAAAAGAACCCCTCTAGTTTGTCACAGAGCACCAAATTGAATGATCACACACACACACACACACACACACACACACAATGCAAACAGAGCTGTTCAACGGTATCAGAGTATACTGACCAGACTTAATGTATCAAGGTCAAGAGAGAATGAAAGCACACTGAAGTAAACCTTAAAACTCTGTCTCTTTTCTCTTTTAAGGCATTTTACAATTCTTGCAAGGAGCACAAAGGCTAGCAGAAAAGATTCCCTGAGCTTATAGCAGTCTTACTGGGCATAGGGAACAAGTTAGCATTTAGGGCTCCCAAAAAGGCAATAATCTAACGGCCAATAATTTCATAGAAAAGGGAATCACACCAAAGTGAGTCTAACATTCTACACTCAGTTTTCCCTTAAAGTAGTTTTTTAAGTTTCAAGCTTTACTTATATGGAGAATGGTTCTGAGAATCCAAACTAAAAGAAGCTGTAGGAGGTGAAAAGGCTAAGAAGAGATTCCAGCAGTGTCATGGCACTAAGGAGACAAAAAAAAAAAAAAAAAAAAAAAAGAGGTTAGAACCTACAAGGGAAGAATCACCTGGTAAATGAGCAAAGTCTTCTGGTAAGACTGAAAGAGATGTATCCTAGAGAAAGGACAAAATGCAAATACACCAGCTGGAGTAGGAGCAAGGCAATTTGACCATACTCTATGCTCCTGTAAGAATAATATATCCTCTCTAAAGGAAAATAATGAGACTTAGAACCTCTAAATTTTTCTTGTGCAATGTCTATTATTCAATATAAAATTAACAGATATGGAATGAAACAGGACAAACTGACTTAAATCCAAGAGAAAAGGAAATCAATAGAAGCAGATCCAATGGTGATCCAGACACAAACTTATAAAGAACTACAATGAATATCTTCAAGAAAATAGAAATAAAAAAGGAAATTTTCACAGGAATAAATAATAGTAATCAAATGGAAATCTTAGAAATAAAATGTAAAATGAAATAACACTTAAAAATTTTAAGTAATCTAAATTAGTAATTTGATAGACAAGTTTAACAGTAAATCATTCCAAGTAGAATGGATGAATAGTAAACTTGAAGGTAGGTCAGCAGAAAATGTACAGAATGAAGCACAAGAAGAAAAAGAAAAATGTAAAAAATCTATTGTATGGGTAAATGGAATCTAAGAAAAAGAGAGAAAATGGATCAGAAGAATATTTAGAGCAATATCAGGCAATAGTTTTCCAAAAATGATAAACACCATCAACTATAGATAAGAGAATATCTATGAATCCCAAGCAGAGTGTGTGTGTGTGTGTGTGTGTGTGTGTGCACAAAGAATATCATGGTAAATCTTCTGAAAATCAGACAAGATAATATGAAAAATCAGCCAAAGAAATTTAGAGTTCCATTACTTTTCAAACAGCACCATTAGACTA
>SJYA01005647.1:1276266-1343613 GCA_006410615.1 Neotragus moschatus | reverse complement strand
CAGCACCATTAGACTAATAGCTACTTTTTCTAAAGGAAGGATAAAATAGGAGTTCTTTAAAGAACTGAAAGCAAATAATGCAAACTCACAGTACAATTTATAATGAAAATATCTCTATACATACAGACAAAATAAAACATATTCAAACAAAAGCTAAAAGAATGAATTACTATCAAATTTTCCCTGAAATATACGAAAAAGAAATGTTTATGAGAGGGAAATGATCTAAGGTAGAAGTACAGTAATGTGGAAAAGAATGATGAACTCCTGAAAGGATAAATTTAAATGGATATTGACCTTTTAAAGCAATAATAGTGCTAAATTGTATGGCTTTAATATTTGCAGAATTAAAACTTTTGGCAGCAAATCACATAAAAATGTAAAAGAAGTGTGAATCGAGGTAAAATATTAGAAAGATCCTTGCATGTTTGGAAAGTAATAAAAGCATTTATTTTGATTGCATTTTAATAAGACAAGGATGCATGCTCTAGTCTCTAGGGTAACCATTAAACAACATGAAATTATTATTAACAGGGCAACAAAGGAAAAGTAGGATTTAAAAAAAATTTGATTAATTCAAAAGAATCCAAAACAGGAGAAAGAAACCACCAAGATAGGCCAAAAAGAAAGTATATAGCAAAATGGTTCATATAAACTCAGAGACATCACTAACTACTTTATATATAAATGACCACAGACTCCAAATAAAAGACACATATTGTCAGTCTAAAAACAAAAATAAAACTCAATTTATTAGTTACCAGAGACACACCTTAAGTGTACAGAAACATAAAACATGAATGTAAAGAGTGAAAATAAATACACCTTGCATACAACTAACCCAAAGGAAGCTAAATTAAAAAAATAAAGGGACATCAATCAGAATGGCCATCATTACAAAATCTACAGATAACAAGTGATGGAGGGGGTGTGAAGAAAAGGGAAACCTCGTACACTGTTGGTAGGAATGTAAATTGGTACAACTATTACAGAAAATAGTATGGAGATTCCTTAAAAAATACTGAACATAGCACTACCATAAGATCCAGCAATCTTATTTCTGGGCATATATCCATACAAAACCATAATTTGAAAAGATATTTGCACCCCTATGTTCATAGCAGCAGTATTTACAATAGTCAGGGCATGGAAACAATCTCTATGTCCACTGAAAGATGAATGGATAAGGAAGAAATGAAATAAAACAAACACAATGGAAAACTACTCATCATACAAAAGAGTGAAATCATGCCATTTGCAACAACATGGATGGACCTAGAGATTTTAGGTAATCTTGAGATTATCATACTAAGTGGAATAAATCAGAAAGACAAAGACAAATAACATATGATATCACTTATATGTGAAATTTTTCAGATAAACTCAGAGACATCAGTAACTACTTTTTAAATATAAACGACTAAAGACTCCAAATAAGAGAAACATATTGTCAGTCTAAAAATGAAAATAAAACTCAAATACATGCTTACCAGAGACACACCTTAAATATACAGAAACATAAAACATTCTATCATAAGTTATTATAGAAATGAATTTATCTACAAAACGGAAAAAGACTCACAAACATAGAGAACAGACCTGTGGTTTTCAAGGGGGAGTGGTGTAGGGGAGGAATGGTTTGGAAGTTTGGGATTAGCAGATGCAAACTATTATATATATAGAATAGACAACCAACAAGGTCCTAATGTATAACACAGAGAACTCTATTCAATATACTGTGATAAATCATAATGGAAAAGAATATGAATATATATGTGCAACTGAATCACTTTGTTATACAATAGAAATTAGCACAACATTATAAATCAATTATACTTCAATAATTTTTTTTTAAAAAAGAATAGGATAGGACACAAAGGACAAATTTAATAATGATAAACTGTCAACTCAACAGGCAGGTGAAAAGTGAAAGTCACTCACATGACTGTATAGTCCATGGAATTCCAGGCCAGAACACCGGAGTAGGTAGCCTTTCCCTTCTCCAGGAAATCTTCCCAACCCAGNTTAAAAAAGAATAGGATAGGACACAAAGGACAAATTTAATAATGATAAACTGTCAACTCAACAGGCAGGTGAAAAGTGAAAGTCACTCACATGACTGTATAGTCCATGGAATTCCAGGCCAGAACACCGGAGTAGGTAGCCTTTCCCTTCTCCAGGAAATCTTCCCAACCCAGGGATCGAACCCAGGTCTCACACATTGGAGGAGAATTCCTTACCAGCTAAGCTATCAGGGAAATAGGAAGGTACATGCACACAATAATACAGGTTAAAATATGTAAAGCACACATTTTCAGAAGAGAAACAATATACAGACCTGCAAACAAATCAGGTGACATTAAAACACCTGTCTCACTAAAAAATAAATGAATAAAAAATACTGATGGTCTGGCAGATGTAAATAAACTGTTTTAATTTGGGTTTTCCCAGAAATACATTTGGAGACAAGGATTTAAATGCTAGTTATTGCTTTGGGAAGCCCAGGGAATACTGGTAGTAGACTGGGGAATTGTTAACGGAAAGAAAATTCAGCTATTGCTATGTGTTGCTATGGGCACTAGAACTTATTCTTGTCTGTCATCTTTCAGTCAAAGTCAAACCAAAGAAACAAACACTTCCTCAGTATTATGCCAACTAAGGAGTAATAGATTAGAATATTTATACACATACACCCACTCCCAAGAGTCATCGATTATAGGGCCAGTCTCTAGGGGAATAAATTCTCGAGCACCTCTGGTCTATAGTATACACATGGTCAGCATGACCTTCCACCTTTCTGCTTTCAGTCATAAAGTTGTAAGTTATGGGCAACTTGCAATCAGCCAGAGCACACTAGAGTGTTCTTAGGACGTGAGTGAGGCACTGACAGCATCTGCTACAAATAGCTAACAAGAATGGCCTAATTGATATTTATAGAACACTGTTCAGTTCAGTTCAGTTCAGTCGCTCAGTCATGTCCGACTCTTTGCTACCCCATGAATCACAGCATGCCAAGCCTCCCTGTCCATCCCAACTCCCGGAGTCCACTCAAACCCATGTCCATTGAGTTGGTGATGCCATCCAACCATCTCTCCTCTGTCATCCCCTTCTCTTCCTGCCTTCAATCTTTCCCAGCATCAGGGTCTTTTCAACTGAGTCAGCTCTTCGCACGAGGTGGCCAAAGTATTGGAGTTTCAGCTTCAACATCAGTCCTTCCAATGAACACCTAGGACTGATCTCCTTTAGAATGGAATGGCTGGATCTCCTTGCAGGCCAAGGGACTCTCAAGAGTCTTCTCCAACACCACAGTTCAAAAGCATCAATTCTTCAGTGCTCAGCCTTCACAGTCCAACTCTCACATCCATACATGACCACTGGAAAAACCATAGCCTTGACTAGACGTACCTTTGTTGGCAAAGTAATATCACTGCTTTTTAATATGCTGTCTAGGTTGGTCATAACTTTCCTTCTAAGGAGCAAGCATCTTTTAATTTCATGGCTGCAATCACCATCTGCAGCGATTTTGGAGCCAAGAAAAATAAAGTCAGCCATTATTTCCCATCTACTTGCCATGAAGTGATAGGACCAGATGCTATGATCCTAGTTTTCTGAATGCTGAGCTTTAAGCCAACTTTTTCACTCTCCTCTTTCACTTTCATCAAGAGGCTCTTTAGCTCTTCTTCACTTTCTGCCATAAGGATGGTGTCATCTGCATATCTGAGGTTACTGATAATTCTCCCGGCAATCTTGATTCCAGCTTGTGCTTCTTCCAGCCCAGCGTTTCTCATGATATACTCTGCATATAAGTTAAATAAGCAGGGTGACAATATATAGCCTTGACATACTCCTTTTCCTATTTGGAACCAGTCTATTGTTCCATGAACCCTGTACATTATAGAAAAACTGCAGCATACACATTATTTCCAAGTGCACATGGAACATTTATCAAAATACACTATACACTGGGCCATAAGACAAGTCTCAGCAAATGTTGAAGTGATTAGAATCATACCGAATATGTTCATTGACCACACTGAAATCAAACTAGAATTTAATAACAAAATGATATCCAGGGAAATCCACACATGTCCATATATTAAAGACAACACTTATAAATAAACAATAGTCCTACTTTAAGAAAAACATTCAATGACATAAATCAAAGCAAGATCCTCTATGACCCACCTCCTAGAGTAATGGAAATAAAAACAAAAGTAAATGAGTGGGACCTGATTAAATTTAAAAGCTTTTGCACAGAAAAGGAAACTATAAGCAAGGTGAAAAGACAACCCTCAGAAGGTAGAAAATAATAGCAAATGAAACAACTGACAAAGGGTTAATTTTCAAAATATACAAGCTCATACAACTCAATGCCAGGAAAACAAACAACCCAATCAAAAAGTGGGAAAAAGATATCCTAATATCCTGATAAATTGCTGCAGATGGTGATTGCAGCCATGAAATTAAAAGATGCTTACTCTTTGGAAGGAAAGTTATGACCAACCTAGATAGCAAATTAAAAAGCAGGATATCCTAATATCTGACCTAACCAGATATTTCAAAGAAGACATACAGATGGCTAACAAACACATGAAAAGATGCTCAACATCACTCATTATTAGAGAAATGCAAATCAAAACTACAGTGAGATATCACATCACACCAATCAGAATGGCCCTCATCAAAAAGTCTACACACAATAAATGCTGGAGAGGGTGTGGAGAAAAGGGAACCCTCTTGCAGTGTTGGTGGGAATGGAAATTGATACAGCCACTATAGAAGATGGTGTAGAAATTCCTTAAAAAACTACGGATAAAACCACCATCAGTTCAATTCAGTTCAGTCACTCAGTCATGTCTGACTCTTTGCAACCCCATGAATCGCAGCACGTCAGGCCTCCCTGTCCATCACCAACTCCCAGAGTTCACTCAGACTCGCGTCCATCGAGTCAGTGATGCCATCCAGCCATCTCATCCTCTGTCGTCCCCTGCTCCTACTGCCCCCAATCCCTCCCAGNAGCACGTCAGGCCTCCCTGTCCATCACCAACTCCCAGAGTTCACTCAGACTCGCGTCCATCGAGTCAGTGATGCCATCCAGCCATCTCATCCTCTGTCGTCCCCTGCTCCTCCTGCCCCCAATCCCTCCCAGCATCAGAGTCTTTTCCAAAGAGTCAGCTCTTCGCATGAGGTGGCCAAAGTACTGGAGTTTCAGCTGTATCATCATTCCTTCCAAAGAAATCCCAGGGCCAATCTCCTTCAGAATGGACTGGTTGGATCTCCTTGCAGTCCAAGAGACTCTCAAGAGTCTTCTCCATGACCCAGCAATTCCACTCCTAAGCATATACTCTGAGGAAACCAAAATTGAAAGAGACACATGTATCCCATTTTTCATTACAGCACTATTTACAATAGCTAGAACATGGAAGCAACCTAGATGTCCATGGACAGATGAATGGATAATGAAGTTGTCATACATATACACAATGGAATATTACTCAGCCATAAAAAGGAATGCATTTGAGTCAGTTCTGATAAGGTGGTGGATGAACCTAGAATCTATTATACAGAGTGAAGTGAGTCAGAAAGAGAAAGATAAATATCATATTCTAACACATATATATGGAATCTAGAAAAATGGTACTGAATAATTTACTTACAGGGCAACAATGGAGAAACAGACATAGAGAATAGACTTATGGACATGGGGAGAGGGGAGGAGAGGGTGAGATGTATGAAAAGAGTAACATGGAAACTTATATTACCATATATAAAATAGCCAACAGAAATTTGCTGTATGGCTCAGGAAACTCAAACAGGGGCTCTGTATCAGCCTAGAGGGGTGGGATGGTGAGGGAGATTGGAGGGAGGTTCAAAAGGGAGGGGGTATATGTATACCTATGGCTGATTCATGTTGAGGTTTGACAGAAAACAGCAAAATTCTGTAAAGCAATTATCCTTCAATTAAAAAAAAAAAAAAAAACCCTGATGTTGTCAGCTATGGCAGGGAAGGCCACCTTGAGGTAGAAAAATGCATGATAAGACATGGGAATCAGAGAAGAAGGGTATGTTCCATACAGAAGGAATAATTGTCTAAAAGTTATTTTTTTTTTAATGGAAGGCTTCTTGGAGGAGACATCTTGAAATGGGCCTTAAACGATTACTGAGATTTGGCTGGCCAGAGGGAAAAAGAATAAAGGATATTGCAGGTAGAAAGAGCAATATGAGTAAAAAGAGGTATGAACATGACATGTTAGAGTCCATGAACTTTAATGAAATCTAGCTTCTTTGATGTGTAGCCACGGGGAATTAAGTCGGAGAAATAGGATGAGATCAGATAATGGTGTGGAGAGCAAAGATTTTTAGCTATGGGTCAATACACAAAAGATGAATGTATACTTATGTAGCAAGCTTCCTTTATAAGGCAAGCTTCAGTAGAATATTTAAAAACCTAAATTTAATTCAAAGAGATATTAAAAGGCACTGAGTAATATATCCCTTTAATAGCACATGTAAAAGTGGTCCACCTTCTGTTCCAGGGAAAGCATTCTTTTGTTCAGTATATATTGCAACAGCAGGTTGTTATCAAGCCCAATATTATTTAGTAACAGATTGTTACAGTATAACAATCTAACTCAGGCCATTCTTGGTCTTCCAGCAGTCCAACAGAAATGGACTGCTTCAGTTAATTGAATATTCTGTGCATTTGTCATGCAAATATATAAGGTTTAGCAACATTTACAAAATCTGAGTACAACTCAAGTCACTTAACACAGATTAAGAACTCAAAATCCATGTGCTCAAATTATCTTTCAGTTCATTTCAGTTTATCTTTCTTTGACGATTCAGAAAGCTCTTTGGGTCTTAAGGGTCATCTGTAGAAGTATTTTCTTATGTGTTCAGAAATGCTTAGAGTAGAAGTCCAGCCAGGCAGTGCTAGAGAAAATGATTTCTTGTAAGGTGATACTCTAATCCAGTATGGGGGTGGGGTGGGGAAAGTATAATAGAATATTGGGAAAACCTAGAAGAATATGCTGCCAACAGTTGTACAAATTTGGAAAAGGAGAATGTCTCCTGTGCTGGGCATGAGGGATATAGGACTGTGTGTTCCTCTTTACAGTCTCCAAGATACTGTGTCAGGCTTAAGTCATAATAGCTACATTCTATAGCTCTGTTCATTCACAATGATTGCTCTCTACATCACCAGCCTAGCTTTCAAGAGGGAAAAGGAGGCATTACAATATACGCAGGATGGTATGGAGAACTCAGAATATAGAGACAAAATATATTCTACTGTTAAAATAATTTTGAAGTCCAAAAAATGTTGAAGAGAGAATTCACATTTAGTAAGGCTGAATCTTCACAACAACTATTATTCATATATTATAATTGTGAAATTATTCCAATTTTACAGACAGAGGTACTGAACTTTGTGATTAGCTAAACTAATGTATAGGTTAGCTAAAAAATCTTTAAATCAGTATTTAAACTCGGTTTTGTCTCATTCCCAAACTGCTAGCTTTTCAGTATTCTACATACTCTCACATTCATTTTGGCAACAGCTTTATGTCAGGTAGGGAATTAAGCACTTCCCATGCATCACCTCATCTCAAAGTTTTAGAGACTGAGGTCCAGAAAGCTTAGGTAACATGTCTAAAGTCACACACTAAATGGCATAAACCAAGATTTGAACCTAGACTCTGATTTCAAAGTCTCCTTTGTTAAGCACTGTGATACATGTGACTAGAAGCAGACCATACATATCCCAACCTGATTTTTGCCACTCAAAGTTAGAATGCTCAGTGTTCTTCATCCAACTAGGACGTAGACACCCAATTAGGAAGTTGAAATTAGTTTTCTTGGTTTTGCCCCCAAACAATCCATTATTAATACAGCAGACCTTAACCTTTCTGGCACCAAGGACCAGTTTCATGGAAGATGATTTTTCACAAAATGGCAATAAGGTAGGGGGTAGGGATTGTTTCAGGATGATTCAAGTGCGTTATATTTATTGTGCACTTTATTTCTACTTGAACCTTTGTCTCCTGCATTTCAGGTAGATTCTTCACCATCTGAGCCATGAGGGAAATCATGGTATTATTATATCACCTCAGATGAACTGGCCTTAGATCTCAGAGGTTGGGGGCCCCTGCATTAGAAGATACTACAGTACCTAGCAAAGGAGAGAAGACAGTGTTTTCATCATGGACAATGCCACTTGGCAAAAGGCTACCTCCTGGGGCATCTAGTGCCTATTTTGAAGGGGCACTATCTGGTTCAGAGCTGAGAGTAATATAGAGATTCAGTTATGTCAATTTATGTCATATGGCCCCAGATGATCTCACTAGCTTCTTCTGAACTGTTTCATCTTCTGTAACCTTCCTTCCCATGTGCTTTCATTTCTCATAGAACTCCACCCTCAACAAACAATTCCATATCCTTTCCTCTCCTCTAGGAGAGAGATGCAGTAATGAATTGCATATATTTGTTCTCAAGTTTGTGATGTGCCAGAGGGATTTCAAAGTACTGCCTGACTCTAGAAATCCAGTTCACGAAAAAAAAAAAAAAAAGATCAAATCCCTTACTATATTAATGGAGTATCTTGCTAGCTATAATTACACTAGTTGTAGAAAGGTCAGGGTTTGAAATGATACATAGAAATGATTCCTCCTACTCACACACTGCTGCTGCTGCTGCTAAGTCGCTTCAGTCATGTCCAACTCTGTGCAGCCCCATAGATGGCAGCCCAACAGGCTCCGCCATCCTTGGGATTCTCCAGGCAAGAACACTGGAGTGGGTTGCCATTTCCTTCTCCAATGCATGAAAGTGGAAAGTGAAAGTGAAGTCGCTCAGTCATATCCGACTCTTAGCGACCCCATGGACTGCAGCCTACCCAGGCTCCTCCGTCCATGGGATTTTCCAGGCAAGAGTATTGGAGTGGGGTGCCATTGCCTTCTCCAACTCACACACTACTCATCTATAATACTGATGTCAGATGGGAAGGCCTGTCACCTGTGTTCTAATTAACCTGTGACCTATGACCCTTCCACCAAGGCAGTGGTCCCCAACACTTTGCCACCAGGGACTGGTTTTGTGGGAGACAATTATTCCACAGNCTCACACACTACTCATCTATAATACTGATGTCAGATGGGAAGGCCTGTCACCTGTGTTCTAATTAACCTGTGACCTATGACCCTTCCACCAAGGCAGTGGTCCCCAACACTTTGCCACCAGGGACTGGTTTTGTGGGAGACAATTATTCCACAGACTGAGCAAGGGTTTGGGGATGGTCCAGGCAGTAATGCAAGAGATGGGGAACAGCTGATGAAGCTTCACTTACCTGCCACGCAGGAGATGAGCAGCCCAGTTCCTAACAGGCAGTGGACCAACTGGGGATTGGAGACCCATGCACTAAAGAATTCTTACTTAGGGGATACTTTCTAATCTGTGGAATGTCTAAAATAGATATGAGGTGATAAGGTAAGACACCCTGCCTCTGGCCAATAGCTCTCTAGATGCAGGAATAAATAAACCATGTCATATGGATCAAATCCACACTGCTGTTTATTTTTGTAAATAAAGTTGTATTGGAACACAGCCACACTTATTTATTTAGGTATGTCTAGTGGTAAAGAATCTGCCTGCCAATATAGGAGATGCAAGAAATGCAGGTTCGATCCCTGGGTTGGGAAGATTCCCTAGAGGAGGAACTGGCAACACACTCCAATAGTCTTCTCTGGAAAATTCCATGGACAGAGGAGCTGGTGGGCTACAGTCCACGGGGCTGCAAAGAGTTGGACACGAGTGAGCACAGCACATTCTATTCTACATTCTACTTTGCCATTGTTGTTGATGCTCTTCACTCAGTCGTGTCCAACTGTTTGAGACCTCATGGACTGTGCATGCCAGGCTTCACTGCCTTCCACCATCCCTTGGAGTTTGCTCAAACTCATGACCATTGAGTCGGTGATGTGACTGAACCATCGCATTCTCTGTCATCCCCTTCTCCTCCTGCCTTCAATCTTTCCTGGCATCAGGGTATTTTCTAATGAGTTGGCTCTTTGCATCAGGTGGCCGAAGTAATAGAGCTTCAGAATTGAATAGCTGTTCTAGATAACATGTAGCCTACAAAGCTGAAAATATTTACTACCTTGTTCTTTACAGAAAAAATTTGTAACCCCTGGTCTATTGGGAACAGTTGACTTGGAAACTACAATGAACACAAAATTAACCCATACAGATAAATGCCCCTCAGGTACCTCTGTTCCCCACTACCCCTCCTGTTGTTTTCTCTCCAAATTCACAGGAGAACTCATAAGGAAGGTACCCTATGAAAACTAATGTGAGTTCTTTAAGGAATTTTGGATTTCAGCAAATGGGAAAAGAAAAAAAAGAGTGGGATAAAATTTCAGCATACAGAACACTTAAAAGTGGTAGGGCTGAACTGAGAAGATGGCAAATTTAGGAAAGTTTAAGTTAGCATGAAGACATTTAGGACCTCAGGAGAAATGATTTTTTAGAGCATGACAGTTACCTAGGGCCTATTCATTTTCATATTTTTACTACAAACTTCCTGACTCATTCATAGCAAATAGAAAGTAAATACCTCTTCTCTAGTCCCTATTCTCATTCCATTTATTCAAAGTTTTGAGCAAGATACTAAACTGGATGCTGAGAATGTAGCATGAATAATCAGATCTTGTTTTCTATTCTCACGGGGCCTACAGTTTAGTTTAGTGAGAAAAAGAATTAAAGGTGAGCTCACAAGAATTCATAATTTTGATAAGTACCACAAAGGAAAACTATAGGATGCTCTAAGAGTCCAAATCTAGACTGGAGGGGTGGGGCTAGTGTTACAGTAACAGCAACACTGATAAAGAACATTTAAGACCTGAAGAGTAGAGAGCAATTTATGTGAACCACTCTTTCTTCTATTTCTATTTTTGCCTAGGATAGGAATTTGGCATCTTCAAAGACTTGAAACAAAACTAGATTCCTAAGCAAGGGTGAAAGAAATAGAACATTAGGTTCAATATACAGGTAGAGTACAAATCACACTGGACATTGAAAGCTCTAGAATTTTATTACAGTAATATTAAAACATAACTTAGAAGTAATAGGGACCATAATTTCACCTACAGTTTGCTCTATCAATTCAAGAAGAAGGAAGAGAATAGACAAAAAGGGAGGGAAGTCATAGTTTTCATGGGCAAAGTCTTAGGGGGCTCTTGTAATATCTTCTCTCTCCTAGCTTTTAGTCATCTTTTTTTCCTTTTCTATACTCTCTCCTTTTCTGCTTATTCCTTTCCCTTGCCTTCCTCTCCTCTAGTATCAATGGTCCAGTGCCCTTGGATTTTAGCTCTCAAGCTTATCCTATTAGTTTTATTGCTTTAGCAATCAAATCAGTTCTGCAGACAGGCCTGGGGAGTCATACATTGCTTAGAGTGTTGGAACATACATTGTGTGCCAGGTTGAGTTTGTACATAGGGCAACTTGTATTTGGAAATTGGAAAACATCTGTACTATAGGTCTTGGTTCAATGGATGCCCAATGCTTGTTTACTCATAGGTTAACATGAACACCTTTGTCCCTCTTATTTCCAACTTAACTGTAACACTTAATCCCTTACTCAGCATTGAACATCCACATTGTGCTCTCTCTGACTTTCTCCTCCCATATTTTTTCTTTTTTTCCTCTTAAAAAAAATTCATTTCACAGCATTTTTCTAATTGAGGAACAAGCAGTTTTACCTATAGCTAAACAACTGTGCCATTAGCGAGCAGATCAAGGGTGGGGGAAAACATCTTTTGGTAAAAGGGTCTTTTCAAGCACAGCCGCAACCTCACCATATTCATAACTGACTGCTTAGGCTACACAGAAGGCTGGACTGTAGCAAACATATACAGGTGCAGACTACAAGACCGCAGCCTACTGTGATTTAATCATAGCTGCCCATATACTTCATACATCACTGCTGCCCATCACCATAAAGTTTAGCCATTACAGCCATAACTTGAATAATATTGTGATGGAAATTTCTGTTTAACAAAGATTTTCAAGCCTTGAGTGATGGCCCATTTATTTCAAGCCATTTACATTTATATAACTTTCATTTTCTGCCACCTAGAAATGAAAAGCCAGGGTACCAGTGAGCCATCTATTAGGATTAAGCTCTCTACATTTTGGTCTTGGAGGTTCATACTTTATCAGACCTCCTTCTTCTTCTCTCCTCTGTTGCCTGGTGATAAGTTCCATGCTCTCAGTGAGAAGGAAATGAATATACAAGCACAGAATAGTATCTGCATTGTACTGGAGCCCCTGAGACCGATCCACTGAGGCAGTCAATTTCCAGCTGAGATATCCAGGTGCCCCTCAAGGCAACAGAACCCTCAGTTGCTCTGGTAACTTGATGTATTGCTTTCCTTACCCAATCTGTGTCCTAGTCTAACTTGACCCTGGAGCTGCTGTTGATTCTACCTCTGTGTATCATGCAATGCCATCACCACTTTCAGAAAGGAAGCCTACACTACTCTCTTTGATGTTGCCTCTTGATTTCAGATTCATCCTAGTTTATATCTTGGCTACAAGCTTTCGTCAGGTGTCACATATTTTCATCAGCCTCTGGCCCCTTTACAAGTTCAGTTTATTCTTTTTAAGATTGGTGTCTCCTTAAAGAGTGAGGCAGCACATCATGGTCAATTAGAGCAGTGCTTCTCACAGTTTAATGAACATAGGAATCACCTGGGAATCTTCTTAACATGCAGATTCTAATACAGTAGGTATGAGTGGGGCCTAAGAGTCTGCATTTTTAACATGCTCCTAGATAATGCTGATAGATCCTGGTCCACAGGAAGATTAATACCTAACCTACAGAGTTGTGTATTAGGTAAACCAACCAAGCGAAAGTGCCTGGTAAGAATGAAGGGATCAAACCCAGGTCTCCTGCATAGTAGGAAGATTCTTTACTGACTGAGCCACCAGGGAAGCCAAAGAATGAAGAAAATCAGCATTTTTTGAATACTTACTTTGAAAACTACTATGAGATTTTCATCCATAATTTAATTTAAACCTCACAAGAACACTATTAGGAAGCTACTATTAGCATCATTTTCATGATAAAGGCACAAGGTTAATACCTTGTCCAAAGTTCCGAATGTGTCTAATACAATGTTCAGATTCTTTTTTTTTAAGTTTAAATTTTTATTTTTTAGTTTGTTTTGCTTTACAATACTGTATTCATTTNAACAAAGGAAACTCTAAGCAAGGTGAAAAGACAGCCTTCAGAATGGGAGAAAATAATAGCAAATGAAGCAACTGACAAACAACTAATCTCAAAAATATACAAGCAACTTATGCAGCTCAATTCCAGAAAAATAAATGACCCAATCAGAAAATGGGCCAAATAACTAAATGTTCAGGTTCTTAACCATCATATAAATAAGTACTTGGCAAGTAAAAGCTAGACTTTTTGACCCAAGATAGAGCCATATAATCAGGGGTGCTCATGAGAGGTTAGATAGTTATGAGTTTGGTGTATAGGCACTTGATTATAAAAAAAAATTGTTGAACAAGAGTGAAGATTGTCTCAACAGCTAAGAATCTATGATGCTGTATTTGGTAATGATTATATTTCAGGTGAAAAATATTTATCACTTCTGGATTGAGAATGGGGGAAGCCAAATAAGCAGCTTTATCCATGGGTAATTCTAGATTTAAAAAATGGATTTGATTCGAAAGCTAAACTTGGGCTTCCTACCCCCTCAATACTCCTAATTTTAAGATAGTGAACTCCACTAAAGGGCAGGAATGACTTACTAATCTAAGTGAATAAATGGTAAAAAAAAAAAAAAAAAAAAAAAAAAAAAAANCTAGATTTAAAAAATGGATTTGATTCGAAAGCTAAACTTGGGCTTCCTACCCCCTCAATACTCCTAATTTTAAGATAGTGAACTCCACTAAAGGGCAGGAATGACTTACTAATCTAAGTGAATAAATGGTAAAAAAAAAAAAAAAAAAAAAAAAGTAGAGTAGTACTTGGGAGCCACTAGAACCGATCTGTTTACCCCATAAAGATTGCAAGCACATATGAAGTTCACCTTGTCTGAGTACAAGGGATCCAAAAGAGATAGGAGAGAGAGAGAGAGAGAGAGAGAGAGAGAGAGAGAGATTGAGGTAAGCCTGAATTGCCTTTTCAATACATCTATTATGCCTTATGATTAAAAGAAAATTCTTGAGAAGGAGTGTGTACGATTTGAAGATAAACTGAAAATATTCTCTCCAAAATAACTCTCCATATCCCCCTAACTACACAAAAGAGAAACAGAAGTCCCCTTATATATAGTATCAGGCAAGAATCATGGAACAGGTAAAAATATGTCATCTCTCCAGGTAATGATAAACATGTATTTTCTTGATTTGACAGCATGGAGTAGAGGTTAGATTATGGGCTCTACTTAAATTACAAGGGCTTAATTCAGGCTTTGCTAATTACTCTGTAACATTAACAAAGTCACTTAATCTGTGCATCAGTTTCCCTACATCTAAAATGGTAATAATAGGAAAGAATTTGGGGGAGATAGTGGAAACAGCAGTATTCTTCTTGAATCTCCCTGAATCTGAAAATAAAAAAAAAAATATGGAAAACTAGATATCACAATAAAAAATTCAGGAGCAACATTTACAACAAAATTAGGTAATAAGATGCCCTCACAATCTCAAAATACCAGCAAATGAGCAAGATAGATATCAACATGCAAAACTAGCATGGTATCAGGGAATGTGTAGAACAGAGTAGAGGGAAGCAACAGGGCATCTCATGGACCTCAGAACAAAAGAGCCCCAACATAGTTTAAAAGTGTCTATAGGAAATACAGCAGAGTAAATTGAGAATAGCAACAGAAACTGCATGTAGAATACAAGAAAGGAGATAAGCAGAAGAGGTTAAGTAAAAACTTTGTAGCCCTGAATTGGATGAAATAAGAAATATACATATGAACTCATAAGGTTTCCTTCCTTCCCTCCCCCATCTCCTTTCTCCCCCTCCTTTCCTTCTTTCTATCTGTCTATCTTCACCAGCTCTACACATGGCAAAGGCATAGAAACACTGGCCAAAACAAATAGTAACAAGTTGTCTAACATACAACTTGTGACTTGAAATACTGTGTTCTATCAAAAGAAACTAAGGCATCTTAGAGAAATAACTGACTCTAGGTCAGCCATATTTTATCATATAAGACAATATATATGTTATGAAAAACTATTAGAGTCATGTTAAAAGAACTCATGGGCCAGTTTGGAAAGGATCTTACTGACCATATCTGGAAAAGTTTGAGACTGAAAAAGGACTACATTAGTAAAATTGCATAGTAGGCAGCTCCAAGCTTTCATTTTACCAAAGAAACATCACAAAATCACCAGAAGTTTTCAGAACTCTAGAAAATAGTCAAAAGTTTAGAGCAATCAAGTAAACACTGAATCAAGAAAAAAAAAACTGAAACAATAGAAAAATTTTATGGAATTTATACTAGCCCTTGATCCACTACTTCCCAGCATGGTAGCAGTTTTTCTATTAAAGACAGAAATCTGATTTCCTGGTGTGGGATCCTGATACCTAGATCCAAAGGGAGAAGACTAGGCCTTGTTCACAAATGATTGTATATGTGTATTCTAACTCATTTGGAGGATACCAGAAGGGCAAAGGTAAGGCAATTAACTCTGTTTCAAATAACTCAGAATTTAGGCTAGAAAAGTAGTAGGATTTGCTCAAAAGTGCTACAAGCTGAAATAACAGTCCACAGATACTTGATGACAAAACATAAAATAGTCCACCTAAGGCCCAGGAGACATAACTTGAATTTCCTGGGGAAATTAGTACACTCAAAAGGATCTGTATAAATTTAGAAAGTCATGTAAATGCTCAGTAAAAGCTGAAGAAGATACAGTTTTCAACTAAAGCTAATCCTCCAGCTCAGTTCAAGTCTGGCCAATTGTGGAAGGAATGTCCTCACACAGAGCAAACCAATAAGGAATAGGAGAAGTATTTTGTGTTTTAGGGATTTTTCTGTGTTTTTTTTTTTTTCTTTACTGTTGTTGTTGTTGTTGTTGTTTTAGCTCCTGGCATTCAAGAAAATCTGTTAAAATATTACCTGAGCACATACTAAGGAAGAGAGACTTCAGTGACCACAAACAATGAATATAGTATACAAAAATAGTTTTAGAAAGTCATTAAACAAAATAGTGTATCCTTCAACAATGATGACAACAGAAAGCAAATCCTAGGGAAGGGAGAAAGTCTTATTTCAAGAGTTATCATATTATAATATTCAAATTTCCCATTTTTAACAACAAAACATATCAAAAAGCATACAAAGAAGTGGGAAAGTATGACCCATTCAGAGAAACAAAAAAGAGTGACAGAAACCATACCTGAGGAAGTCAAGACATTATACCTACTAGAAAAAGACTTTAAAACAACTATCTTAAATATGCCCATATGGACCTACTGTATAGCACAAGGAATGCTACTCAATAATGTGTAATGATCTACATGGAAAAAGGAACCTAAAAAATAGTGGATATGTGTATATGTAAAACTATTCACTTTGCTGTTCAGCAGAAAGTAAAGCAACATTATAAATCAACTATACACCAATAAAAATGAAGAAAAAGCAAATAAAATGGCAGCTTTGCATCAGTGTAACAAAGTGAATAAAACCTAAAAGATCTGTGGAACACTATGAACAGAACAACATGCACATCATGTGAGTCCAAGAAGGAGAAGAAAAGGGAAGAAAGAATATATGAACAAATAATAGTCAAAAACTTCCCAAATTTCGTGATATATATGAATCTATATGTTATCTACAAGAGATCCAAAGGCATAAATATCTTGAAAATGTGCTATGCTCAGTCGCTCAGTCATGCCCGTGTCTTTGCAATCCCATGGACTGTAGTCCACCATGCTCCTCTGTCTATGGGGATTCTCCAGGTAAGAATATTGGAGTGGGTTGCCATGCCCTCCTCCAGGGGACCTTCTCAACCCAGGGATCAACCCACTGCAAGTGGATTCTTTACCATCTGTGTATTGCAGGTGGATTCTTTACTGTCTGAGCCACTAGTGAAGCCCATCTTGAAAACAGACAAATGAAGAAAGACTTTCTATCTAAATAGTAATCCAAAGAGATCTAGGGTGTCTATACTAATATCAGAAAAATATACTTCAAGTCCAAAACAGTTACAGGAGAAAAAGGACATTATAAAAGACTCAATTCATTCATAAGATATAACAATTATAAAAATATGGTTAATAAGCAATGATAAACCAAATAAAAGCTCCCAAATGAAGCAAACATCGAAAGAATTGGAGAGAGAAATAGATAATTCTACAATAATAGTTTGAGGCTCCAATACACCACATTCAATAATGGACAGAGTGACTATATAGATCAATAATGGAATAGAGGATTTGAAAAACAATATAAACCCATGATGCATAATAATCATTCTACCAGACAACAGCAGAATAAACATTCTTCTCAATTGCACATAAACATTCTATAGGATAGACCCTATGTTAAGTTATAAAGCAAGTTTCAAAAATTTAAAAGATCAAAATCATACAAAGTACCTTTTCTGACCACAGTGGAATGAAGCTAGATCAGTAATAGAAGGAAAACTGGTAGGTTCACAAATATATGGAAAATAACACATTGCTAAACAATCAATGGAGAAGGCTATGGTACCCCACTCCGGTACTCTTGCCTGGAAAATCCCATGGATGGAGGGGCCTGGTTGGCTGCAGTCCATGGGGTTGCTAAGAGTCGGACACGACTGAGCGACTCCCTTTCACTTTTCACTTTCATGCATTGGAGAAGGAAATGGCAAGCTACTCCAGTGTTCTTGCCTGGAGAATCCCAGGGACAGGGGGAGCCTGGTGGGCTGCCGTCTCTAGGGTCGCAGAGTCGGACACGACTGAAGTGACTTAGCAGCAGCAGCAGCAAACAATCAATGGTCAAAGAAGAAATCACAGGAGGTATTTGATCATACTAAGAGAAAAATAAACATGAAAACACAATACACCAAAAGTTATAGAAAGCAGCAAGGGCAGCATTCAGAGGGAAAGCCAATAGCTGTAAATGCCAAAGGCACAGCTATCTTGAAAATGTGCTGTGCTTAGTCACTCAGTCATGAAAAAAGAAGGATCTATCACAGATAAATTAAATTTATACCTTACTAAACTAGAAAAAGTAGAATAATTTAAAACTAAAGCTAGCAGAAGGAAGAGAATAATAAAGACCGGAACAGAAAAGAATGACAAAGGGAATACAATAAATACAGATTTTTAAAAAATAGTTGGTTCTTTGAAAGATCAACAAAAGACAAACGTTTAAGTTAGACTGTCAAAAAAAAGACATGACACATATAACTAAAACCAGAAGTAAAAGTAGGAGAAGCGTTATTTACAACCTTACAAAACAAAAAGGATTGTTAAGAAAAAACCATGAACAGTTGTACAACAAAATTAGGTATCCTGGATGAAATGGACATATTTCTAAAACCACAAAAATTACCTAAACTGACTCAAGAAGAAACAGAAAAGCTCAATAGTTTTTTAACAAGAGATTAAATCTGCAATCAAAAATAAAAAAAGAACTGGACCAGATTGTTTCTTCACATGTAATTCTCACCAAATATTTAAATAAGAAATGACCCAATCCTTCTCAAACACTTCCAAAATGTAAGAGTAGGAATCAATAACTTATTCATTTGATAATACCAAAGCCAAAAAAAGGCATCATAACAAAAGAAAGTTACAGACCAATATTCCTTATGAATATATAAGCAAAAATTCTCAACAAAATACTAACAAACTGATTCCAAGAGCATATTTAAATGATTATACACAATTATGAAGTGGCAATTCTCACAGCAAGGCAAGGATCATTTGACATAAGAAAATCAATGTAATATACTACATTAAAGAACACGGAAAAAAAGACACGCTTCTTTCAATTGATAAGAAAAAAGGCCTTTGACACAATTTAACATTCTGTCAGGATAAAAACATACATATAACTAGAAAGTAGATAGTGGTGATAGCTACAAAACACTGTTAATATAATGCTACTGAACTGAATTGTACACTTAAAAACACTTAAAATTTTAAATATTATGTGAAATATATATAAAATTTCAAAAATGATACAATGAATTGAAATCTATTAAATATGTTAAGTCCATGAGTACTTAATGATATTAAATAATAAATGATTTGTTCACTTTTGGGAGTTCCCCTTTTTTTATATTAAAGTGGTTAAATAAAAGGAAAGATAATACATATGTCCTTCCTCTTCTATGTAAATTTTACTTCTCATTAATCAATTTGTAGAAGATACATCTATTCTAAGTATACTATCTATAAGCAATAATAGAATTATAATTTTTACCATTTCCAATCCCTAATTGATTACTTGATACAGGCCTTGACCATAAATAGCTGCTAACACCACAAAAGAGACGGAACAAAACATATATGTCTCATTATTAAAAATACAACTCTGACTGTAGTTCACTGAAGAGAAAAAATAAGAGTCTGAAGCAAGCTTCGGATTGATCTGCCAATCTGCAGGAAATACTAGGGTAGAGGAACATGCTTAATTACACCATGAGCATGCAATATATTCTTTGAGTTCATCAGATATTAATAAAGCTAACAGGTGTAAGGGGAATCTTCAGAATTAAATAATTATTAAAATATAAAAAATTTCATAAAAATAGACAAAACTGTAAATACATATGAGGAACAGATTACTGTAAAACCAAGATGGAAATCACTGTGGGGAAAGAGAGAGGTTTTGACTTGACAGGGAAATTGAAGGGCTTCAGGGTAGCTGCTATATTTCTGTTTCTTGACCTCAGTTGGGTATACATGGTTTTACCTTATAGTAAACTTTCATGCCTTATATTTGTTCAGTATGTTTTTATAGTCTATGTTTTATTTTACAATAAGAATATTAAAAAATTGATTAAGGAGAGAAATGCATTCACAAAAATTGTTTTAATGGAAATATTAATATTTGAAAGACCCAGCCTTTGACTGTGTGGATCACAATAAACTGTGGAGAATTCTGAAAGAGATGGGAATGCCAGAACACCTGACCTGCCTCTTGAGAAACCTATATGCAGGTCAGGANCTTCCAGACCAGCGTTTCTCATGATATACTCTGCATATAAGCTAAATAAGCAGGGTGACAATATACAGCCTCGATGTACTCCTTTTCCTATTTGGAACCAGTCTGTTGTTCCATGTCCAGTTCTAACTGTTGCTTCTTGACCTGCATACAGATTACTCAGGAGGCAGGTAAGATGGTCTGTTATTCCCATCTGTTAAAGAATTCTCCACTGTTTGTTGTGATCCAAACAGTCAAATGCTTTGGCATAGTCAATAAAGCAGAAGTAGATGTTTTTCTGGAACTTTCTTACTTTTTCAATGATCCAGTGGATGTTGTCAGTTTGATCTCTGGTTCCTCTACCTTTTCTAAATACTGCTTGAACATCTGGAAGTTCATGGTCCACATATTGTTGAAGCCTGGCTTGGAGAATTTTGAGCGTTACTTTGCTAGTGTGTGAGATGAGTGCAACTGTGTGGTAGTCTGAACATTCTTTGGCATTGCCTTTATTTGGGATTGGAATGAAATCTGACCNATCTCTGGTTCCTCTACCTTTTCTAAATACTGCTTGAACATCTGGAAGTTCATGGTCCACATATTGTTGAAGCCTGGCTTGGAGAATTTTGAGCGTTACTTTGCTAGTGTGTGAGATGAGTGCAACTGTGTGGTAGTCTGAACATTCTTTGGCATTGCCTTTATTTGGGATTGGAATGAAATCTGACCTTTTCTAGTCCTGTGGCCACTGCTGAGTTTTCCAAATTTGTTGGCATATTGAGTGTAGCACTTTCCCAGCATCATCTTTGAGGATTTGAAATAGCTCAGCTGGAATTCCATCACCTCCACTAGGTTTGTTCATAGCGATGCTTCCTAAGGCCCATTTGACTTTGCGTTCCAGGATGTCTGGCTCTCGTCCAGTGATCACACCATCGTGGTTATCTGTGTCATGAACAATAGAATGGGAAAGATTATAGATCTCTTCAAGAAAATTAGAGATATCAAGGGAAAGTTTCATGCAAAGATGGGCACAATAAAGGACAGAAATGATATGATCCTAACAGAAGCAGAAGATATTAAGAAGAGGTGGCAAGAATACACAGAAGAACTATACAAAAAAGATCTTCATGACACAGATAACCAATGTACCAAAGATCAAGATAAATTTAGATTAGAAATTCTATAATAATTATCCCAGTGAATTATATAAATATGTAAAGTGTGTCAAGCAAGCTATGCTGCACTCAGTCAATGATTCTGCCATATTAAAGGTCAGAATTGGCAAAGATAATATGAATCATTCACCTTCTATAAATTTCTTCCTTTTTCCCTCCTCTCTTTCTTCCCCCCTTCCTCATTTCATTCAACATTTACTGAGCACTTGATATTTACCAGGCACTGTGCTCGCTGCTATTGACAAGGGATACAATGAAGAATAATTTCTAATCCCTCTTCTCAAAGAGCTCATGGTCTACTGTTCACATCCCTCCTGAGCATCACTATTAACTGATTGTTAGGCAAGAGTATTACAACAGGGAGCACTGGTTGGTAAGAAGGCACAAATAAGTGACACATAACCCAAATTTAAAAGACAACTGAAAAAGGACAAAATGTTCTAATATCTTTGTCTCTCTGTAAAGTCAAACTGCCCCTCATAGTGGAAGTACTGATTTCAGCTCGATATACTAGAAAGTTTTCTCCTGCCCAGTTTTCTGAAAACAAAATGGGCTATGACTTGTATAGAATGATTATCATTTGAATAATCAAATATATGTTTATGTCTGTTTGTTTAGGCCTAAACAAGCTGGAGACTGGATAACATGATGTTTAATGCCATTTCAAACTATATAAAATGACTATATTTAAATAAAATAACAGAGCTTATTCAATCCCCGTCCCCTTCAGTTCAAGCACTGCAAATTGTTTTGGGTCAGGACCCACTGAACAAATAGTACCATCATCCTCCATGGTAAGAATTCTACAGTACTAGGAGGCTCCTTCTTCTTCAATGTGTTCAGTCTCAAAGCTCAAAATATATCAAAGAATATATTTGTTGTGGGGGTTCATATTACCCTACATTTGATATCTGGCAATGACTCTAGGTATCTGAAATAGAATCAAACTATTTTGAAAATAAATAAGAGTCATACAAAATCACTATAAAATGTATTATTTTAGACCTTGACAAGAAACATTTAGGGAAAACAAACTCCTTGACATAACATTACTACTACTGCATTTGCTTCATTTGAAATGCAGAAAAAAATTTCAGTTGAATCAAAACTATATTTTTCTGTTGATGCAAGCATACAGTTATGTTTTTTTATTTGCTGTGGGTTTCTGTTGTTGTTTATTTCTTTTTGGCAGCTTCTTCCAAATGTGACATCTAGTCAAGAGAATGATTTTCTTGCAAACTTTATGCCGTTATTTCCAAGGATAATAAAATAAGAAAAAGAAAAAAGAAGATCCTATATTCACTGAAAGTACACAGAAATATAAGCTTTCACCCATAGACACCACAAGATTCCACACACAGAGAAACACACACACACATACATGGAGAGAAAAATAGTTAAAATATTTTTAAAACAGACATTTAACATCTAGTTTTAAAATCTGGATATTGTCCTCAAGCTCTGGTCCTCATTATACTATTATTTCCCTAAGAGATTTCTCCCTTAGTGATATCATCCTCTTTTACCATTTCAATCATCATTCCCCTCCATCTGTCTTTTCTATCAATCATCTCCACCTGACTTGTGCAATCTCCATCTTGATGTCTCAGTAACATATACAAATAAATTCAAAGGTACAACTCCTCTCTGTCTTCCTTATTTCTACTACTGTAAAGGAAAATCCTTTCCCTAATCACTCAAGTTGTAAACATTTGATCTCTTGCCCTTCATTTTGGCCTTTCTTATGTAGCCAATCATTTAATGATGTTAACTCTTCACAATGGTTCTCATCTTCCTTCTCTTGCTCATAGTTTCTACTCTATTTTAGGGATTTACCATCTTTAGTCTGAAGTATGGTAATAATCTTGCTCAGTTCAGTCACTCAGTCATGTCCGACTCTTTGCGACCCCATGAGTTGCAGCACGCCAGGCCTCCCTGTCTGTCACCAACTCCCGGAGTTCACTCAAACTCACGTCCTTTGAGTCGGTGATACCATCCAGCCACTTCATCTTCTGTCGTCCCTTTCTCCACCTGCCCCCAATCCTTCCCAGCATCAGGGTCTTTTCCAATGAGTCAACTCTTCGCATGAGGTGGCCAAAGTATTGGAGTTTCAGCTTCAGCATCAGTCCTTCCAATGAACACCCAGGACTGATCTCCTTTAGGATGGACTGGTTGGATCTCCTTGCAGTCCAAGGGACTCTCAAGAGTCTTCTCCAACAGCACAGTTCAAAAGCATCAGTTCTTCGGTGCTCAGCTTTCTTCACAGTCCAGCTCTCACATCCATACATGACCACTGGAAAAACCATAGCCTTGACTAGACGGAGCTTAGCTGGCAAAGTAATGTCTCCATTTTTTAATATGTTATCTAGCTCGGTCATAACTTTCTGGCTCAATCCAGACTCTCCTTTCCCAACCTACTTCACAAAACACCAGACAAATTCTACTGAAAATCATATTTACACGTGTCATATTTTCCCCAAAACTTTCAATGGCATTCCCAATTATTTTAAGAACAGTGTATGAAACCTATAACCTAGAATTCAAGTTCCCACATATTCAGGCTCAGGTGTTATTCTTTTAAATTGATCAAAGGGGAAGATTGTTTAGCACCCCTTACCACACTTAAGAGGAGACTGAAATTGGAGAAAGAAATAAAATATTGTACAATGAACAAGAATACAGGATCTTCAGGCTAGTTCTCTGCCTCTCTGCCTATATCTTTGCTTATATCATTTGTTTTTCTACCTGCAAAACCACCACTGATCCCTTCCTTGCTCTGCATATGCCTACTAACCCAAGCTCTCATGTCCATATTAATCACTCCACTTGATCTTCTCTAGAGCTATCCTCTGTGTTATTTGCATTTAGCTTCCTCTGCCTTATACTGGAATGATCTCTCTCTCTGGGTATCATTTTACTCCCCATTTAGACTGTCAGCTAATGAAGGTCAGAGAAAGACCTGGCACTTCTTTAGTAGCCCTTGTGAACACTAGCCAGGCACTCAATACATGCTGGTATTTGAATATGGAGCATTTACCATAATTGTGTCTTTGTCTAGTTTAGGGTAAAATTCTTGACCTGACTCAGTCCTTTATTTTACTGATGCCAGTTTGTGTATCAGTGTGTAGACCTAGCCCCAATTGGTCTGCTATTCCTGTAAATTATAACCTGCAGGGCTATGTACCTAGCGTTTCTCTGCAGATTGAGTTTCAAACTGTGACTGCTTCTTTTAAGCACATCAGTCAAAATTCTGGTTCAGAGTTATTTAAAGTGGTTTGTATTTTATGGTCCTATGAAGACTTCACATTGCAACTGCTGAGCTTTAAAAACACAGAAACTAGAAAGAGGGTACAAGGAACCGCCATCTGTCCCTATAAACAATTATCGGCCAGCCATCTGCCCTTATACTGGGTAATGATTTTAATGCTGATAATATCTGACTGAAATACTCTCTCTCCTTGCAGCCAAAGAAAGGGGACCCATTAAAAAGTGCTGATCCTTCTAGTTGTTGTTTGTGACTGTTTTCTCCCACAGAAGAGCCTATCATTTCATTTGAATCTCTATGTTCTTCCCTATGTATTGAAAAGTTATTCTTCATGACCCACCTACAAACACTGCTGCTGCTGCTGCTGCTGCTGCTAAGTCACTTCAGTCGTGTCCGACTCTGTGCGACCCCAGAGACGGCAGCCCACCAGGCTCCCCTGTCCCTGGGATTCTCCAGGCAAGAACACTGGAGTGGGTTGCCATTTCCTTCTCCAATGCATGAAAGTGAAAAGTGAAAGTGAAGTCGCTCAGTCGTGTCCGACTCTTCACGACCCCATGGACTGCAGCCCACCAGGCTCCTCCGTCCATGGGATTTTCCAGGCAAGAGTACTCAAGTGGGGTGCCATTGCCTTCTCCTGCAGCTTATCAAACAAATAGGTGCTTCTTCCTACAAATTACCAGAAAGAATAAATATAACTGTAGAATATCATTTAAAACCATTCAAAATGAACCAAAGTGTTGAATACAGTATAAAAGAGAGCTGATAGTAAAGGGATTAACGATTAACCTCAGGTTCAAGCCAAGCAGAATACAGAAATGAAAACCAGTTCTATGTCTTTCAAAATAAACTCCACAGAAGTTCACAATTCAATGTAATTCTTCTAATAGGTTCACTGCTTTATTTTTCTGTGATCAAAACTGAGGCAAATTAACATGTGAGTGATAATGAATTATTCTTTTAAGGTAGGGGATAGCTATTTGACAATGCATGGATTTCTACATGTGTGACTTAATACATGAAATCAAGGTCCTGTTTGTGGTATTAACTCTAAATCATGGTTCATTCGACTCATTCCTGTTTTATACACAATTGTCCTAAAAGATATGTGGTAGTTTGTAGCTTTTATCAATAATGTAAATCTCAAGGTTAGGAATATTACCCAAATGGACAATGTGGATTTTCTGTCAGTACCATTTCTTGAGAGACAAGCATTAACTAAGTTTCAACCCACAGTGTCCTATACTAGCTCATTTGTCCTGAGATTATTTGCTATTCAAGAGTAGACTCAATTTTTTAATAAAATAGGTTTCAATAAATGTGTCATTTCATACATTTAATGTGAGACAGAGATCTTGCCAACAAGTTTCATGTCTAAACTAATTCTAATAATTTATTCTTAAACAATTCAATTATGTTCAACAATTCTTTGCCTTGTTTTTAATTGTTTGTTATATTCTTTCCTCTAAGGAGCATGGCTTCTCAGAAGTCTGCCTTAAGTAATGGGAGATGAGCTCCTACAATATTGGCTAACCCACTGAAACTAGCCAGGAAATTTTCAGCTAGCTGATAGAAGGTATGAAAAAAGTAATTCTCAGACACCTTGTATAATTTGAACTTTGCTTGGTAAATGATGTGAGAACTTTTGCTGCAAATTTCGGATCTGAATCTACAAATAAGTATCACTCCCATAGAAGCTTCAGGGACTGAGAGTTTTAAGGGCTGTTAAAACCCTAAGAATGCATGTTCCTCTAGAAAATGGCCGGCTTGACAAATGATGCTAGACAATGTATAAAATAAAACCTCAATTTAGAGCTCAGAACTATTAATGAGGTATAATTTTATTTACATTTTAGTAAACAAATTTTTAAAAAAGATCAATCATAAGTCTTTTTACAGAAAAATATGAAAACAAGGCACATTTTTATTATTGCTGCCTTAAAATGTATGACTTTCTTTGCTCTCCTGTACCTGACAATTTTAAATACAGGAGTTGTGCTACTTATATTATAATAATCACAACATGTTGTTTAAGAATAAAAGGAAAGCATAAATTTCCACATCATTCAACTTCCATTTGAAATCTTTGCTATTTTTTTTTCTAAGTCTTTTCTTGGAATAACAGAAATTTGTCATCATCTTGACACTTCAGGTGCAAAAAAGACATTAATAAGGCCGATATTACTGTCATTGCCCCACTAGGAGTATGAAAAGATAATGATTGAATCTGGTAAAAGAAAAAAAGTGGAAACAGAAAAGAAAATCTATAGGTGGCAATTTATTCACCAATGTCAATTGATGACTCATTCCCCCTAGCTAGCTCTGCAGCTTGCCAAGGAACTTTGCTGGAGAAAGGACTCCTTCTGGGCTTGGTTACTGCAGTGCGTTTTTGCTTGCTGGTGTTAAATTCCTGCAGCTGTTGCTTTTTCCTGCAGAGGGGCTGCCACTATAAAAACTCAAATGCTACTGCAGTAGCAGTATGTATTGGATTCCCAGAAAGTCTTTGGTAGAACAGTGAAGAAAGTGAAATAAGCACTTCAGCATCAGGATGAGCCAAGTTCTTGTACCAGATCATTTGCAAGTCAGCTGTGAGAGCCTTACTAAGTCATTTGCCTCCTGTAAATATCACTCTCCTCACCTGTAAACCAAAAGATGTGGATTATTCAACTACATAATTTGTACTCCTCTTACTTTATGACCCTAGGAATAGCTTCTCTGTATTTGTATTCATTAAATGGATGATTCTTAAGATATTTAAAGAAGTCTATTTTTTTTTCTTTGGCGTGGGTACTCTTGCTTAATAACTGATGGATTTGTGACTTAAAAGCTTTTTAGACATAACTACCAATATAAATACTATGCTGATCTCAGGCCTTTCTTTAAAAAACAGAATCAATGCCTGTACAACATATTTGAATACTTAACACAATGTTCAGGGCTTCCCTGGTAGCTCATTCCATAAAAAAACTGCCTGCAATGCAGGAGACCTGGGTCTGATCCCTGGGTTGGGAAGATCCCACGGAGAAGGGAAGGCAATTCACTTAGGTATTCTTGACTGGTAAATTCCATGGACAGAAGAACTTGGTGGGCTCTTATGACCAAAGGGTCATAAGAGTTGGACACTACTTAGTGACTAAACCATCAAACCAACACAATATTTAATCCCATGTCTTACTTATATTTTGCATACTTAGTAATCATTTCCTTATTTTTTGTTACCCATTTCCAATTTTTTTTAGCTATTGGGTGGCCAAATGCTTCAAGGATCTGCCCACTTCTCTCTCAAGGGGTTCACTGTGATTAGTCTAAACCAATCAATGTAATCTTATTTCTCTTCTTAGAGAAATTTAAGGGTAGGTGTCCTCCTGGGATAGGCTTACTTAGCAAAAAAAAAAAAAAAAAAGGATTTTTAAAACAAATATGTGAGAATGTGCCTGGATCACAAAATGCCACAACCATTTTACAAACACAAGTAACCAAATTGCTAAGAATGGCAGAATAGAAAGAACAAACTTGGATTACTATTAACATTATATAGTCTCTTAACTAACCAATCCTTGACAGTTCATAGTTTCATAGTTCTTAAGTGAGGTGGTAAAATGTTCTTTCTGTTTTAGCTATTTACAGTATTTTTATAATTACATCTATAAGCATCCTGATAAACATACTTAAGTAAAAGAAGATATTAAACAAACAATAGAATATATTATAGCCTCCACTCTCAAAATGATACATTTCTACTTGAAAGTTTGAGAATCTTGTTTTCTTTCCTATTATGGCATGTAAACGACACCAAAAGTTTATAATGTACTCATTTATATTGATAGTTCCAAATAATGATACCTGCATTGTAATTGATGATGCAGTACCTGTTAATGTTTAACCAAATTTTAATAATTTGCTTGAATGTTATGTCTCTACTATCCCACATATTCACCATTATTGAATTTTATATGCAATGTGCTAAAATGACCATCTATTTTGGAGTTCTGTATTATTTATTATAGAGACACAGTTCCAAAGTACTTTGTATCATCTTATATTTTATTCACAGAAATGAAAAACAGTAATATATTATGTCACTAGATAAGAACATCATGAGTTATGAACAGACAGTGCCAGGTTCCTCAAATGACAGCTCAAGCCATCCACCTAATTTTTTTTCATAGGAGTTAGGTATGAGTTTCACTCTCAGCCAAGGGCTTGAGTTAGATCATTCTATATATTTCCCAGTATGAGAGATTCTCAGAAATGAGATCTAGACTGTCAACAGACTTAAAGCCATCCTGGTCCAGACTTCTGTGATCTCCCTTTAATACTCTTTCCTCCACCTCTTCATTGGACAAGTCTCAAATTTAGTTAGACTTTAAGTTCATTTTTTTTCCATAAATTGCTGAACACTGCACTAAATTTAAAACCTAAATTTAAAGCTAAGAGTTATTAATGAGGTGTAATTTTATTTATCATTTTAGCAAACAAATTAAAAAAAAGATCAAATCTTTTTATAGAGAAAATGAAAGTGAAGCACATTTTTATTATTGCTGCTTTAAAATGTATGACTTTCTTTTTTTCTGCTGTACCTGATAAGTTTAAATACATGAGTTGGATGCTGGGTTTTTAATAGTGAATAAGATACATGCAATTCTGGTCTGCTGAAGTTTATAGACTAGTGCTGTCATCCTGTGTCTAGTATTATACTCTCGACCATCATTCTAGTATAGACAATTTTATGTCCTCCATACAGTCTCTTGATTAACCAATATATTACAGAAACTCGGAGAAGGGTTTTGTCAGACAATCCAGGGTAGAGTTTGGAATTTTTTAAAAGATGAATTTACCAGCAAATCCCTTGATCNCTCTCGACCATCATTCTAGTATAGACAATTTTATGTCCTCCATACAGTCTCTTGATTAACCAATATATTACAGAAACTCGGAGAAGGGTTTTGTCAGACAATCCAGGGTAGAGTTTGGAATTTTTTAAAAGATGAACTTACCAGCAAATCCCTTGATCTTAGCCTCAAGTCTCTTGAAATTTCACCCAATTCTACATGTCCAAAATGCTTTTTCCAACATCATCTTACACAAGTCATGGCATTAGCCAGGCTGGACTATTTGTTATCCTCAGAATTGGCCACAAGCATTTGTGATATCCTGAATTGTAACTCAAACTGGCTTTGCTCATAGAAATAAATCACACTGGCAGTTAGGTATTTGTGAAATATTGCTCTAAGTAGACATATCGAGTATATTACTGGTTATATCTCTAAAACTTAAACATTAAGCATTTAGAACATTGGAACTCAGAATTCATTTTACCGTAGAAACAAACTATTCCATTAAAAATGAATTTTGGGAGCACAAGTAATTAGTAAGTATTAAATGTTTGTTCAAGTAAGATGTCATCATTCTGACTTTTGAAAAGATTAAATATCAGTATTTCTACTTTGACTATATTTTTCTAAAAGTACATGTTACCACTAAGTCTTGGCAAATGCTCAATAATGTTCTGGAATACTCTACCATGAGCTTGTTTTATTATGCTTTGCCTCTTTCTTTCCAAGTTTAAAATTCTCTCAAATTTAGTTAATTAAAATATTCTATTAAATGCTCTCAGAGTAATTAGAATTTTACTATCTTTACAAGGTCAAGATTAAACTGACTTATTCAGAAGGAACTGCTATCAATGAATGTTACAACCATTTCCCACTCAGCTATTTCAATACAGTGTTTCCATACTGGTTCCTGCCCTATGCTGTATTTCTTTGCCATCGTTTTAATTTCTGAACAGAGAATAATTTAGGGTATTTGAATAAAGAAGATGTACTCACCCCTGGGTAACAGAAAAGGGGAAATGCTTTAGCTACAAGAACTCCTTTTGTAAAAAAGAAAAAAAAAAAGAAGAAGAAGAAAGAAAAAGAAAAGAAAGAAAGAAAAGAAAAATGGACCTAAAAGCTCTTCCTGACCTTAGTAAAGTTCAAGTCAGGGAAAACTCCAAGGAGATGAAACAGCTCTGTGTGAATGTTTACACATAAAAGTTAATATGTGGAGAGTGGGAATCTTCCTAGTCATCTCTATTCACTAATGCCCCAGACAGACACATAAAATCCACAATTTGATTTTGCTTGATAAAGGCAGCAGATTCATTCATATTTAGTTGTCCAATCTAGAGACTACCTTGCCGCCAGTCCCAAGCCTCCAGCTAGCATGCTGCAAGAGTTTCTATCTCTCTTGTAGTTTGTCCTTACAATCCCACCCCTCCCCCACTAAAGACTCAAATAAGCACCGGGAAGCACTTATGTAAATAGCAACTCATCAGATTCCATCCTGAAACAGAATTCTTATGATTCCAAATCCATTCTCCTTCCCGCCTCCTAACATATGTCTTTAAATTCACTTATCTGAGAGCACCATGAGTAAGCATGCTGCTTCACAGATAAAACTTGTATAAGAGGATTAAGAAATCTTCACATTTTGTCTCAGTTAAAAGAAACAGGGAAGATTTGCTTCAATTTTCAAAATCAATTCACTCTCTTTGCCTTTTTACCAATTCATATCAACAGTAGTTAAATGATGTTTATTTTATTCATATCATTTTATTTTAACCCACTTCATAGAATTTCCTTAATGTATAGCTCAGAATAAGAACATTTTTAGTAAGTTCTGTCTTACTTGTTAAGGAAGAGCCTCATTATAGATTTTCAATTTCTTCCTGAACCAATAATTTTCACTAAATGCAGAGATGGACTGTAGACTATTTTCATGTCACACCACTTCAATTTACCAAAAATAGAAAAATATCAATACATTCACTGACTGCTTTACATAACAAGACCCAGTCAATTAGATAGAAAATAATGAGTGACTTGAATCTGTTTTAGGAACAGTTATGTGAGAAATAAACTGTTGCATTTCAGTTTCGATAAACTGTTGCATTTCAGATTGGTTGGAAAAGCAGGTATTCATTTTGCTTTTTTAGAGCATTCTCCCAAACTTTAATCTGTTTCCAGTCATCTCACATTTCTCACATAACTGTTCCTAAAATAGATTGAAGTCAAGTCACTCATTATTTTCTATCTAATTGACTTGGTCTTATTATGTAAAGCAGTCAGTGGATGTATTGATATTTTTCTATTTTTGGTAAATTGAAGTGGTGTCACTTATGGAGAAGGCAATGGAACCCCACTCCAGCACTCTTGCCTGGAAAATCCCATGGGCAGAGGAGCCTGGTGGGCTGCAGTCCATGGGGTCGCTAAGAGTCAGACACGACTTCACTTTCACTTTCAAGCACTGGAGAAAGAAATGGCAATCCACTCCAGTGTTCTTGCCTGGAGAATCCCAGGGATGGGTGAACCTGGTGGGCTGCTGTCTATGGGGTCGCACAGAGTCAGACACGACTGAAGTGACTTAGCAGCAGCAGTAGCAGGAGGACACTTAACATGAGATCTACTCTCTTACTAGATTTTCAGCGTACCACATAGTATAATTATCAAACTGAGATTCTTAATTGAAGAAGCCTACTGAAGTGAATGAGGGGAAATATGACCATACCGTCCACTTATGTCACAAGGATGGGGTGGCTATGTGAATCTATGTAGAGACTTTTGCACAGTTGTACTGATTGTGATGGGCAGACATCTAAATGGTGGAAAGTCTTAAACTATATTTTGAATCTCATCTCTCACTGGAGTCAAAAGTGTACTTATTAGAAAAAATTTATTACCTCCTAGTGTGTTAAAAATTATTGGTAACTTCTATACTTATAATGAAGTTTTTGTGGAAGAACATTACCTAATTTGGCAATCAACACAGTTTCATTGTATGTTTATTGTAATTTTAATCCATCAATGAGCTCAAGTCAATAAGAATGCAATAAGTTTCTATTACACACAAATATGTACTGAGTAGAGGGTGAGTGAAAGAAAATGCACAGAGATGGCAAGACACAGGTTTTGCCTCCAGGGGGGCTCGCTCACAGTCTACTGGAAGAGACCTTCAACTTACAGCTACAGAAAATGGAATGAAAGTGAAGCTATAAACGAGAATGAAAAAACATGATATGAAATTAACATCTTTTTAATGATAGAGTTATCTTATTAACCCCACACAGAACTACATTTTACACCCAGTGAGGAAAAAAAGATAGGTATTATAACTATTTTTGGATTTCTAACAGTGCCTTTCACATAACTGGTTATTAATAAATATCCACTGAATTGTAAACTGCACTCAAAACAAATTTTGTGGTCTTGACAACAATGGAAGGCTGTCTTGCTCTTTATAGTGATGCTACAGTCTGTGGTATGTATAGCTTAAATCTTCCGACTTTATTTGGTGTGCAGCAAAACAAACAAGTAAATATAGTAACTTTTCAAATCTTGTTTAAGAAATAGGAAGAAAATTAACAGTAAAAATAAAGCCAACCTTCCAGTTTTGAGCCAGTCACTTTCCTTATCTTGACCACAGTTTTTCCACTTGAATACTTCCATATCCAGCAGTTTGTGATTCTCTCCCCTGACAACAAGTATTTCCTCAAGCTACTTCCTCATTTCCCTGCTTCTCAGCAAATTTTCTCAAAACTAGGCTAATATTTACTATTAAAATAGTAGCAAATATCCCTCACTTCCCAGTCTTTCACCAAACCCACTTCAGTTAAGGTTTTCTTCCCACCATTTTAGTGAATCTACTCTTTTCAAGATCAACAGTGACCTTCAATTTATGAAACCCAACAGCTATCTCTCTGTCCTCATCCTCTGTACCTCTTAGTAGCTTTAAATACTTCATCACTATCTCATTCTTAAAAGTCAGCCTTCATTTGTTCTCCATGACACTTCCCTCTTGGCTTACTTCCTTGTTTTCCTGCCCTGCTCAGATTCCTTTCCTTGCTCGGCCTCCTCTAATTGAGGGCACTCCACTCATTCCTGGATTGTCTGCTCATTTATGTCTAGAGTTTCACACTATGTGATTTCAACAAACCCATGGCTCTCAGTACCACGACATACCAAGAACTCTTTATATAACTGCATTCCTGAACACCATACTTTTTCATAAAATATCATACCTGAAGTCTCTAGTCTATGCCTAATTTAGGCCACTACAAGTTAATTTGGTCAAAACTAAAGCCTAATCCAGGGCAATTATCTTAAGGCTGCATTATATTTTTCTTCACTGTTCACCTCCATGAGGTTGATGACTAAATGACTATAATATTCTTTTACAAACTGAAAATTTTGAAAATGGAATTTACCATAAAATAACTTTCTAAGCATACTGCCAAGAAACTCATTTTTTCCCCTAGTTAGTAGCAGATCTGTTTTCAGCTGTGAAATTTCCATTTTTTTTCATATTTATAATTCTCTGCTGAGAACTAGTCTCTTCCCATTCATTTTAAGAGCATTCACCTTTTCTTCATGGAGCATGCTTATAATAGCTGCTTTGAAGACTTTATTTTATAATTTTGACATCTGGGTCATTTTAGGATTAGCATCTGTTTTCTTTTCCCTTTAGAATTGGCCACTTTTCCTGGCTCTTTATACAACAAATAATTTGGGATTATAGCTTAGATTCTGAATATTATGTTGTAAGATTCTAAGTTCTGTTAAAATTCTCTGGAGATGTTGATTTTGGTTTTGTTTTTGTTTCAGCTGGCAATCAAGCTGGTCATGTTTAGACTGTAGGTTGTTTCTCATTTTATGCAGGCAATGATTCCAATGTCTGTTTTTGGTTTTCAAAGTCTTTGTTACACTTTTCAGCTGTATTCTGCACATGAACATCTCAGTGGTTGGTCTGGAACTCAGGTGGCATTGTGTATTGCAGTTCCATCCTTAAAGCCTTTCTTGTTTCTTTGGGTCCGTGGCATGTATGCATAGGGGAATGTTGGGGATGGGCCTGGGACTTGATTAATTCATACACGGAATTTGGAGTGCCCTATTTTAGTTCTATCTTCTTCAAGAAACCTTTCCTCCCAACTCTTCAGGTCATCTGGGCTCCTATTTATAGTTTCCTCTATCCAAAGAGGCAGGTTTTCTCTCAGGACTACAGGTGTCCACATGGCCTCCTTTCCTGCCGCTACAGCTGTGCAACTTCTTATCTGGGACTAGCATTGTGACAACGCCAAGGGAGAAAAGAAAAGGAAAGATAAACAACTCAAGGATTCTTCACACATTTTTTTTTTGTTTGTTTAGATTTACAGAATCTCCTTTCCTTAGCTCTCTGGCTAAAAAGAGGTGGTTTCTCTCAGACTTCTTGCTTTCCCCACTCAAAGTGCAGTTCTGAGGGCCTTCTCTGGTGGGTCAGTGATTAAGAATCCTGCTTCCAATGCAGGGGACATGGGTTCAATCCCTGATGGAGGAATGAAGACCCCACATGCCTTGAAGTAACTAAAACCATGTACCATAACTTGAATCTATGGCTTCAGAGTCTGTGCTCCACAGCAAAGATCCTGCGTGTTGCAACTGATGCAGCCAAATACATAAATAAATGAACATTTGAAAAAAAAACTTTTTTAAAGTGAAGTTCTGAGGCTTGGTTTACCCTTGGTTTAAAGCCAGGCAATAAAGAACGCGGGAACAAAAAGAACATTCCTGTCATTATTTACTTTTCAGTATCTTCAGGCAGCTGCATTTTGGCTGTAATTAATTGGAGAAATAGATTGTAGTGACTTTCTCTTTCTTAGCCAACACCAGAAGTGCCACTATCTTTTTCAATCATTCTTTGTTTACCAATGAAAATGTAATGTCCATATAGGCTCTCATAATCACTGCTGAATTCACAGGGCCAAGAACAGTGCTCAGCACATAATGAACTCTCAGTATTTATTTGCTGAATGTATTAATCAGCTAATTAATGTGTATTTATTTCCTTTCATTTTTTTTTCCTAGAATGATGCCGACTACAGGAATATGGATTTCAGGATCTCTTATTTAATGATGCTGTTTCCCTTGTCATGACATTAGAAACTAGTCCTTCTATGATGTTCAATGGAGGAGGATAGAAGTTAAGTTGGAGGGTCACTTGACAGTTTTTTATGGAAGGGATGCAAAACTGAAATAAAACTGAGCTGCTATCTTGTCTAAGCCCTAAGTCAACCTCACTGTGCTTCTATTAGCGTTACAATATATTGAAAAATCGTTATGATACTAACTCAAGACCCCTAGAGAATTTAAAAAATTCTAACATTTTCTTAAAATTACTTCTCAGAAGCCAACACTTTAGTAAAATACCTTTTAACAACTTAAACATTATGTAAGTTGTAATTTACCAGTTCTGAACTTTCTTCCTTTTTAGAGATAAGGTATTAAAATGGCCTGTAATTTAAAGGAAAGAACACTGTGCCTGTCTTTGCCCTTGTTATGCACTGAGGCAATTGAATTGGCTTTCCATGGGCACACACTGATCATTAGGCTAGCAGTAGAGCAAGAACAAAATGAACTGAATTTAATGAGTAGCTGAGTATTTGAGAAATGCAGCACTTCGAATAGCAAGTATCATAGGACAGTATCAACAAATCTTTTCCAGTATCTGATGAATGAACATACCATCCAAGCAGTGCTAAAAATGCTTAATAGTCCAGGGGTTGAAAGGATCCAGAGCACCTACCTGGAAAAACAGTATAAGGTCCTTCTACATTTAATACTTCAGCCCTCTCTATCAGGGCCAATTTAATTTATATAAACTATTTCTGGAGTTCTACTGGAGAACTTTAAGATATAGATTTAAAGTAGTGCTTCCTATAATATAAATGAATCACATAATTTATTGTCTAAATAAGGACATATTAAAGAAAGGGGGTGCTATTGATAATTATGGTAGGAAAATGGGAACAAACTGGGATCCTCCTGGACAAACCAGGATGTGTATTTTTGTGGTCTGTCTGCATGATATAGAGGGTACAATGTACCATCTGTAAAATTGGTCCAGCTAAACTCCCTGAATTTATGGCAAGTAAAACTCACAACAATAAAAATTCTATTGAATATATTAAAAAGCACAATCCTAATGATGTTCAAAAAGAGAAAGCAAAAAATGTTACTATTGTAGGTAGGGATCCAACACTACCTTCAAGATAGATAATTCAATTTAAAAAAATTAAGAATTATTCCTGATTTAATAGTGTGAACTGTCTTTCAGAGGAGCCAAATAATCCTCATTTATGAGTGAAAGTTATTCCTCTCAATAGATTTCTTGCCAATACATGTGGAAGAAATACTAGAATTACAAAAATTATTCTTTTGCAATCCCTAATGAATTAATATATTCAAACAATAATCATCAGTGAATGAAATCATTAGATGAAAGGTTTTTGGAGAATTTCATAACAGAAGAATTATACTGGCATCATCTACCAACTAGGTACTCAATTCAGTCAGTTTAGGAAAACAAGGCATTATTTGCCTCTTGATGTGGTACGATATGAATTGTAAAACACTACCTGCTGCTGCTGTCACTTTAGTCATGTCCAACTCTGTGTGACCCCATAGATGGCAGCCCACCAGGCTCCCGTCCCTGAGATTCTCCAGGCAAGAATACTGGAGTGGGTTGCTATTCCTTCTCTAGTGCATGAAAGTGGAAAGTGAAAGTGAAGCCGCTCAGTCACTCAGTCCAACTTTTCAGCGACCCCATGGACTGTAGCCTACCAGGCTCCTCCCTCCATGGCATTTCCCAGGCAAGAATACTGGAGTGGGTTGCCATTGCCTTCTCCATATAACACTACCTATGATATACCAAAAAAAGTTGAATCTAGAGCTAATTAATAGATGATTTAAAGGAAATAAGGTGGTAGAGAGACAAGTTAAAAAACACACAGGGAAGCNATACTGGAGTGGGTTGCTATTCCTTCTCTAGTGCATGAAAGTGGAAAGTGAAAGTGAAGCCGCTCAGTCACTCAGTCCAACTTTTCAGCGACCCCATGGACTGTAGCCTACCAGGCTCCTCCCTCCATGGCATTTCCCAGGCAAGAATACTGGAGTGGGTTGCCATTGCCTTCTCCATATAACACTACCTATGATATACCAAAAAAAGTTGAATCTAGAGCTAATTAATAGATGATTTAAAGGAAATAAGGTGGTAGAGAGACAAGTTAAAAAACACACAGGGAAGCAAAAATATCTAGGTTACAAGACTGTTACAAGATAACTTGGCTTGATTTTTCAGCGAGTCATTAGAATGAAGAAAGAAAAAAAAACAAGGAGGGGAGAAGTATTGTTGAATAAGAATATAAAAGACATTAAACCAAATATAATGTGTTGGATTCTAATTTAATAAATCATATTCTATCTCAGATAATCCAATAATATCTTAGGGAATATGATATTTGAGCAATAATCAATAGAAGGTATATACAATCCTGCTGATATATTTTACTTACCTCTCCTAATCCATTCTCTGTGCTTCTCTGATGGTTCAGAAGGTAAAGAATCTGCCTGCAATGCAGGAGAACCCATGTTTGATCCCTAGTTTGGGAAGATCCCTGAAGAAGGAAATGGCAACCTAATCCAGTATTCTTCCCTGGGAAATCTCAAGGACAGAGGAGCTTAGTGGGCTATAGTCCTTGGGTCGCAGAGTCAGACAAGACTGAGTAGTTAACACTTTCAATCCATTCTCTACTCATTTTCTGCCCATGGAAGGTAAACTGTATAACTTATATAAAAAGGTACTGTTGCTCTTAGTTTCCCATTTGGTTAATCCATTGCAAGACACTAGCTCAAGAGCAGAGGATTAGCCATGTTGGATGCAAACCTCCATCAAAGAGAACTCATTGCCAAAGGGACCTATGTGGCCAAACCATGCCAGCTTTCCTAGGATTTTTCGAGTTTTAGCATCAAAAGTCTCACATCCAGAAAATGCCTCAGTCTGAGGAAAATCTGGATGGTTGATCACGAGGGGTGAATCTCTCCATTTAGCTAGATTCTCAAAATTTTTCTAGTTGCTTCTTTCTCCTTGAACCTTTAGGGCTACAAGTGGTAATGGGTCCCTGATGCCATTAACTCCAGAGTAAATTGTTGTTTTTCCTTATCCTTCCCCTATCCATTTGCAAACAATATTTCTATTATAGTTTGTTCAACCCTTTTTGAGGCTGTGATTTGTTTCTGCCCATGCCCTGAGTGTATGTAAAATAAGGAAATTTGTCAGTCTTCAAAAGTGTGATAATGACATTTTCTTGTAAAGAAATATCCATGGTTTTGAAGATGCATACTAAAGTATACTGAAGCAAAATTACAAGATACGTGGGATTTTTTTTAATGTTTTAGTAAAATAAGGGGGGTGTAGATAAAGCAGGAGTATCAAAACTTGGTAATTCTAGAATATGGATTCTGGGTATAATGAGGCTAATTTTACTGTTCTTTATATTGTGAATATTTGAATTTTTATAAAAATTAAAAAGAAGCAATTCATGCAATTTGAGTTACATGAGGAAAATGACTAGTTAGTCATATTTTAAGAAAATATTAGGTCAGTGCAAATGTAATTGCTCTTTTGGACCATGAATTACAAAATCATTATAACTAGGTTCAAACTATTTTTATTAAACAAAATAAGAACCATTACAATCAACACATTTTTGCCAATGAGAAATAAGTTTGTTTATTCTTGTAGCATAAAAATCTGTGCTTTGGGATTTGAAGAACTCTTGGAAAGCATTTTCTGCCTCCTGCTGATTGTGGAAATGTTTCCCTGCAAAAAGTTGTCAAGAAGCTTGAAGAAGTGGTATTCGTTTGGCGAGAGGTCAAGTAAATATTGCAGATGAGGAAAAACTTCATAGCCCAATTCGTTCAACTTTTAAAGTGTTGGTTGTGTGATGGACAGTCAGGCACTGTCATGGAGAACAGGGCCCTTCCTGTTGACCAGTGTCGGATACAGGTGTTGCAGTGTTTGGTGCATCTCATCAAAATGCTAAGCATACTTCTCAGATGCAATGGTTTCACCAGGAGTCAGAAAGCTGTAATAGACCAGATGAGCAGCAGACCAGGACACAGTGACCATGACCTTGTTTTGGTGCAAGTTTGGCTTTGGGGCTGTGTTTTGGAGCTCCTTCTTGGTCCAGCCAAAGAGCTAGTCATCACCAGGTATCATATAAAATCTACTTTGCTTCATACTTAATAATTTGATCAAGAAACTGCTAATTATTGCACAGAGTAAGAGAAGGCAACACTTCCAAATGAAAATTTGTTTGATTTGTGGTAAGGCCATGAAGTACACACATACCCAGCTTTTTCAGCTTCCTAATTTACTTCAAATGCTGCATAATTGTAGAATAGTTGATGCTGAGTTACTCGGCAAATTCTTGTGTAGCTGTAAGAGGATCACCAGCTGGAATCAAGATTGCCAGGAGAAATATCAATAACCTCAGATATGCAGATGACACCACCCTTANTATAGAGCTTCTCCATCTTTGGCTGCAAAGAATATAAGCAATCTGATTTCGGTGTTGCCCATCTGGTGATGTCCATGTGTAGAGTCTTCTCTTGTGTTGTTGGAAGAAGGTGTTTGCTATGACCAGTGCATTTTCTTGGCAAAACTCTATTAGTCTTTGCCCTGCTTCAGTCTACTCAGTCCTATTTCTTAGTATGTTTCTTCTCATTAGGCTAGGCTGAGAATAGCCTTTCATCTTCCTAGGAAGAAGGATTGGTTCAATTGACTTAAAAAGGAAAATTGTATTCCTTCCTGTTTCCTGTGATTGTGGTTTTCAGTCAGTCTGCCCTCTGATAGAGAAGGGTAAGAGGTTTAATAAAGCTTCCTGAAGGGAGAGACTGACTGAGGGGGAGATTGGGTCTTGTTCTGATGGGCAGGGCCATGTTCAATAAATCTTCAATCCAATTTTTTGTTGATGGGTGGGGCTGTGCTCCCTCCCTCTTATTTACCTAGGGCCAAACTGACTGTGGCTCAGATCATGAACTCCTTATCACCAAATTCACACTCAAATTGAAGAAAGTAGGGAAAACCACTAGACCATTCAGGTATGACCTAAATCAAATCCCTTATGATTATACAGCAGAAGTGAAAAATAGATTTAAGGGCCTAGATCTGATAGATAGAATGCCTGATGAACTATGGAATGAGGTTCGTGACATTGTACAGAAGACAGGGATCAAGACCATCCCCATGGAAAAGAAATGCAAAAAAGCAAACTGGCTGTCTGGGGAGGCCTTACAAATAGCTGTGAAAAGAAGAGAGGTGAAAAGCAAAGGAGAAAAGGAAAGATATAAGCATCTGAATGCAGAGTTCCACAGAATAGCAAGGAGAGATAAGAAAGCCTTCTTCAGTGATCAATGCAAAGAAATAGAGGAAAACAACAGAATGGGAAAGACTAGAGATCTCTTCAAGAAAATTAGAGATATCAAGGGAACTTTTCATGCAAAGATGGGCTCGATAAAGGACAGAAATGATCTGGACCTAACAGAAGCAGAAGATATTAAGAAGAGGTGGCAAGAATACATAGAACTGTACAAAAAAGTTATTCACGACCCAGATAATCATGACAGTGTGATCACCAACCTAGAGCCAGACATCTCAGAATGCAAAGTCAAGTGGGCCTTAGGAAGCATCACTACAAACAAAGCAGTGGAGGTGATGGAATTCCAGTTGAGCTATCTCAAATCCTGCAAGATGATGCTGTGAAAGTGCTGCACTCAATATGCCAGCAAATTTGGAAGACACAGCAGTGGCCACAGGACTGGAAAAGATCAGTTTTCATTTCAATCCCAAGGAAAAGCAATGCCAAAGAATGTTCAAACTACTGCACAATTGCACTCATCTCACATGCTAGTAAAGTAATGCTCAAAATTCTGCAAGCCAGGCTTCAACAGTACGGGAACCATGAACTTCCAGATGTTCAGGCAGTATTTAGAAAAGGCAGAGGAACCAGAGATCAAATTGCCAACATCCTCTGGATCATTGAGAATGCAAGAGAGTTCCAGAAAAATACCTACTTCTGCTTTATTGACTATTCCAAAGGCTTTGACTGTGTAGACCACAACAAACTCTGGAAAATTCTTCAAGAGATGGGAATACCAGACCACTTTTCCTGCCTCCTGAGAAGTCTGTATGAAGGTCAGGAAGCAACAGTTAGAACTGGACATGGAACAACAGACTGGTTCCAATTAGGGAAAGGAGTACGTCAAGGCTGTATATTTTTACCCTGATTATTTAACTTATATGCAGAGTACATCATGCTTGATTGGATGAAGCACAAGTTGGAATCAAGATTGCTGGGAGAAATATCAATAACCTCAGATATGTAGATGATACCACCCTTATGGCAGAAAGTGAAGAAGTAAAGAGCCTCTTGATGAAAGTAAAAGAGGAGAGTGAATAATTTGGCTTAAAACTCAACAATCAGAAAACCAGGATCATGGCATCTGGTCCCATTCCTTCATGGCAAATAGATGGAGAAACAGTGGAAATGGTGCCTGACTTTATTTTCCTGGGCTCCACAATCACTGCAGATGGTGATTTTAGCCATGAAATTAAAAGACGCTTGCTCCTTGGAAGAGAAGTTGTGACCAACCTAGACAGCATGTTAAAAAGCAAAGACATTACTTTGTCAACAATGTACCATCTAAAAGTTATGGTTTTTCCAGTAGTCATGTATGGATGTGAGCATTGAACTATAAAGAAAGCTGAGCACTGAAGAACTGATGCTTTTGAATTGTGTTGGAGAAGATTCTTGAGAGTCCCTTGGGCTGCAAGGAGATCCAACCAGTCCCTTCTAAAGGAGACCAGTTCTGAATATTCATTGGAATGACTGATGCTGAAGCTGAAACTCCAATACTTTGACCACTGATGTGGAGAACTGACTCACTGGAAAAGACCTTGATGCTGGGAAAGACTGAAGGCAGGAGGAGAAAGGGATGACAGATAAGATGGTTGGATAGCATCATTGTCTCAATGGAGATGAATTTGAGTAAACTCTGGGAGTTGGCATTGGACTTGGTGGCCTGGCATGCTGCAGTCCATGGGATTGCAATTAGTGGGATATGACTGAGTGACTGAACTGAACTGAATTGATTCCTTTCTGTGGTTGACACAGAAATACTGGGTGAAACAAGCTTTCTATTTTAAGTAGAGCTGCTAAACTGGAATTTCTGGCATTCATAATCAATACAACGTCAAGTGGTCCCATATATAGCAGGAAAAGATGTAGGAAGAACACAAAGCAAAACAGAAACATGACACAGAATTGTTAAGTCCAAAGAGAAGAAAATCAATGTCTCATCAAAATTATTAAACTATATGCAAGTAACTTAATCTTGTCTTAACATGTTCAGTGATATGTAAAGAAGTGCAATAGTATTCAGCATGAGACAAGGCAAAATTCACCATGTCTGGCATCCAGTCAAAAATTACAAATCATTCAAAGATGTACAAAAATATGACACGTGATGGGGAGAACATATTGATCACTTGAAATTAACACAGAAATGACAAAATGATGACAGAATTAGTTGGACATTAATAGTGATATTAAGCCAGTTATTATAATTATATTTCTATATTGAAGAAGCCAGAGGGGAACAAAAATGTTAAGTAGCGAAGGAGACAAACACATAAAAACAGACTTTTGGACTCATTGGGAGAAAAAGAAGGTGGGATGATTTGAGAGAACAGCATTGAAACATATAGATTACCATACGTAAAAGAAATAGCCAGTGGGACTTTGATATATGATGCAGGCAACCCAAAGCTGGTGCTCTGTGACAGCCTGGAGGGATGGGGTGGAGAAGCAGATGGGAACGGGTTTCAGGAGGGAGGGGACACATGTATGCCTATGGCCGATTCATGCTGATGTATGCAAAAACCATCAAAATATTATAAAGTAATTATCTTCCAATTAAAGTAAATAAATTTACAAAAGCAAAGTAATAGAGGTGTATAAAAAAGAAACCTCAACTGAAGTTACAGATGTGAAAAGTACAAAATCTTGGAAGACAAATTCTTAAAATGTGTTAACAGTAGATTAGACACTGCAAAATAAAATATTAGTTAAGTTGAATGCAAAGCAATAGAGTACTAAATTTAACAAAAAGTGAAAATAAATACAAAAAATGAACAGAGCATCAATGACCTTTCACAATGTCAAAAGACCCGATGTATACATCATCAAATATGAGAGGAAAAAAATAAGAGAAATATGTCAAATAAGTAATAATATTTGAATAAATAACAAATTCATCAACTTTAATGAATATTATAAACCCACAGATCCAAAAGTTTGAGGAATCCCAAGCGAAAGAGTTACGAACAAAACTACAGCACCACATCATAACTGAATGTTTTTTAAATGTGATAAAGGAAAACAAAAATCTTAAAAGAAGCCATTGGGAGGTAAAAGAAATCACATTACAAGAGCAAAGATAAAGAATGATGTTACATATATGATTATTAAATAAGTCTGTTATCTGACCACAATGGATTTGCATTAGAAATCAATATCCAAAAATCCAGAAATTCCTTAAACATTTAGAAACCAATGAAATACTTATAAATAACACTTTCCAATAATCCAAGAGTCTAAGAAATAATTAAAGAGAAGACAAGGATGCATTCTGAATAAAATGAAAATGAAAATATAGCATTAAAAATTTTATAGCAGTTAGAGCAATATTGAAAGGGAAATCATAGTACTATATGCCCATATTACTAAAGAAGAAAGTTCTCGAATCTAGGAAAACACTAAAAAGACAAGCTAAACCCAAAAAGAAAGCAAAAATAATGCAATAGAAAACACAAAAGCAATGGATAAAATCAATAAAACCAAAATCAAGTTATTTGAGAAGACCAATAAAATTGATAAAATTCTTGCTAGGCTATTAAGTTAACAAAAGGAGAATCACAAATTGTCAATATCAAGAATTAGAGGGGATATCACTGCAGACATCAAAGGCAAAGATAATAAGAATATTATAAATAATTTTGTGTAAATACAATTGATAATGTAGGTGAAATTGACAAATTCCTTAAAAGGCACAAACTACCAAAGATTACTCAAGAAAAACCAAGTAACATACATTGTTGTTGTTGTTCAGTCTCTAAGTACCATCCAGCTCTTTGCAACCCCATGCTGCTGCTAAGTCACTTCAGTCATGTCCGACTCCATGTGACCCCACAGACGGCAGTCCACCAGGCTCCCTCATCCCTGGGATTCTCCAGGCAAGAACACTGGAGTGGGTTGCCATTTCCTTCTCCAATGCATGAAAGTGAAAAATGAAAGTGAAGTCGTTTAGTCATGTCCGACCTTCAGCGACCCCATGGACTGCAGCCTTCCAGGCTCCTCTATCCATGGGATTTTCCAGGCAAGAGTACTGGAGTGGGGTGCCATTGCCTTCTCCAATTGTGACCCCATGAACTGCAGCATTGAAGAATAGCTATGAAAAATATTCAATCTGTGTTTTAAAACTATAACACACANATGTCCGACCTTCAGCGACCCCATGGACTGCAGCCTTCCAGGCTCCTCTATCCATGGGATTTTCCAGGCAAGAGTACTGGAGTGGGGTGCCATTGCCTTCTCCAATTGTGACCCCATGAACTGCAGCATTGAAGAATAGCTATGAAAAATATTCAATCTGTGTTTTAAAACTATAACACACACACACACACACACACACACACACACACACACACATACACACATGCCCCTCAAAGCCCATATGGTTTCACTGTGGAATTCTATCACACATTTAAGGGGAAAAATACCAATTTTACAAAAAATGCCTACTAAATATTGAAGAGGAGACCTCATTTCAAAATTCATTCTGTGACCAGAATTAACAGACAAATTCATTACAAGAGAAATTAACTACAGATCATTATTCCCCACAAACATAGTTGCAAATATTCTTAACAATATTTTAGCACATGTAATCCAACAATATAGAAAATAAATAATACATTACAATCAAATAGGAATCTTTCCTGGGAATGCAGTTTAACATTCAGAAATCAATCAATGTAATTAACCATATCAACAGACTAAAGAAGAAAAAACATCTGATTGTCTTCATAAATAGAGGAAAACATTTCAAAAATCAGCATCTATTCTTGATAAATACTCTTGGCAAATTAGAAACAAAAGGGAACTTCTTACATCACACTTAGTTGTGAAGGACTGAAGACTTTTCTTCTAAGATTGTAAATTCTAAGAAAGAAAATATCTTTCTTCTGACTGTCTCCACTCAAAACTCAACATCATAATGGATGTCCTAGCCAGAGGCATAATGCAAGAAAAAGGAACTAAAGGTACATGCTAAATATATTCATAGATGGCATGTTTGGAAATGGAAAATCCCAAAGAATCAATAAAAACCACAAAAGAACTACTAAAACCAGTAAAATCTCAGGATAAAGGTTAATATAGAAAATAATCAATCATATCAACATCATAGCCATCTAGTAATGGGCAATTAGAAGTCTGTTTTTAAAATACAGTTTATAGTATCACTAGAAATCAAAATAGATAATAAGCTAACAAAATATATACAGGATCTATAAACAACATATAAAACACTATGAATGAAGTCAAGAAGCTAAAAATGAGATATAGTCTGCTTATGAATTTGAAGACAGTGCTAAGATGTCCATTTTTTCCAAATGTATGCATACATTCAACGTAATCTTAAACAGAATTCCAGCAGGACTACTGTGGAAGTCAGCAAGACAATTCTGGAATCTATATGGAAATGCAAAGGAACTGAAATAGGCAAAACAATTTTGAAAAATAACAAAACTGTTATTTTAAGACTCACAGTATTTCATACAGTTTTGTTGCAAAAGGTAAAAGGATAGATATATATTTCAGATGAAAAAATAGTGAAATAGACCAACAGATATATGGTCAATTGATTTTTTCTTTGTTTTCAATCACACAATACATAATCTATTCTTATAAAAACTCAAATGTAGATAAATCAAAAGTCCCTTTCAAAATCTTGTTCCAGTTCTATTGACTTAACTGGTACTCACTCCATCTGTGGGTTAGCAGTATGCCAGACAAAGCCAGACTGTGCTACAGGTTCTGGCACAAACAAACATGATGCTTGATTTTGAGCCTTTTTAGGTTCAAAGAAAAGAGGCACACACACATGAGTATGTTTCATACTAAGAATACTTAAAGGAATACAAAAGGACAGGAAAGAATTGGAATGTTACAACTAGTCTCACAGAGAACTCTAATACCATCTGGAACACAGCTCAGGAGTACCAATTCAGTTCTTCTTTGGTGTCCTCAACAGTAGGGATCTATTACTCCCAACTCTAGTGCTCTCCACTACAATGAGCCAATAGGTTATTCCTATTTTCAATTATCCTAATATTTTCTTAATTCTTTACTAAAACTTTTTTAATTCCCAATTCTCTTCTTGTATATTTTGCTCCCGCCTTCTGTACCTCTTCAATCTACCCTTCCTAATTTCCCCCTAGTGTCTGTCCTTTCTGTTAGGGCTTTTATTTCATCTCTTTTAAAGAAAGTTTCTGCTTGGCTATTATATAGTGATAAGACTTTTTTGGTGTGGTGGTAAAATCCTCTTGCCAGATGATCTCAAAGGCTGCTCACCAGCCCACAGGTAGCTATTATGGTCAACTGAGTTTTTGACCAGGGTGTAAATGCAATTAAATACCTCTTTTTGGAACAACTGGATACCCAAACTCACAAGAAAATCAAAGCAAACAAAAAGTGATTCAGCAATCCCACTTCTGGGTATATATCCAGAGGAAATGAATTCACTATCATCAAGAGTTATTGGCAACTCCCATGTTTATTTTAGCATTATTTACAATAGTCAAGATATGGAAACAACCTAAATGCCTGGTAATGGATGAATGAAGAAATAAAAAGTAGTATATAAATAATGATATGTGATTCAGCCACAAAAACAGCAGAAAATCCTAGCATTTGTGATAACATACATGGACTTGGAGGGCAGGCAGTATGCTAAGTGAAATAAGCCAGACAGAGAAAGACAAATACTACACAGTGTAACTTATATGTGGGGAAAAAAGTCAAGCTCACAGGAAAAAATGCTCAATCCATTCTGCACCTCATATATAAAAATAAAAGTCAAAATTAGACCATGGACTTAAATATGAAATCAAAAACAATAAAACTTCTAGAAGAAAATATACGATAATACTTTTGTGAATGCAGATATAGCAAAAGCATCATCCAAAAGCATAAAATAAATTAATATAAATTTAGCTTCATCAAAATTAAGAATTTTCACCTTTATGAGAATGAAAAGAAAAACCAATATATTGAGAAAATACATTAGCAAATCACATATCAAAGAATTTGCTTTCAAAATATATATTCAGTTCAGTTCAGTCACTCAGTCGTATTCGACTCTTTTCAACCCCATGAACCACACTGTGCCAGGCCTCCATGTCCATCACCAGCTCCCAGAGTCCACTCAAACCCATGTCCATTGTGTCGGTGATGCCATCCAATCATCTCATCCTCTGTTGTCCCCTTCTCTTCTCCTGCCTTCAATCTTTCCAAGCATCAGGGTCTTTTCAAATGAATCAACTCTCCACATCAAGTGGCCAAAGTATTGGAGTTTCAGCTTCAACATCAGTCCTTCCAATGAACACTCAGGACTGNTTACTAGCGTGTGAGATGAGTGCAATCGTGTGGTAGTTTGAGCATTCTTTGGCATTGCCTTTCTTTGGGATTGGAATGAAAACTGACGTTTTCCAGTCCTGTGGCCACTGCTGAGTCTTCCAAATTTGCTGGCATATTGAGTGCAGCACTTTCACAGCATCATCTTTTAAAATTTAAAATAGCTCAAATATATATATATATATTTATATATTTAGAATTTGAAATAGCTCAAATAAATATTAAGAGGTCCAAAAACTCAGCAAAAATAAAAATTTTTAAATGGCCAAAACATTAGCACAGACATATCAGTAAAAAACTACAAATGGTACAAATTTCAAATGGTGCTTAAAACAATGTGCAAAAATATTAGTCATTGGGGAAATGAAAGTAAAACTTCACTTAGAGATATCTCTAAATATTATTAGATCAGTTAAAAAACATCACTGGTAATACAAAGTGTTGGCAAAGATGTGGAACAATTATAACTCTCCTACATTTCTATTCAAACTACTGCAGCCAGTTTGGAAAATTATTTCACCCTTTCTTATAAATGTAAACATTCATTAAACATTTGATTCAGCATTCCCACACCTAAGTATTTATACAAGTGAAACAAAAACGTAATCACACCAAATATGCATGTAAATATTAGTTATAACAGCTTCTTTATTCATAATTGCCCCCACATTAGAACAATCCAAATTCAAATGACTTTCTTCTACTGGGGAATGTGTATCTATATAATGGTGCTGTATATTGGATTGAAATTATTTCAAATCCGGTTGCTTATGGCTTCAATGAATTTGTTTAAATTCACATGTTTATAACACAGATGGCAAAAACAAAAAGGTTGTTTTTAGAAGTAAAGTTGTTTTGATATAAGAATGAAGTAAGTTGTGTCAGAACATCATCATCCCATCTGTTGTCACTGATAAGCACTTAGTAGCTCAGCTGCTAGGGCTTCCCAGGTGGCATTAGTGGTAAAGAACCTGCTTATCAATGCAGGAGACACGGGTTCCATTCCTCGGTTGGGAAGGTCCCCTAGAAAAGGGCATGGCAACCCACTCCAGTATTCTTGCCTGGAGAATCCCATGGACAGAGGAGCCTGGAGGGCTAAAGTACTTAGGGTTGCAAAGAGTCGGACACAACTGAAGTGACTTAGCACGCACACACACACACACAAGCGCAGCTCAGTTGCTAATAGGCGCAGCTGGGTCTTATGGATAAGAATACATGGAGAACAAACTATGGCAAAGGAATATGTAGACTACAAATACTACAGTTTGTAAGGAATACTCAAGAGTTTTAGTCTGGGTTATGTCTCCCCTTTGCTGATCTAGCCATCCAAAGATCCTGAGACACTTGCTCCTGTTGTGGCCAAGCTCCTCTTGGTCAGCAGTGGTGTGAAACCATGCAGCAGTCTCAGGAAAAGAAGGGACATCTGTTGCTGCATTGGTGAGGCACTCCTGCAGGCACTCCCTCAGAGCAACCTAGCCTGCCGCCAACACCCACTCACACCTTCATTCTCTAGCAACAGGGAACTTCCATTTGCTGACACTCTCTTGATAGGTTAAGGCTGGTCTCCTGAGAAACAAAACTCATAAAAGGTACATCTCAACTTAGTTTGGACTTCTCTGCCATCTTCCCTTGCCTGACACAATAGTGTAATTTTTTGTTTGGGATACACTTCTTTATAGGCTTATTGGAACACATTACCCTGTATGTTACTGGTTTGTAAAATTCCTGAAGTGAACCTCTGTTAAATATGCTATCTCAGCCTCTGAGCATAATTTACCCCCTGCCCCAAATAAAATAAACAGAATATTCCTCAGCAACAAAGAAGGAGCAAACTACAAATGCATGCAACAGTGTGCATAAATCTCTAAAGCATTATATTGAGTAAGAGAAGACAGATTCAAAGGGATATAGACTATTTGATTCCTTTCATGTGATATTCTGGATAAAGGAAAACCTATAAGAGATCTCAAGCAGATGAGTAAAATTTTTATGAGGCTTTAAATATAAGCAACTTGAAATAGTTTCCATAATCTTTCAAATGTTTCAAGTTTCATCATATGTGGTGTTACAGTGGCAGAAAGTGCTAATTGTCATGCACTAAGAATTTATTTAATTTTAAATAAATTAATTTTACATGACAGTTTCACAATAAGCAACTTAAGACCTACCATGCACTCTGAGTTGCTCAATTATTCAAAATTTGCTATCTCACTTTTTATTCACCAGCATCCTACTCTCTTGTTCAGAAGTAGAATCAAGAACACTGAATTGTTATGAATCCATATTGGGTCCCAGAGTCAAATGTACTCTTAATCCAGTGATAGGTCACTCAGTTGGTAAAGAAGCCAGCTCCAATTCAGGAGACCCCGGTTCAATTCCTGGACTGGAAAGATCCACTGAAGAAGGAATAGGCTACCCACTCCAGTATTCTTGGGCTTCCCTTGTGGCTTAGCTGGTAAAGAATTTGTTTGCAATGCAGGAGACCTGGGTTCAATCCCTGGGTTGGGAAGATCCCCTGGAGAAAGGAAAGGCTACCCACTCCAGTATTTTGGCCCGGAGAATATAGTCCATGGGGTTACAAAGAGTTGGGTACGACTGAGCCACTTTCACTTCACTTCACTTCAGGCCTTAGACTGGTTTGTTCCTTAGTATTCCAATCTATAAGATAAAGGTTTGTAAGATTATTCTTCATAGAACTCTCAAGTTCAGTAAAACTGACAAATTATATTAGGAGAGTAAGCAGGCAGAAATCTAGATTCCCAAGCTATGTTTCAAGTAATCTATATTGCAGATTATTACTGTATGTAAGAAAAGGACTACTCATGAAATAAATGCTTTGAGAACCAGCCATCTAAATGTTCCTTTCTGCCTCTATAATTGCCATTGCAAATATTTAATAAACAAATTAGTGTGCAGCCCCATGCAGATACATAATTTAGACACAAAACAGAAAGAAAGCAAGATGTTCTTGGTGCTCTCTCTCCAAATAAAACAGTATGAAATGATCAGGCATGAAACTCACAAATCATCACCTTGGACCTTCTCTTAGGTGATGTACTAAGTAAGACTGTTGGTAGAGGGAGACATGTATGCAATTACCAGAGGCCACTTCAACACAAACAGAGACTACTTAGTATATCAACAGTCTCCTCACATATCTGGACAGGTAATCAGGAGAAACTCACTGTTGACAGAAACGTAAATTAAGTGAGCCATTTTGCACTGATTTGCATTCCAGCAAAGGTGAACTTACAAAGTGCATCTCAGTTCAGAATACTTATAAGAATTCCAATGTTTAATACTTTCTGGACTAGAATGGAGAAGTTACTGAAAGGCAGAATAGCTGGTCCATGGCAAGAGATCTGGTAAATATCTATGCGTAGAAGGAGGTCATTTCACCCACATTCTCTGGTAAATATCCAGATAGAGTACACAGTCTTTAGAGATGTCTTACTTGCTGTATCATCTTACCAAAATAAAGCCTACTGGCCAAAAAAGAAGAGAACTAAAATAGTACAAATGAAAAGCTATTAAACTGGGTTTGATTCTTGGCCTTCACCAAATGACTCTTAGGCAAGTGATTTTCTGTCTCTAGGCCTCAGTTTTCTCTGCAAAATGAAGTATGAATAATCTCCAAATTCCTTCCCATATCCAATATATCTTCAGTCTGAGAAAGGAAAATGACTTGAGTGTGTGCTGCTAAGTCTCTCCATCTATCTATTGCCAATCAAACACAGTATATGTCAAGAATCAAAGCATGATTGTAAAATAATCTTCTTCACATGTTACATGGCCAGTTGTGCCCAGAGGCTACCTGACGGAAAACACCTCACTGTGGGCACAACTCCACAAATCAAACTGCATGCTCTCATTACAACTCAAAGTGTTTGATAAGTAACCAACCCTGATCTTTGGTCAATATTTCTAAAATCTGCTAGAGGAGGGAGAAATGTATGCTTAGTAGTTCAGAAAGATCTGTACACAATACACATATTCAGGGATTTTGTTTAAGATTTTACAAAGCCCTGACCCACCTCTGATTTCTGAGGTCTGAGAAACCTTCAGTAATCTTAAAGGTGCCAATCATTCTGGTTCACAGATAATGTTTTAACCTACTGTGACTTGCCTAAAATTTCCACAAAATTGGAAAATAGAAAAACTATATCATTGTTACTTAACTAGATAGCATATTATTCTGCTTTTTGAAGCTGCAAAACTTTTTTCTTATCAAATCAAACTAGAAAAGTTACATGTGGTGAAAGCGTGTTTTTAAATTCTAAATGTGTTGAAAAAAATAATGGTGTTTAGAAATACTATTAGATTGTGATATATAGTCTCATAATAAGGAGAACAAAGGCCAGAAATCTGAATCTCTCTACAAAGGTCACCAAGTTATTAAATGCAAAAAAGAGACAAGGAAACTATGTTAAACAACTTTCCACACTGAGCAAACATGTTTTCTATTCATGTATAGCCAACAGGAGGGAAAACCAGTACAGTGTCAGATTTGGGGAGATGGTGGTCACCTATACAGATATCTCCAATGGAATGATGGAGCAAACACACTTTTTAAAAAATCAACTCCATTTATTTAAGGGCATTGGGAATATTATTTACTTCAGATGAATGCAAGTTTATCTACATGGAAAATTTACACAATCAGCTCCTTGCTAGAATTTCTACTAGGATACAATTGTGCTTCATCGCAATTACAAAGATACATGAAGTTGTAGAAAACTATTGGAAAAACTCAAATCATGCTTTGAATTATAAAACTTTTGAGCTTCTGGGTTGTTTTCACTGAGGAGCTTTGGTTGTTCCTGTGTGGTATCAAGTAACATTCCCAGGAATAAGGATTGGCTGGATAGAGGGTGGGGAATAATACTTATCCATTAGACTAGGCCAAAAGGCAATACATGTATACTGAGCACCTATGATGAGCAGGCCCCTATGGTTTTAGATCTCAATTTAACTGGAGTCTTTGAAGGCATATGTGATTCGACACCTTCTATGGTCACAAGAACCTGCCATATTGGAGCTATATATATTGGAGATAAGAGCATATCAGCTCTAAGAGAAATGTGTCTAACTTCAGTCTTTCCTGCTCTCTCCCAGAAATGAATAAGAAGAGTGACCCAGAGACATTTGAACATAGCTGACTTCAACTGGAATGAGCATGGCAAAAGACAGGACATGGAAACCGATCTATCTATGGAGACATGAAGGACACTGAAGAGCAGGGTCTGAGAGGATAGAATAGATGCAGATGCTGTAGGGGAGGAAGCCTAGTTCCATGGCTAGACCTCATCTGAATGGTAGTTAAAAATGCAAATTGTGTCCGAGCCAAGCAGTGAGCATGGGAAGAGAGAAACAAACATAAGGTGATGGGGTATCCTGCCTGGCGCAGGGCCAAATACAGTTAGTGGGAATCCAGGGATAGAAGGTACAGGTAAGTTAGAGCAGGTGAGCCAGCATACAGTCAGATATAAGGGGAATCACTTTTTGGGCTTCAGCATTCCAGCCACTGTGCTAGGCTTAGGATAAGACTAAAGTATCAGATAATATAAACTGGAAGAGCAAGGCATAGAACAGCTCTAGGGCAAGGGTCAGGAAACATTTTCTTTAAAGGACCAGACAATAAATACTTCAGGCTTTACAGGCAACGTGGTTTCTGTTGCAACTGCTCAATTGTACTTTTTTGTGGCATTAAAGCAGTCATAGACAATGGCACCCCACTCCAGTACTCTTGTCTGGAAAATCTCATGGGCGGAGGAGCCTGATAGGCTGCAGTCCATGGGGTTTCGAAGAGTCTGACACGACTGAGTGACTTTACTTTCACGCATTGGAAAAGGAAATGGCAACCCGTTCCAGTGTTCTTGCCTGGAGAATCCCAGGGACGGGGGAGCCTGATGGGCTGCCGTCTATGGGGTCGCAGAGTCAGACACGACTGAAGTGACTTAGCAGCAGCAGCAGCAGACAACACATAAATGAATGGGCATAGTTGCATTCCCCCAAAAAATTATTCACAAAAGAAGTTGACCACTAGAGGTCTTGGAAATGCTTGGTAGGTTACACAATAGGAACTTAAAAATAAGAGGATAAGGCTCTGATAGAAAACCAGAGACTAATATGAGTGGCTGAGTTTCAAAAACAAGGCCCAGTTATTATTAAGTGTGGCATGAGATCAAGGCTGGCACAGCAAAAAGGGCTATATGACTGTCCTGGAATGTTTGCTTGTAGCTGTAGAAAGTCCTCTGTCCTGTGGTCAGATGACTTCCAGAGTCTGGGGCAATGCTGAGCCTGCAATTTTGCAAAGTCATGAATCACAGCAATCGAGAAAGAAGAAGCAAACACTTTGAGCCAGACAAGGTCTGCTAGAAAAAGCCTGAGATAGCTCTTTGAATTCTTCAGTTTGCTCTTTGTCCACATTTCCCCTAGCACCAATATAGTCACATTTGTAAGTCTGTCCCACAGGAAAGCACAGCATAACTGCTGGAAAAGTTAAAGAGACTAAAATCTGGGAATTACTGATTCCAAATCCTGAGATCTACTTTTTAAATCACTGTGTTACACTGTAAAATGAAGATTGTCTTAATCCCTGAGAACAATCTTTCTTATAGTATTCTTATAAGGAACCAATGAAAATTAGAGATGAGAACGTTCTTTGTAAACTATGAAGAGCTCTCCATACCCTGGTTATGAAGATCTAATTTATGATAAACAAGACTCTGGCTTAGTCATGAATTGCTCTCATCTCTGCATTCTTAAATCACAAATGTCACTAAGCTAAATTGTAATACACAATCAGACAAGGAGGACTTAAAGAGTAAGCTGTCTATCTTAACTAACTCAGTCACTTGAAATACAAGGTGAGTAGAAGGGTCTTATCCAATATTATACAGTTGGTCCAGTTACAGTCAGTTGCTCATTTTCCCAATACATTTGTGTGTAATAAGGGTATATATAGCCATAAATAATGTAACAAAAGTAAAATTAATTAACAAAAGGAAATTAAAATGAGGAGAATTTAATCTAGACTCAGGACAGTAAAGAAATAACAATTGATAGCTTTCTTTCACGGAGATATCCCACTCTATATATCCAAATAAGGGCTTTCCAGGTAGCGCTGGTGGTAAAGAACCCACCTGCCAATGCAGGAGACAGAAGAGATGCAGGTTCAGTCCCTGGGTCAGGAAGATCCCCTGGAGGAGGGCATGGCAATCCCCTCCAGTATTCTTGCCTGGAGAATCCCACGGACAGAGGAGCCTGGTGGGGTACAGTCCATAGCATTACAAAGAGCCAGACACGAGTGAAGCAACTTAGCATGCACGCATGCATAGATCCAAATTAAATTTTTCCTAAACTGAAATTGGGAGAAGAGTTGCTGGTATTTTCTGTCTGATGTCATTTCGTGACAAGGGGACCATCCCTATTTCACCCTGAGTTTGAAATGGTGGCAAATGGGAGATGGTAGTCAGTTATGATATCATGTTAAGACCTTCTCTCCCGCTCTGCCAGCCCCCCGCATTGCAGAAACCATGAGAAATATCTGTTTCTATTTCTCCTCCTTGGTGCCAATCTCCATGCCCAGTGGCTGTCATGGCAGGTGTTGAAACACAGAGGCAGTGATTGCTGCCTTGGGTGGCCAGTTTTCTCCAGGACCTGAGCAATCATAAAGGTGGTCTGGGACCAGTGAATTAAAGCCATCCGTCAGGCTTGTTGCCCCACACTGAGCAACTGCTTCTGCTGACAACAGTGAGAATGGAGCTCTCACAGGGGAAATGGAAATGCAAGAACTGGAGATTTAAAATGAGGAAGCATTTCAAGAAGCAGACCTGCCAAGACGAGAACCATTATTCTATCAGATTCCGAAGCCACATTCAGGCTTTACCTAGAGACACAGCCTCATTTGTCAGGAAAAGCACTGCTAGCCTATGAGATTCCAGGGAGAAAAAAAGTCTGGGAGCTTTTAAAGTTTTAGGCAAACATGCAAGAATGGAGCATGGCATCTTTGATCAGCACTAAACGGGCCCACTTTACTTACCAAAAATAGCAATCTTGTCCACATAGTTGCTGTTCTCTTTAATCTATAATCCCAGGCACCCAAGCCTGTTCATTCATCAGACAGTTTCACTTTTATGGAGAGGCAAAAGATGTCACTGGGGCCAAGCTTGTGACCTCTCTATTTTCCAATCCAGTCAATCTCTACACATTTATTCTTTCATTACAAGGAGAAACAAAAATGATAATCATGGGAAATGAATTAATACAAGGCCATGTGGATGCTTAGCTACAATGCATTGTTNGCATTGGAAAAGGAAATGGCAACCCGTTCCAGTGTTCTTGCCTGGAGAATCCCAGGGACGGGGGAGCCTGATGGGCTGCCGTCTATGGGGTCGCAGAGTCAGACACGACTGAAGTGACTTAGCAGCAGCAGCAGCAGACAACACATAAATGAATGGGCATAGTTGCATTCCCCCAAAAAATTATTCACAAAAGAAGTTGACCACTAGAGGTCTTGGAAATGCTTGGTAGGTTACACAATAGGAACTTAAAAATAAGAGGATAAGGCTCTGATAGAAAACCAGAGACTAATATGAGTGGCTGAGTTTCAAAAACAAGGCCCAGTTATTATTAAGTGTGGCATGAGATCAAGGCTGGCACAGCAAAAAGGGCTATATGACTGTCCTGGAATGTTTGCTTGTAGCTGTAGAAAGTCCTCTGTCCTGTGGTCAGATGACTTCCAGAGTCTGGGGCAATGCTGAGCCTGCAATTTTGCAAAGTCATGAATCACAGCAATCGAGAAAGAAGAAGCAAACACTTTGAGCCAGACAAGGTCTGCTAGAAAAAGCCTGAGATAGCTCTTTGAATTCTTCAGTTTGCTCTTTGTCCACATTTCCCCTAGCACCAATATAGTCACATTTGTAAGTCTGTCCCACAGGAAAGCACAGCATAACTGCTGGAAAAGTTAAAGAGACTAAAATCTGGGAATTACTGATTCCAAATCCTGAGATCTACTTTTTAAATCACTGTGTTACACTGTAAAATGAAGATTGTCTTAATCCCTGAGAACAATCTTTCTTATAGTATTCTTATAAGGAACCAATGAAAATTAGAGATGAGAACGTTCTTTGTAAACTATGAAGAGCTCTCCATACCCTGGTTATGAAGATCTAATTTATGATAAACAAGACTCTGGCTTAGTCATGAATTGCTCTCATCTCTGCATTCTTAAATCACAAATGTCACTAAGCTAAATTGTAATACACAATCAGACAAGGAGGACTTAAAGAGTAAGCTGTCTATCTTAACTAACTCAGTCACTTGAAATACAAGGTGAGTAGAAGGGTCTTATCCAATATTATACAGTTGGTCCAGTTACAGTCAGTTGCTCATTTTCCCAATACATTTGTGTGTAATAAGGGTATATATAGCCATAAATAATGTAACAAAAGTAAAATTAATTAACAAAAGGAAATTAAAATGAGGAGAATTTAATCTAGACTCAGGACAGTAAAGAAATAACAATTGATAGCTTTCTTTCACGGAGATATCCCACTCTATATATCCAAATAAGGGCTTTCCAGGTAGCGCTGGTGGTAAAGAACCCACCTGCCAATGCAGGAGACAGAAGAGATGCAGGTTCAGTCCCTGGGTCAGGAAGATCCCCTGGAGGAGGGCATGGCAATCCCCTCCAGTATTCTTGCCTGGAGAATCCCACGGACAGAGGAGCCTGGTGGGGTACAGTCCATAGCATTACAAAGAGCCAGACACGAGTGAAGCAACTTAGCATGCACGCATGCATAGATCCAAATTAAATTTTTCCTAAACTGAAATTGGGAGAAGAGTTGCTGGTATTTTCTGTCTGATGTCATTTCGTGACAAGGGGACCATCCCTATTTCACCCTGAGTTTGAAATGGTGGCAAATGGGAGATGGTAGTCAGTTATGATATCATGTTAAGACCTTCTCTCCCGCTCTGCCAGCCCCCCGCATTGCAGAAACCATGAGAAATATCTGTTTCTATTTCTCCTCCTTGGTGCCAATCTCCATGCCCAGTGGCTGTCATGGCAGGTGTTGAAACACAGAGGCAGTGATTGCTGCCTTGGGTGGCCAGTTTTCTCCAGGACCTGAGCAATCATAAAGGTGGTCTGGGACCAGTGAATTAAAGCCATCCGTCAGGCTTGTTGCCCCACACTGAGCAACTGCTTCTGCTGACAACAGTGAGAATGGAGCTCTCACAGGGGAAATGGAAATGCAAGAACTGGAGATTTAAAATGAGGAAGCATTTCAAGAAGCAGACCTGCCAAGACGAGAACCATTATTCTATCAGATTCCGAAGCCACATTCAGGCTTTACCTAGAGACACAGCCTCATTTGTCAGGAAAAGCACTGCTAGCCTATGAGATTCCAGGGAGAAAAAAAGTCTGGGAGCTTTTAAAGTTTTAGGCAAACATGCAAGAATGGAGCATGGCATCTTTGATCAGCACTAAACGGGCCCACTTTACTTACCAAAAATAGCAATCTTGTCCACATAGTTGCTGTTCTCTTTAATCTATAATCCCAGGCACCCAAGCCTGTTCATTCATCAGACAGTTTCACTTTTATGGAGAGGCAAAAGATGTCACTGGGGCCAAGCTTGTGACCTCTCTATTTTCCAATCCAGTCAATCTCTACACATTTATTCTTTCATTACAAGGAGAAACAAAAATGATAATCATGGGAAATGAATTAATACAAGGCCATGTGGATGCTTAGCTACAATGCATTGTTTTGTAAACTCTGCTTCTGCCTCAACTAATAAAATGAATTTGATATATTTCTTATGGGCTTCCTTGGTGGCTCAGTGGTAAAGAACCCGCCTGCCAATGCAAGAGATGCAGGTTTGATCCCTGGGTCAGGAAGATCCCCTGGAGAAGGAAATGGCAACCCACTCCAGTATTCTTGCCTGGGAACTCCCATGGAAAGAGGAGCCTGGTGGGCAACAGTAGATGGGTTCACAAAAGAGTCTGACATGATTTAGCAACTAACAACAACAAAAACATCTTCACATCTAGTAAGAAAAGAATGGATTATGCCTTTCCTTCTAGATGCTAAATCAGTTGCACTTTCTGTACATGTCTGTCAGACTTCCAGGAAAACTTCCACTTTAAATGGTTATGACTGTAAACCCCTTCCTACTCAGTGACATACCTATTCCATATGTAGCTCCACTCAAACCCAATTCTGAAGGTCCTTATAGCAAAAAGAAGTGATTCATGAAATATGGTATTTGAGAAGCAGAATAGACAGACTACCCTAATCAAAAATATCTCATGTCATGACCTTGATAATGATGTTTTATGATGCTGCTTTGACATTCATTCATCCACAGAAATCCATGGAGCAACTCCTCTGTAAATTGCTTTGTGTTCCCTACTGTGCAAAATGCTAGGGATACAATACTGTGGAGGAGGAGGGCAAGGGAATCAGTGTTTCAGCTGTGTCATAAGTGTGCCAAGAGATAAAAAATAAAAAAGAGTGCTGTGGGAACACAAAGGAAAGAGACATGTAGCATGAGAAAGCAACACTGATTTGTCAGAAAGGGTGGGCTAGAGACACAAAATACCAGGCTTTCCTGATTCAGAATTCAATGAAGGCCAATACTGACAGAAATGTTGCTTTCCCCAAATCACTCATTTCAGGCTGCTACATGTCTACATAGGTTTTTATAGCTAGACTGCAGTTTTCTGATAGAACTGTCTCCAGATACAGAAATGGTTTCTATCTGTACTGCCCAATATGGTAGCCATTAGCCACATGTAAATATGTAAGAATTTGAAATATGACTAGTGCTAAGGAACTGAATTTCTAATTTTTTGTAATTTTAATTAAATTTAAGTGTACATTGTCACACATTACACAGCACAAGCCTAGACAGTGTATGTTAAGGTAGGGGAAAGCAAATGGTATATGGATTCTCAATTATACTCACCATTACAAAAGCTAAAAGCCATTCTTTTCTGGTCTTACTGCCACTACCAAATTTAGGACCCTCATCATGTTACACCTAAACTTCTGAGTTCACTGAATTGATCCTTCTGTCAACACTTTTCTTCTGTCATCTTCCCTTAATTCACCATACCACTACCAGATTACTTTCTAAAATGGGAAATTATGTAAAAAAAGGAAGGCCACAGAAGTTTACAAAAGAATAAATAGAAATATCAAAATCTAAAATCTTGTTTCTTAATCTGATCCAACATGACTTTTCAAATTTATTTCCCATTATACCAATCATGTGGTATACTGATTCAATGGACATGAACTTGGGTGAACTCTGGGAGATGGTGAGGGACAGGGAGACCTGGCATGCTGCTGCCCACAGTCACAAAATATTGGACACAACTTAGCGACTAAATGACGGTGACAGCAGTGACTACATACCACTCATGTAGCTTAAGCTCCAGTGTACTGCATTCTAACCTCAAACCTAATGAGACCTCTTACCATATTTGAAATACACCCAGCGTTTTACTCTTTCAATACATTCAAGTGGTCTACTTTTTCTGGAATATTCTTTATCACTTCTCACTTCTAAAATTCTCAAGGCCAAACAGAAATGACACCTCCAATTAGGCCTTCCCAGGGTTCCCTCATGTAACAGCTGAAATTAATTTCTTACTAATCTATGTTGTATATCCTATAGAAGCACAAATGCAAATAACTAAAATAACCAACAGTTTAAGTTTCAGCCCAGGAAAATACAGCTACTAACACTGATTTCCCTTAAGCCTGTGTAAGGACCTTGGACTTCCCAGGCGGTGCAAGAGGTAAAGAACCTGCCTGCCAATGAAGAAGACATAAAAGATGGGGGTATAATCCCTGGGTCAGGAAGATCGCCTGGAGGAGGGCATGGCAACCTACTCCAGTATTCTTGCCTGGAAAATCCCGTGGACAGAGGAGCCTGGCAGGCTACAGTCCATAGGGTCACAAAGAGTCAGACATGACTGAAGCAACTTAGCATGAATACATGGACCTTATGTTATAAATCTCTCAACTAAGCAATTTTATTTCAGCTATTAAATTTCATTAGGTTTTTATAACATTTTAGGCCTATTTCTATAATCCACATGTAAATAAAAAAGAGTTCCATAGCCAAATAAATTTTAGAAAGCCTTTATGAAAAAAAAGTCACTCTTGGAATTTTCAATGTGCAGCACTACAGAATGTCTCAAAACCTTTAACAGATTAATGGAATTCATTTAAACCAGACATTTTAAAACTTGAGTAATCATAAAACTTTATATTGCACAGTCTGGCTATTAACATTCTATGGCACACTATGCTATAATGGAATATTTTAGGAAACACCGTCATTATAAAATGGAGACTCATTTGAAAATATTTCTGAAAATAATGGACACTTAGGCTTAGAGTTACTATATTAAGCATTGCTGTATTATATTCAGAGACTGGAAACACTTGCAAGGCAATTAGTGTGTACCTACTCTAACCCATGTTCTGTGCTAAGTGTTAGAGGAGGTATGGAATAGCATGAGTGGCGAGTATGGAGAAAAATGAGATATGGCTAAAGCTGGATGTCAAAATCTGATCCCTCTAGATTCTGGATGTCTACAAATTTCCATGTTAGTTTTCCAAAAGCAATGAGTTACTTTAAAAATATGACATATACTGCAATTAAATGTTGAAGAAAAAAAAAAAAAGCAAAATCCAGAATACTGCTCAGTACAATGTTTTATTGGCTTTTGTCGTGGTGGTTGTTTTCTGACACTATTCTTAGTATGATTATATGGTTTAAAGGACATAATTGGGAGGAAGGGATTGAAGAAACTGTAAGTTACTACTGTGAAAACAGAAGGGGATACTGACATGGCATGAAGAAGAGCAGAGATGAAGTAATCATACCCCTGAGAATTACAGAGCCTCAGTGAGTGTGTGAAGTGTCTGATGGCTCCCAAATGTGATTATTTTCTAGTAACCACACCACCTGGGACGGCCTAATTGCTATTCTCCAAGTCTCAAAGAAAAAAAAATGTGTACACAAAGACAAGTTGGCAGGGCAGTTTGGAAAGCATGATGCCTCTACTTGAACAGCAGTCAGAGCTGAGCCATGCAATTTGGAAAGGAAGCCTCAGTGTTGAATAAACACAATAAACACACAGTTTATTTATTGCTCCAATGTTTCATAAATATTATTTATTTTGGAAGGGTAGCATAATGGCAGAGTAATAAGGAATAATTAGCACTGTTAGCAAAATAAAGTGGAGCCATCCTGAGAAGGGCTGGTGAGAAAGGGTGCTACTACATTCCTTTGTAGCCTTTAAGTTTAAATTTCAATCAGGGGGAATAAGGGATCAGTCAGGTGAGAGCAACTCATCATTAAAGCCCAGCCACCTATTGGACATTGTCCATTTTAAAACATAAATCAATCTCTTGTTGGTTGCCTCATTTACAAATATTTTCTCCCATTCTGTGGGTTGTACATGGATGGACCTAGAGATTGTCATACTGAGGTAAGTCAGACAGAGAAAGGCAAATATTGTAGGATACTGCTTTTATGTGGAATCTAAAAAAAAAAAAGAAGCTACAAATGAACTTATTTACAAAACAGAAATAGCCACATATGTAGACAAACTTATGGTTACCAGTGGGAAGGATGGGGAGAGGCATAAATTGGGATACTGGGAATACCCCACACTACTACCCATATACACACTACTATATATAAAATAGATAACTAATAAGGACCTACTATATAGCCCAGTGAACTCTACTCAATACTCTGTCATGGTCTACATGGGAAAAAAAATCTAAATTGGAGTGGATATATATGTATAACTGATTCACTTTGCTGTACACCTGAAACTAACACAACATTGTACATCACCTTTGAAGGAAACATCAGCAATGCCATAACTGTTGCCCAGGATCACATTTGAAAACTTACAAGAATATGGCAGTATTCATTTTTTTTTCCAAAAGGAGCTTAGAATGTTTCACAATCATAAGTTATTAAATTTTTGTTAAGTTTAAAAATTTCTTATAATTACACAGGACTAGGTTAGCTTAAAACTTCACCCAAGAGACTATAGCAATAGTACTCGACCTTCTAGTTTCCATGGAAATAACATTAAAGAAAATGTATCTATTTTTAATGAACTTCTGATTCTACAAGGCTATTGAAAACTATAAAACTATATAATAAATTTAATGACTGAAAGAGGAAACATGATTTTCTAAGCAGCAGTTCACAAAAGAGGGGTTATTTTATCCTCCTTCCTCTAGGACATTTAATACTGTCTAGAGACAATTTTAGTTATCACAGTTAGGAGGAGGTAGTGCTTGCCACTGACATCTAATGGTTAGAATCAGGGATATTGCCAAACATCTTCCAGTATCTTACAGCATAGCCCTCCCCTGATGATGTGCCCTTGCCAAAAAAGGATCAAGCACAAAATATTGAGAGTGATCAGGTTGAATAACTCTAGTTTCTGTATTATTTTAACTTCTTTATAACTAACAGTATATTTGAAATATTGCAATTTTATTGGGATATATTTCTATAAGGAAAATAATAAATAGTGGCAATTTTTCATGATAAAATAGTAACACAATAGAATGAGAGAATAGTATAAATAATGGTATGCAAATAAATTTGAAAATTTGAATGAAAAATGGAAAAAATAGTGGCAAAAAAATCACTTAAAAACTGAGATAATAGGTTCATATAATTGCCTTGCTTTTTACTATGTATGTTACCTTAATCACATTCCAGAAACTCTCTATGTCTTTGCTCTTTAAAAATGGATTTTGTGAGAATTAGGAAACTGCATATGAAAGGACTGAGTATAGTACTTGATAAATAGAAAACATTTAGTGCATTCTGTGAATAAATGAAATAAATATTAATTTATTTTTAAAACAAACACCATTTTATTTAAAGGTTATGTCACACAAGCTGAAAAAAATGCATGTTAGTCAATTTAATGCTAATTTTTTTTACACTTTAGGGAAGCCTTAGGAGATATAGAATGGTGATCATAGCAAAGGTCAAGTGCTTTCTATAGTCATCAGTTGTGTGAATTGTGGTATTTCTTATTAACAATAAAGAAAATGTCTCTTTTTGGAGTGAGAAGCTTCTTATATACAGGTCACAATTCATACTGAAGGATTCAAACAGATTTTTGCCTTCATGTATAATGTAACAGGGCTTCCCTGGTGGCTCAAATAGTAAAGAATTTGCCTGCAATGTGGGATACCTGGGTTCGATCCTTGGATTGGGAAGATCCCCAAGAGGGCATGGCAACCCACTCCAGTATTCTGGCCTGGAGAATCCTCATGGGCAGAGGAGTCTAGCGGGTTACAGTCCATGGGGTCGCAAAGAGTCAGACATGATGGAACAACTGAAGAACAAGACGCTACTTGACAGATTAGTTCATTTGTGATTTGAAAACTGGTTGTTTAGGATCAAATCATAGATAGAACATTCTCAGGCAGAGGTACTTTTAGTTACATGGAGAGTGTTTAAGATTCATCATCATAATTCTGCATAATTCACTGCTTTTAGAGTATAGTCAGAATTGATCAACACTGGGAGACAAACTCATTGTGGTAGCATTCTCTAAACAGTAGATCAAACTCTTTTTGCCAGTTTTATTGCATACTCTTTCATTCTTCTGCCTTTGTATTGTGGAACTCTCCATCTTCAGTGCCAAAGCTTTGTCTTTCTATCCACCACTGAACTGCAAATTCACCAATAATACAGTTGCAAAGTGTTTTGCCACTATCATGTAAACAATACTTTGGCTAATTGTGGCCTCTGTCTCCCAATTTGTTTTGGAAAATGTCACTAATACAGCTTAAAAAGCAGTAGGGAAAAAAAAAAAGGATGTCAGCCAGGCAATTATCATTTTCACACAATGGAGTGATATTTATCATTTCATTTACTTGAGTCAACTGATTATTTCTCTTTTATTCTGAATCAAGTTGAAAAATAAATATGCGGCTCCAGCTTGGTTAGAGAGTGGTATGATGACATTAACAAACTGTTCTAGAAAATATCTTCACAGAAAATTCTTTTCTATGCCCAATCTGCTCCTCATTTCTTTGGAGACAACGAAGTGATGACTCCTAAACTTATTGAGATGGAAGGAAAAGCAATGTCAATAATTCTTTGGTCACTAAAATAAAATATGCATTGATAAAAATCTCCTTTACACATGTTAAAAGTCACTGCTCATATATGTACTCTTTGGCTTAAACTTTCATGACTATAACATAATTAGCTATCTGAAATTACCCCCAAGTCTACTCGATTCACTTTGCACCATAGAAATTTATGGCTGCATATAGTCTATGGTGTATCTTGATCATTCTCTATTGTTGTTTACTCATTAAGTCATGTTTGACTCTTTTGCGACCCATGGACTTTAGCCTGCCAGGGTCCTCCGACCACAGGATTTCCCAGGCAAGAATACTGGAGTGGGTTGCCATTTCTTCTCCAGGGGATTTTCCTGACCTAGGAACTGAACCTGTTTCTCCATCCCCTGCATTGGCAGCCAGGTTCTTTACTGTTGAGCCAACAGGGAAGCTGATCATCCTCTATGATTCCATAAAATTTGAGACCACAAGAGGGAAGGACTATTACAACACCAGCCTTGAACAAATTCTGTTTTTGGAGATCTCTGAAAGAAGTAGCTACGTGTGTCTCAGGAACTTGAGCAAGTGCTCAAGCTTCACCTACTCAAAATATTCTGTGTTTGTTTTTACAACCACCTGGTATCATCCTGTTGTTGTTCAGTCGTGTCCAACTCTTTGTGACCCCATGGACTGCAGCACACCAGGATTCCCTGTCCTTCACTCTCTCCTGAGTTTGCACAAACTTATGTCCGTTGAGATGGTAATGCCATTATACCATCTCATCCTCTGTCACCCCTTTCTCCTCCTGCCCTCAATCTTTCCCAGCATCAAGGTCTTTTCCAATGAGTAGGCTCTTCACATCAGGTCGCCAAAATCTTAGAGCTTCAGCTTCAGCAACAATCCTTCCAATGAATATTCAGGGTGATTTCCTTTAGGATTGACTGATTTGATCCCCTTGCTATTTAAGGGACTCTCATGAGCAAGCATCTTTTAATTTCATGGCTGTAGTTATCGTCTGCAGTGATTTTGGAGCCCAAGAAGAGAAAGTTTTTCACTGTTTCCATTATTTACCCATCTATTTGCCATGAAGTGATGGGACCAGATGCCATGATCTTTGTTTTCTGAATGTTAAGTTTTAAGCCAGCTTTTTCATTCTCTTCTTTCACTTTCATCAAGAAGCTCATCAAGAATGCCAGCTTGGCATTTTGTGTGATATACTCTGCATGTAAGTTAAGTAAGCAGGGTGCCGATATACAGCCTTGATGTACTCCTTTCCCAACTTTGAATCAGTCTTTTGTTCCATGTCTGGTATTGTTTTTTCTTGACCTGCATATAGGTTCTCAGGAGGCAGGTAAGGTGGTCTGGTATTCCCATCTCTTTAAGAAATTTCCACCTGGTATCATAAACTCTTTATATTTAAAAAAAACTGCCATTGCATTTTGATGTAATTATGTAGACATGGACATATTGGTCTATGGTAGCTTTATGGTTAATGTCTTGCTTGTTTTAAGTGATATAACAAATATTTTAGAGAGATTTCAAAATAAATGATAGAAATAATACCTTTTAGCACTGACTCTGTCTCCTCAGGTCATATGCTCTTTCATGTTTGAAAGCAAATTGCTTTATAGAAAGTACTGCATGCAATTATAGCTTGGAGAATGACTGCATTGTATGCTCCCTTTGACATGCTTCTGAAGTACCATGTATTATTATTTTCAAATCAGTGAATAAATGGAAAATTTTTCTGCATCAATGACTTTTAGTTGAGGAAGAACATACCTAAAAATAAAGCTGTTCCAATAGGTAAATTTTGGCGTGTCTTTAATCAAAAGAATAGTGACAGGAGTGATTGGAGGATTGAAGGAAATAAAGTTATTTTTAGACTTTTAAATATATCATATGACTCAACCTATTTAATATATCTTAGAAATCATATAAAAATCTAAACTTGGGTCTATGGTAGTAGTTTTCCTCTTGTGGAATCTTTTTTTCT
>SJYA01005647.1:1214713-1225125 GCA_006410615.1 Neotragus moschatus | reverse complement strand
AAAAATGTCTAGCAAAATAAAGGGAAAAATTCCTAAACTAAAAGATGACTACAGAAAAAGAAATATACATAAAAGATCATCTTTCTGATAAAACTTTCAAAGAATTTTTAATAAAGTCATGAATAAACTAAAGATATAATTTCTACTATTAAGCATTTTAATGATGATCCTAGCCAACACAATAAGCAAACAGAAATAAATACAAAGTGTAATGATTAGAAAAGATTAGATGAAACCCTACAATTTAATTTTTTTTAATTTCTTTATTTTTCTGGACAGACATGTTATTATAAATAACACTTGCCAAATAAAAATCCTACTAAAGAAGTTCAATAATAGGGTGGGAATAACAGATGATAAACTCAGTGAACTTGGGGACAGATCAGTAGAATTCACCCAATCTAAATACAGAGAAAAATGCAGGGGTGGGGGGAACACGAATAGAGTCTCAGTGATCTGGGAAACAAAAATGTGTCAAAGTGCCAGAGGGAGAGGAGAAAGTAGGACTAAATATTCAAATAAATAACAGCTTTAAAGTTCCCAAATTTGATGAAAAACAAGAACTTACAGGTTCATAAAACTGAGTAAATATAAAATAGAATACATTCAAAGATACACCTGACAAGAAATATCACCATTAAAATTCTGAAAACTAAATCAAAGAAAAACATTTTGAAAGCAGTCAGAGAAAAACAACACATAACCTATAGGAAAACACCAATGCAAATGACAGTGTATTTCTCATTTGAGACCATGGAGGCCAGAAGGAAGCTACAAAAATTACTTCAAACACTACAAGAACAGCTTACCACTTTAGAAATGAAGGGAATATAAAAGCATTTCCCACATAAGAGAAAACAAAAAGAAATTGTCACTAGTGGATTTATCCTTTATTATCAGCTTTCAGTTCAGTTCAGTCGCTCAGTCGTGTCCGACTCTTTGCGACCCCATAAATCGCAGCACGCCAGGCCTCCCTGTCCATCACCAACTCCCGGAGTTCACTCAGACTCACGTCCATCGAGTCAGTGATGCCATCTAGCCATCTCATCCTTGGTCGTCCCCTTCTCCTCCTGCCCCCAATCCCTCCCAGCATCAGTCTTTTCCAATGAGTCAGCTCTTCGCATGAGGTGGCCAAAGTATTGGAGCTTCAGCTTTAGCATCATTCCTTCCAAAGAAATCCCAGGGCCGAGCTCCTTCAGAATGGACTGGTTGGATCTCCTTGCAATCCAAGGGACTCTCAAGAGTCTTCTCCAACACCACAGTTCAAAAGCATCAATTCTTCAGCGCTCAGCTTTCTTCACAATCCAACTCTCACATCATACATGACCACAGGAAAAACCATAGCCTTGACTAGACGGACCTTAGTCTTAGTTTATTATTTTTATCACTGAGTGATATTCCATTGCATGAATATACCACAATATATTTACATCTTCACCTACTGCTGGACATTGAATATTTGACTGCAAGTAACTGTGGACCTATGCCTTCATTTCTCTTGAGAGAATCCTGAAAGTTGAATGAATGGCTGAGTCATATGATAGGTATGTGTTTACATTTTTAAGAAACTTCTAAATGGTTTTCCAGAATGGTTAGATATTTTACATTACAACCAGCAGTCCATGAGAATTAAAGTTCATTCACATTCCCTCCAACACTTACATTTACTTACCTTTTAGCTGCTTTAACAGGTGTATTGGTATATCATCATTCATCTATGTAATTTTTGTTGATGTATANCATTATCAGCTTTACTGAGGTATAACTGACAAATTTGTATACATTTAAAGTATACAACATGATGATTTGACATACATATACTTTGTGAAATGATTTTTACAATCAGGTTAATTAACATATCCATCACCTCACATAGTTATCTTCTTTTACATGTGTGTTGAGAAAAATAATAGAGTGTGACTCAGCAGGTAAAGGGCCTTCTTTGGTGGTTCAGATGGTAAAGAGTCCACCTGCAATGCAGGAGACCTGGGTTTGATTGGTGGGTCAGGAAGATTCCCTGGAGAAGAGAACGGCAACCCACTCCAGTATTCTTGCTTGGAGAATTCCATGGACAGAGGAGTCTGGTGGGCTATAGTCTATGCGGTTGAAAAGAATTGGTGAGAATGCTTAATGCCTACTCTCTTAGGAAATTTTAAGTATAGAACACAATATTACTAACTAAAGTCACCATGCTGTACATTAGATCCGCAGAGATTATTCAACTCACAGATGAAGTCTTGTATCCTTCAACCACTAGTGCATGTGTGTGCTCAGTCATGTCCCACTCTTTGAGGCCCCATGGACTGTAGCCCGCCATGCTTTTCTGCCCATGGAATTTTCCAGGCAAAAATACTAGAGTGGAGTGCCATTTTCTAGTCCAGGAGATCTTCCTGACCTACAATCTAACCTGAGTCTCTTGCATTCCTTGCATTCGCAAGTGGATGGGACCATAAAGAAGGCTGAGTGTTTTTGAACTGTGATGTTGGAGAAGACTCTTGAGAGTCCTTTGCACTGCAAGGAGATCAAACCAGTCAATCGTAAAGGAAATCAACCCTGAACATTTATTGGAAGAAATGATGCTGGGAGCGGTCCTAAGATGGTGGAGGAATAGCACAGGGAGACCATTTTCTCCCACACAAATTCATCAAAAGAACATTTGAACACTGAGTAAATTCCACAAAACAACTTCTGAAAGCCAGCAGAGGACATCAGGCACCCAGAAAAGCAGCCCATTGTCTTCAAAAGGAGGTAGGAAAACATATAAAAGATAAAAGAGAGACAAAAGAGGTAGGGACAGAGATCCATCCTGGGAAGGGAGTCTTAAAAAAGAAAGAAATTTCCAAATACCAGGAAACACTCTCACTGTCAAGTCTGTGGCAAGCCTTGGAACCACAGAGGGCAACATAATCGGGAGGAAAAATAAGTAAATAATTAAAACCCACAGATTACGTACCCAACGGTAACTCCCAGTGGAGAAGCAGGGCAGACGCCCACATCCCCCATTAGGAAGCGAGGGCTGGGCAGGGAGGCGTGGGCTACATTGCTTAGAGTAAGGACCAGGCCTGAATGCCCCGAGGGCAATCTGAGGGAACTAACTTGAGATAGAAACCAGACTGTGGGATAACTATCACCAGAAAAGCCTTAACCTGAGACACTGCTAGGCCCACTCACAGAACAAAGGACTGACTAGAGCTAGCCAGCTGCGGACCAGCCCATCCTCCACCAAGACAGGCAGGCAAGGGCAGCCAGAGCTGGAAGGGGGCAATTGCAGCCCCAGAAAGGCATCATCTACCAAACTGCAAGCAGGCTTCGTTGCTAACCAAGACTTCTTGGGATTCCGGACGGTCGATATCTGCCTGAGAAGGTGCATGTGTTGTACACCCAGAAGACTGAGCAGCAGGGCCAGAGGAGGTGATAAGTTGCAGGGACTGTGCTTCCCAAACACCTGGACACCTGAGTTGCTCGGAGCTGGGAAGGGCACAAAATGCAGGCCCAACCAAGTCTGCACCTCTGAGGACTACCCGAGTGCCTGAATGTGAGCAGCTTAGACGTGGGAAGTGTATACAACCCAGGGCTGGCCTAAGACAGTTCCCGGCAGAGCAACCTAGAGCCTGAGCAGTATAGACTGGGAAAGCACACACACCATGAGTAGGGGCAAATCCAGTGTGACCAAGACACTGTGAACACACCAGTGTTATTTGTTTGCAGCGCCCCTTCCTCCCCATGGCACAACTGAACAACTGAGCCTTAAAAAGTGTCCACCACCGCCCCCTTGTGTCAGGGCAGAAATTAGACACTAAAGAGATCTGCAAACAGAAGAAGCTAAAATAAACAGAGGGAACCACTTTGGAAGTGACAGATGGAGAAGTATTGAGACTACTGTAAGAATAAGACTGGAAACCAGAGGCAGGAGGCTTAAGTCCAAATCCTGAAAACACCAGAGAACTCCTGACTCCAGGGAACAGTAACTGATTGGAGCTCATCAAAGGCCTCCATACCTACACTGAAACCAAGCACCACCCAAGGGCCAACAAGTTCCAGAGCAAGACATACCACACAAAATCTCCAGCAACACAGGAACATAGCCTTGAGCCTCAATAGCCCTGGCAGCCCAGGCTGCCCAAAGTCACTCTGGGAGTTGGTGATGGACAGGGAGGCCTTGTGTGCTGCAGTTCATGGGGTCGCCAAGAGTCAGACACGACTGAGTGACTGAACTGAACTGAAAGTCACTCCAAACCCACTGACATCTCAAAACTCACTACTAGACACTTCGCTGCATTCCAGAGAGAAGAAATCCAGCTCCACCCACCAGAACACCTATACAAGCTTCCCTAACCAGGAAACCTTGACAAGCCACCCACACAATCCCACCCACAACAAGGAAACTCCACAATAAAGAGAACTCCACAAACTGCCAGAATACAGAAAGACCAACCCAAACATGGCAATATAAACAAGATGAAGAGGCAGCGAAATACCCAGCAGTTAAAGAACAAGATAAATGCCTACCACAGCCTACCAGGCTCCTCTGTCCATGGGATTTTCTAGGCAAGAGTACTGGAGTGGGGTGCCATTGCCTTCTCCGAAACAAAAGAAGAGATAGGGAACCTACCTGATAAGGAATTCCGAATAATGATAGTGAAAATGATTCAAAATCTTGAAAACAAAATGGAGTTACAGATAAATAGCCTGGAGACAAGGATTGAGAAGATGCAAGAAAGGTTTAACAAGGACCTAAAAGAAATAAAAAAGAGTCAATATATAATGAATAATGCAATAAATGATATCAAAAACATTCTGCAGGGAACCAACAGTAGAATAATGGAGGCAGAAGATAGGATAAGTGAAGTAGGAGATAAAATGGTAGAAATAAATGAAACAGAGAGGAAAAAAGAACAACAAATTAAAAGAAATGAGGAAAATTTCAGAGACCTCTGGGATAATGTGAAATGCCCCAACATTCGAATCATAGGAGTCCCAGAAGAAGAAGACAAAAAGAAAGACCATAAGAAAATACTTGAGGAGATAATAGTCGAAAACTGCCCTAAAATGGGGAAGGAAATAATCACCCAAGTTCAAGAAACCCAGAGAGTCTCAAACAGGATAAACCCAAGGCGAAACACCACAAGACACATATTAATCAAATTAACAAAAATAAAACACAAAGAACAAATATAAAAAGCAGCAAGGGAAAAACAACAAATAACACTCAAGGGAATTCCCATAAGGATAATAGCTGATCTTTCAATAGAAAATCTTCAAGCCAGAAGGAATGGCAGGACGTACTTAAAGTGATGAAAGACAAAAACCTAGAACCAAGATTACTGTACCTAGCAAGAATCTCATTCAAATATGAAGGAGATATCAAAAGCTTTATAGACGAGCAAAAGCTGAGAGAATTCAGCACCACCAAACCAGTTCTTCAACAAATACTAAAGGGTCTTCTCTAGACAGGAAACACAGAAAAAGTGTATAAACTCGAACCCCAAACAACAAAGTAAATGGCAATGGGATCATACTTATCAATAATTACCTTAAATGTAAACGGGTTGAATGCCCCAACCAAAAGACAAAAACTGGCTGAATGGATACAGAAACAAGACCCTTATGTTTGTTGCCTACAAGAGACCCTCCTCAAAACAAGGGACACATACAGACTGAAAGGGAAGGGCTGGAAAAAGATATTCCACGCACATAGAGACCAAAAGAAACCAGGATGACCAATACTCATATCAGATAAAATAGACTGTAAAACAAAGGCTGTGAAAAGAGACAAAGAAGGACACTACATAATGATCAAAGGATCAATCCAAGAAGAAGATACAAAATCATAAATATTCATTCAGCCAAAATAGGAGCACTGCAATATGTAAGACAAATGCTAACAAGTATGAAAGGGGAAATTAACAATAAGACAACAATAGTGGGAGACTTTAATATCACACTCACACCTATGGATAGGTCAACTAAGCACAAAATTAACAAGGAAACACAAAANAAATCATAAATATTCATTCAGCCAAAATAGGAGCACTGCAATATGTAAGACAAATGCTAACAAGTATGAAAGGGGAAATTAACAATAAGACAACAATAGTGGGAGACTTTAATATCACACTCACACCTATGGATAGGTCAACTAAGCACAAAATTAACAAGGAAACACAAAATTTAAATGATACAAAAGACCAGTTAGATCTAACTGATATCTGCAGGACATTTCACCCCCAAACAAGGAATTTCACCTTTTTACAATACACACTGAACATTCTCCAGTATAGATCACATCCTGGGCCATAAATCTAGCCTTGGTAAATTAAAAAAAAATTGAAATCATTCCAAGCATCTTTTCTGACCACAATGCAGTAAGATTAGATCTCANATTTAGAAAGATGGTAATGATAACCCTGTATGCGAGACAGCAAAAGAGACACAGATGTATAGAACAGTCTTTTGGACTCTGTGGGAGAGGGCAAGGGTGGGATGATTTGGGAGAAAGGCATTGAAACATGTATATTATCATATGTGAAGCAAATTGCCAGTATAGGTTTCAATGCATGATACAGGATGCTCGGGGCTGGTGCACTGTGATGACCCAGAGGGATGGTATAGGGAGGGAGGTGGGAGGGGGGGTTCAGGATGGGGAACACATGTACACCTATGACAGATTCATGTCAATGTATGGCAAAACCAATACAATATTGTAAAGTAACTATACTCCAATTAAAATAAATAAATTTATATTTAAAAAAAAAAAAGAAAAAAAGAAATGATGCTGAACCTGCAAAACTTTGGCTACCTGATGTGAAGAGTTGACTTGTTGGAAAAGACCCTGATGCTAGGAAAGATTGAGGACAGGAGGAGAAGGAGGCAACAGAGGATAATATAGTTGGATGGCATGACTGATTGATTCAATGGACATGAATTTGAGCAAACTCCAGGAGATAATGAAGGATAGGTATGCATGGCATNGAGTTGACTTGTTGGAAAAGACCCTGATGCTAGGAAAGATTGAGGACAGGAGGAGAAGGAGGCAACAGAGGATAATATAGTTGGATGGCATGACTGATTGATTCAATGGACATGAATTTGAGCAAACTCCAGGAGATAATGAAGGATAGGTATGCATGGCATGCTGCAGTCCATGGGGTCAAAAAGAGTTGGACATGACTTAGGGACTGAACAGCAACAACAACAAAACCTTTGAGCAGCATCTCCCATCATCCAGCCCATAGTAGCCACTATTATGCTCTCTGTTTAGAAGATTTGTTAGAGAGATAGCTAAAGGAAATTCTTTAAACAGAAAAGTAATGGTAAAAGAAAGAAACTTCAAGCATAAGGTAAAAAGAAAAGACAACTGAAAGAAAAGAAATATGGGTATATATAATTGACTCTGTCTTTGTTTATGAGCCTTATAAAATATATTTGATGCGTAAAACAAAAATTATAGCCCCATGTGATAATAAAGGAAACGGTATTTTTAAATGGGGAAACCTAAGCATCCTGAATGAAAGTGAATATTTTACCTTCACATAAAGTAGTAAAAAGCTGATTCCAGTAGACAATGATAAATTATCTATGCATATTTTAATAATCAGGTCAATTACTATAGAAATTACAAAAATATATCGAAAAACACCATAAGTCAACATGGAATCCTAAAAGTAGTATTCAAATAACTCATTAGAGGGCAAGAAAATAGAAATGGAGGTACAAGAACCAGAGGAAAAAGCAATAAAATGACAGACACTAGCATATCAAGAATTACTTTAAATGTAAACAGCTCAAATAAATCAATCAAAAGACATAATTTGGTAATTAGATCAATAAAAAATGACTAGACATTTTTCACAAAAAAACTCGCTTCAAATATAAACATTTAAGCAGGTCAAAAGTACTAGAATGAAAAAACATAAAACATGCAACATTAATTCTAAGAAGGCAGTAGTACCTACATTCATATCTATAAAGTGGATTTACAGCAAAGAAAATTAATGGAAAAAGAGAGAGATTTTACATAATGGTATAAAAGGATCAACCCCCTCTTATCACTCTTAGTCACAATAGTACTAGATGTCACTGTCATAAAGGAAGAAAAAAATACAGATTGGAAAGGAAAAAATAAAACTACCTCTATTTGCCTATGGCATGATCAACTACAAATAAAATCCCAAGGAATTTTTCAAAAATATTCCTAGAATGAATAAATGAGTGCAGCAAGAAAAAGGACACAAGATCAACTTGTATCAATTATGTTTATATAGACTAACAATCAATATGTGGAAAACAAAAAGAAAGCACCATGTAAAATCTCTTAAGGAAAATGAAACATTTAGGTAAAAACAAAATATGACATATTTCAAAATATATTAAAAATGACAAAACACTGGGTAAAGAAATGAAACAAAATTAATTGGAGAGACTTATCAAGTTCATATATTAGAAGACTCAACATATTAAAGATATCTATTCCTAAATTAATCTATAGGTTTAATGCAAATCTTGTCATTTTTTTCAGCAAATTTTTTAAGACACTGACAGGTTTATTATAAAATTTATGTGTATGGCAAGGATTAAGAGTAACTACAATAATTTTGATAAAGAAGAGTAAAGCCAGGGTACTCACTCCTCCCGACATTAAGGCTTAATATGAAGCTACAACTACTCAATAGAAAGTGGTATTAGTAGATGACAGACACACTGACCTATGGAAATCAAAAACAGACCCACACAACTATGCTTAGCTGATTTGAGACAAGGGTTCAGACTCAATTCAGGAACAAGGAATAGTTTTCAGCAACAGTTTTGGAGCTATGAAGTGTCCATAAGAAATAAAGGAAAATCAAAACAAGTCTCATATTTTACATAAAAATGAAATAAAATTTGGATCATGATCTTAAATATACAAACAAAAGCTTAAAATCTTATATAAAACAACAATAACAACAACAACAAACAACTAAGGAGAAAAACTTTAGGATCCAGAACTGTACAAAGAATTCTTAGACTTGTTACCAAAAGCATGAACCACAAAAGAAAAAACAATTTAATTGGATCTCATCCAAATTAAATTTTTTTTTCTCTGCAAAAGTCCATAAAGAGAGGTGAAAAGACAAGCTACAGAAAAAATATTTGGAAACCACATCTACAACTAATATAATATATAAGGTTATCTCAATATTCAACAATAACAAACAATCCAATTACAAAATTGGGAAAGGATGTTAACACATCACTGAAAAGAATATATGGATGACAAATATGTACATATAATTATGTTCAAATCATTAGACATTAAGAAAATGCAAATAAAATCCATAGTGTGTTATCACTACACATCTACACAATGGCTAAAATTTTTAAAAAGAACAAAACAAAATGCTACTGAGAATGTTTAGAAACTGTATCACTGACACATTGGTGAGAATGTAAAATAATAGTCACAAGTTAATGTTTCATATAAAACTAAACACATAATTACTATATGACCCAGTAATTGCACTCTTAGACATTTATCACATAGAAATAAAAACATGCTCACATAAAAACATATACATGGATATTTAGAATATGTACAGCAGCTTTACTTATAATAGTAAAAATCATAATACATCTCCAGTGCCCTTCAACAGGTGAATAGTTAAAGAAGCTGGTATATCCATAACATGGAATACTACTTAGTGATGAAAAGGAACAAAGTATTGATACATTTAAAAACTTGGATGTATCTCTAAGAAATTGTCCTATATGAAAAAGCCAACATCAAAAGTACACTGTATTTTTATATTTGTACAATTTAAAATGAAAAATAAATGTAAAAATGGAGAGTATATTAGTGATTAGTTAGGGATAGTGGTGGAGGAGTATGATGGGTGAAGTTATAAATGGATAACATGAGGGATCCTTGTGCTTAAGGAACTGTTCAGCATCCTCACTGTGATCATGGATATACAAATCTATATATGAAAGCTAATTTTATAAAACCAAACACACACCAACACAAAAAACTACAAGTGGAGAAATCTACATAAGATTGGTGGACTGCATCAATGTCAATACTCTGGCTTTGATATTACAGTATAAATTTGCAAAATAAAGTAAAGGATATGAGGGGGGAAATATATCTATTATTTCTTACAACTTCTTATAAACCTACAATTATTTAATACAAATTTCATTAAAATATAGTGGTTAAATATAAAAATCAAAACAAAAAATAAAATTTTTAAAATACTATAATGAATCATTTGAAATAATTTTGAGGAAATTTATTACTGGTATTTAATGGTAGAAAATAAATAGTTAAATATCATGGAGTAGATCTATCTAAGAATGAATGAAACCATTATACAGAAGTTACTCTATGTAGTGAATGATGTATCTAAAATAAGATTTAATTCATGGATGTATAA
>SJYA01005647.1:1178721-1191989 GCA_006410615.1 Neotragus moschatus | reverse complement strand
AGGATAACCCAGACACCACAGCTGGACAAAGATATCACAAGAAAAGACCTCTATCCCTTAGAAATCCTCACCAAAATACCACCAAACCAAATCCAGAAACACAGTTAAATGATTATTATGATCAAGTGGAATTTATCTCAGAAATGCAGAGGTGTTTAAATGGGTGAAATCAATTAATGGAACATAATAACATTAAGAGAATAAGGGAGAAAACATGTCTCAATTGATACATTTAAAAAATACACTCTTTCATGACAAAAACACTCAACAAACTAGGAATAGAACAAAGGGCATCTATGGAAAAAATCCAAAGTTTACATAACAATAAAAGATAAAAGGCAGAAAATTTTCCCACTAAGTACAGGGAAAAAACAAGGATGCATACTTTTGTCATTTTTATTTAATACTGTACAGGAAGTCCTAGACAGAAAAAAAAAGGCAAGAAAAGGAAATAAGTCATCCAAAGTGGAATGGAATAAGCCTATCAACATTTGTAGGTGACCTGATCTTATATACAAGGAACAGACACACACACACACACACATAAACTACTAGGGCTAATAAATGAAGACAGCACAAGTTGCAGGGCTCAAGATTAATATACAAAATCAGTAGTAGAAATATACACTAGTAATAAACAATCTGAAAAGGAAAGTCTGAAAAACAATTTCATGTTCAATGGCATAAAAAATACTGCATTATAGAGAAAGATTGCTTAATAAGTCTGTAGTTTCCTTCTGGGTTTATGAAAAAGTCCTGAGACTAGGGACAGATGATAGTTGCACATGATTGTGACCATATTTAATGCCGCTGAATTGCATATTTTAAGATGGTTGAAACTGTAAACTTTATGCTAAACTTTATATTAAAGTTAGTGTATTTTACTACAATAAAAAGATATTAGTGCATGTCAACTGTAAATATCAGCTATACTGTCCAGAGCATGAGGACTTTTTCTAAGGAAATAAAAGGGAAAAGACCAGGTTTTGATACTGTAGGTATTTTCCTGCTTTTGAAGCATAATAACATATGCATGAACTATCTTAAGAAAATAATAAAACTTCTTTGAAAAACATGAACTATGGAGACTATCAATATATTCATGTACAGGGAGGTTTATTACTTTTAAAATTCCAATTTTTTCCACAAAGATGGAACATAATGAATGTCACAGTGCTAAAAAGTATGGATTTAGGATCAAACTGACAATAAATAAATGTAATTCATTATTTCAGATCCTAAAGAATGGTAAAGAAGGCCTGAGCAAATATCAGGTATTAAAATATAAATGTGTATTAGTTGCTCAGTTGTGTCTAAATCTTTGCAACTCCACAGATTGTAGCTTGCCAAGCTCCTCTGTCCATGGAATTCTCCAGGCAAGAATACTGGAATAGGTTGTCATTCCCTTCTCCAGGGGATCTTCCCAACTCAGGGATTAAACCCAGGTCTCCCACATTGTAGGCAGATTCTTTACCATCTGAGTCACCAGGGAAGCCCCAAAATATAAACCTAATGCTAAAAGCTTAAAACTTTAAAAAACCTCAATTTCAAACAATATGAAAACTAAAAAAAAACTCACAGTATTTAAAAGAAAATAAAATTCTGAATAAGATATTGAAAGAATTTATATATTAAAAGAAAATATATTTTCCAATGTATAAAAGGAGAGAGGACTAGGAAGAGTAAAGTTGATTTTTAAAATCTTCTGTTGAGTGAAATCCAAGGCATTAAATGCTATGAAAATTTTAAAGTTGAAAAAAATCAACATTTTCCAACCTCCAATAAAAATGGCATTTGGGCAATAATTGTCATTAGGAAAAGGAGCAGACTGTCATCACTTAAATGCATGAATAAATGCTAGTACACCAGTACAAATGAGACACTTAGATAATATGTGCCACTTTATGTGCTAAACATATAAGGCATTGAACTAAATGTCAAATATGGACCATTCTATGGGATACTCTAGTTTTACCAACAAATAAATAGCTAACAATGGGAAGAGGATCTGATTTGGTCCTTTGAAGGAGATCTAAAGGGACATTAGACAGCAAAAACAGTTTTCAGTGAATAGATCCTGCACTGATCCTGATGAAAGCAAGTTAACTGTAAAAAAAAAATGGTAAACAATTAAGAAAATTTGAAATGAACATGACTTTAGATAGTATTGAGGAATTCTTAACTATGTTGTCATTTTACTTTGTCGACTAAGGTCCATCTAGTCAAGGCTATGGTTTTTCCTGTGGTCATGTATGGATGTGAGAGTTGGACTGTGAAGAAGGCTGAGCACTGAAGAATTGATGCTTTTGAACTGTGGTGTTGGAGAAGACTCTTGAGAGTCCCTTGGACTGCAAGGAGATCCAACCAGTCCATTCTGAAGGAGATCGGCCCTGGGATTTCTTTGGAAGGAATGATGCTAAAGCTGAAACTCCAGTACTTTGGCCACCTCATGCGAAGAGTTGACTCACTAGAAAAGACTCTGATGCTGGGAGGGATTGGGGGCAGGAGGAGAAGGGGACGACCGAGGATGAGATGGCTGGATGGCATCACTGACTTGATGGACGTGAGTCTGAGTGAACTCTGGGAGATGGTGATGGACAGGGAGGCCTGGTGTGCTGTGATTCATGGGGTTGCAGAGAGTCGGACACGACTGAGCAACTGAACTGAACTGAACTGAAAAGAAAAAAAAACCTTTCTTGTTTTGTTTGAAAATATATACTGAAGTACTTGGGTTGGTGGAGAGAGATAAATTATATCTGGGAGATTTGCATAAAAATACTTTAGCAAAAAATGGCAAGTGAAAGTCGTTCACTCATGTCCAACTCTTTGCGACCCCATGGACTATATAGTCCATGGAATTCTTCAGGCCAGAATATTGAAGTGGGTAGCCTTTCCCTTCTCCAGGGGATCTTCCCAACCCAGGCATTGAGCCCAGGTCTCCCATACTGCAGGTAGATTCTTTACCATCTGAGCCAACAGGGAAACCCAAAGAACGCAATAACTAGTGAAAATTTGTCAACAAGTTAGGTGGCTGCTGGTAGATGGACCTCTTGTGTCCCAAGGACAGGTAAATGGTGATGGGGCATTCAGACCCAGAAAATATGCAGGGATTCCAGCAAGCAGCTGACCTCAGGGGGCTGTGATGTTCAGAGGGCCCACACACAGGACCAACATTCAGGGATAGGATCCCAACAAGACAGTCAGTCGTAGTCTGGGCAGGACAAAAAGGTCATCAGTAGACCACCCAGTCAGGGGCATGGCTGTAAGGCAGAGATTTCCCACTGAGAGCAATTTCCCTCACTGGGAACGTTAAGCAGTGGCTGGAGACACTTTAGTTGTCATACTTGAAGAGGGTACCAGTGCGTCTCATGGGTAGAGTCCAAGCAAGCTGCCACACACCCTACAATCTACAACCAGCAGAGAATTTTCTGCCCAGAATAATGCCATCATTGAGAAACCCTAGTATAGGGAACAAGAAAAACAGCTATAGGAACTAAGACACAAAATCAAAGACTAGGAGTTAATCATATGAACAAAGCAGAAATGTGGACCTGAAATAGGACTAATTCAGCAGAACTGAGTTGTTCATCAAAGTAGGTTCTTTAGTTTCCTCCTAATTAGGGAGCACGTAGGTCTTAGGATTTTAAGTGGAAAACAATCTAGGGGCTGATTCTTGTCTCACCACTTACTAGCTTGAGAGACTTGGGCAACTGATTTAATGTTTTACACCTCAATGTCCTTTTCTATAAAATAGGGATAATAGTAGCATCTACACTCAGAAATTACTACAAAAGGAAAATAGGATTATGTATAAGTGCTCCTAACACCTTGGCCAATTCGTATTGCATGGGTGATAATTAATAGTTGTAGATGGGGGACTGACAGCTAAATTTGGTGGGGAAAAAAAAAATTTTTTTAAGAACAAAATAGAAAAGAAGTGAAGGAGGGCATTATTAGCCCAATCCACCCCCAAAAAAACTGGCAGAGGGTTTTCAGGAAAAAAAAAAATTTTTCAGGAATTAGATTTACTTAACACCAAAGTTTTTCCATGGGTTCACCAAAAAATGTGAACACCAGAAACAGTGTTCTTTGATAAATTTGTTTAAAGTGTTTAATCTTCAGATACCTATAAGAGGGCTAAACCACCTCTTTCCTAAAGTGACTAATCGTAGTATTCTGTTCTCAGCCCTGTATTCTGAAACTTTCTGGGCCTGATAGTTTTCCTTACTAAATCAAACATATTCTAGTATATACTCAATCTCCCTTCTTCTCAAGACATTAACATACAATGCTGGACTATAGGCTTGAGTATCAACCACAGAAGAATTAAGGACTGTGAACCAAAAAGACCCTGCTTGTCTTATTCTAATGCATGATTAATTTTTTGGAATTTACATAATGAAGAACAAAAAGGAAAACAAAATGAGAGGAAATGGAAAGTCATTGTATTATATATTTGTCCCTAAAAGTAGTTTGGCTGGGCCTTCCAACCTTCTGCTAATTCCTCAGAAAGATTAAAAAAAAAAAGAAGAAAGAAAGAAACCCATCACCACATGCTGAAACCTCAGCATCATAAAGATGCCAAAAGAGAAAAAGTTAACAACAATGTCCAGCACCTAGGATCCCATCTGGGCAAGAAGACTGAGTAGGATTCCTTTCTACAAAATGTTTCACTTCCCTTCAGCCTGGACTCTAAAGACAGAATTTAGAAAAGCTCCCAAGTGCTGTCTCCTGAGTTAGAGAAAAGAAATATTGACATCATCAAAGATGGAACTTTTTATATATATGAGTAGATGTGAGTATTTGGGAAAATGTGCCAGTTCACCCAACTGCATTTATGTGTATATGTGTATTCTTAAGCATGACAATTTAAGATTCAGGGAAGCAGGGCCATATCTGAGCATCATGATCACCTTATGAGCTCAGTTGCTTCAGGTGTCCTGTCTACCATCCTTGGAATGTTAAGGGTGAGAGAAAGGTAACAAGCTTCTTGGCCTGCTGATTATTTTCCAGGAGAAGAGAAAATGAGTCTAATATTGGATGACATCTTTGATAATGATAGTTGGGATCTGTAGCTTTACCACCTGGTTTTATAAACATTAATCTCATCTGAGCTCAATGAGCACTTAACAACTTTCATAAAACTAAGGCTCAAAGAATTTAAGCAACTCACTCAAAGTCACACAGGTAGAAAATAATGAAGAGAAGACTCACACCCAGATCCAAATGATTTCACATCCCATTCTTGTGATTCCATACGTCATACTACTTCCTGGCATCTTCTCCTCCAGTCAAGAAATTAAGAAGAAGAGGGAAAAGAGGCCTGTTTACCTGAAAACTTGTCCTCCACCCTTTCTCCTGCAGCTTCAGGAGGGGACATTTCCCAGCTTCCCACATTTCACCACCACCACAGAAGGACTTCATGATGTAATCCTGGCTCTTGTTCACACAGTGAATGCTGCTTTCTGAGCATTAGCATAACTGTGAAATAATTTATATCACTATACCGTACCCAGTTCATAATTTGTACCCAAAAATTAAATGACTTAGATTTCCTTATTATTGTTTCTTGTTGTTTCAGTCACTAAGTCCAACTAAGTGTCCGACTCACTTGCAATTCTATGGGCTGTAACCCACCAGGCTCCTCTGTCCATGGGATTTCCCAGGTAAAAATATTAGAGTAGGTTGCCATTTCCTTCTCCAGAGTATCTTCCTGACCCAAGGATTGAACCCACATCTCCTGCATTGGCAGGAGGATTCTTTCACCACTTAGCCACCAAGGAAGCCCCATCTTATTATTTTTAGTCTTCATCTCTACACTTAGAAAAAATTTGAAGAAGGAAAACTTTGAATTGTGTCCAGGTACTTATTTTATTTTGTAAAATAACTCTTTAATAGTGTATGTATATTATATACATATATAAAGAATTCAACATTTGGGAGAAATGTCTGTGTGGGCATCTTCAAATTTGTGTGTGTGTGTTGTTGGGACCTAACATACGCCATGACAGGCTTTAAGGCCTAAGTTCCATTTTATCAAGAAGCTGAGTAATTGCCCCAGAGGAACTGGGATCATCTTCCACAGGGGCCAGGACTTGACCAATCAGCATGGTCCCTGTAGCCNGTGGTGATGAAGCTTCCCTGGTGGCTCAGGTAGTGAAGAACCTGCCTGCAATGCAGGAGACCTGGATTCAGTCACTGGGTTGGGAAGATACCCTGGAGAAGGAATTGACTACTCACTCCTGTATTCTTGCCTGAAGAATCCCATGGACAGAGGAGCCTGCCACATTGCAGTTCATGGGGTCACAAAGTCAGACATGACTGAGCAGCTAAGCACCTTAGTGCTGCTGAACTCATTTAGTTTTTGCTCATCTAGGAAACTCTTTCTCTTTCAATTCTGAATGATAACTTTGCAAAGTAGAGTATCCTTGGTTGCAGGGGCTTTAATTTTTCTTTAAAAAAAATATAACACACCACTACTTTAAATATATCATGCCACTCCTTTCTAGCCTGAAAATTTTCTGCTGAAAAGCCAGCTGATAGCCTTATGGTGAGTTTCCTTGAATGTAACTCTTTTTTTTTGCTACCTTTAAAAGTCTTTCTTTTATTATTTTAATTAGCATATGTCTTGGTGTGAGTCTCTTTGCATTTATCTTGTTTGGGACTCTCTATGCTTCCTGGATTGGAATATCTGCTTTCTTCTTCAAACGAGGTAATATTTCAGCCGTCATTTCATCAAATACACTTCCTGCCTTTTTCATTCTCTCTTCCTCTTCTGAGACCCCTATAATGTGAATTTTAGTATGGTTGATGTTTTCCTAGAGGTCCCTTAAACTATCCTCATTTAGCTTTTCTTTTCTTTCTGCTATTCTGATTTGGTGATTTCCACTATCCTGTCTTTATACATCTCATATTCTTCTGTATCATATAATCTGGTCCCTGGGACTGCAAGGAGATCCAACCAGTCCATTCTGAAGGAGATCGGCCCTGGGATTTCTTTGGAAGGAATGATGCTAAAGCTGAAACTCCAGTACTTTGGCCACCTCATGCGAAGAGTTGACTCATTGGAAAAGACTCTGATGCTGGGAGGGATTGGGGGCAGGAGGAGAAGGGGACGACCGAGGATGAGATGGCTGGATGGCATCACTGACTCAATGGGTGTGAGTCTGAGTGAACTCTGGGAGTTGCTAATGGACAGGGAGGCCTGGTGTGCTGCGATTCATGGGGTCACAAAGAGTCGGACACAACTGAGCAACTGAACTAAACTGAACTGAACTGAATTCCTTCTAGTGTTTTTTTTTTTTTTTTCATTGTATTCATCAGCTCTGGTTCAATTTTAATGTGTTTTAGTTCTCTGATGTTCTCACCATTTTATGCCAAGTTCTGTGAGCATTTTTATGACCATTACTCTGAATTCTTTATCAGTCCAATTAGTTATTTCTGTTTCATTAGGGTTTGTTCCTGGAGTTTTATTCTGTTCTTTCATTTGAAAAAATATTCNATGCGAAGAGTTGACTCACTAGAAAAGACTCTGATGCTGGGAGGGATTGGGGGCAGGAGGAGAAGGGGACGACCGAGGATGAGATGGCTGGATGGCATCACTGACTTGATGGACGTGAGTCTGAGTGAACTCTGGGAGATGGTGATGGACAGGGAGGCCTGGTGTGCTGTGATTCATGGGGTTGCAGAGAGTCGGACACGACTGAGCAACTGAACTGAACTGAACTGAAAAGAAAAAAAAACCTTTCTTGTTTTGTTTGAAAATATATACTGAAGTACTTGGGTTGGTGGAGAGAGATAAATTATATCTGGGAGATTTGCATAAAAATACTTTAGCAAAAAATGGCAAGTGAAAGTCGTTCACTCATGTCCAACTCTTTGCGACCCCATGGACTATATAGTCCATGGAATTCTTCAGGCCAGAATATTGAAGTGGGTAGCCTTTCCCTTCTCCAGGGGATCTTCCCAACCCAGGCATTGAGCCCAGGTCTCTCGCATTGCAGGCAGATTCTTTACCAGCTGAGCCATAAGATAAGTACAACGAAATGTTAGATCTTAAAAGTGTGTGATGTTACCTGGGATTTGTTGGACCCTATGTTTGTGTTTACATGAAAACTTTTCTGATAAATTTACCTAAAAGTAAATACATACAAGGAAGAAATGAAAGCAAAAATTACAAACTCTTTATTTTTAAAATACCAGACAAGTTTGAAATTAAAAAGCAATGTTCCTAGGAAGGAAAAATGCAATTAGAGATCAGATAATACACTACTAAAGAGAAAAGTCATGAACTAGAGAGTAATTGAAAGAAATGAACCAAAAGGCAAGTTAGAGAGGAAGAGGCAGGGGAATATAAAAGAGATATGGAAAATTGAGACAATCCAAGTGGCAACATAAAAAAAGAAAAGGGAGAAAATGAGGGAAAAGAAACAATAAAAGTCATATCTTTTGAGAATCATTGAAAATTAGTGAAACTCTCAGATATGTTAATCAACATAATTCTAACTGCAATTTAAATGAAATCTAAATCTATCCCCCACACATCATAGAACTTCAGAACATAAAACACAAAGAAAATATTTTAAAATTCAAACAAAAATGAAAGATACGTGTCCACTAACAAATAAAAATAAAACTGAAAGTAGTCTTTTCCACAACAAAAATATATCTACTAGGCAAAGATATAGGGATTTCAAATAACTGAAGGTAATTGGAAAATAAAAGAATAGTATGCGTGTGCTCATTTGCTTCATCGTGTCCAACTTTCTTATAAACCCATAGACTATAGCCCATCAGGCTCCTCTGTCCATCAGATTTCCCACGCAAGAATACTGAAGTGGGTTGCCATTTCCTCCTCCAGGAGATCTTTCCAACCCAGGGAATCGAACTCATATCTCCTGTGTATCCTGCATTGGCAGACAAATTCTTTACCACTGCACCACCTGGGAAGCTCCAGAATATCAGGATAATACTTAGCAAAAGAAAAGTAGATATAGAGATGCTAATATAATAGATTTCTGGGGAAAAGGCAATATAAAGGTAAAGATGATAAATGTATAATAAAAGAGAAGGAATTCAAGATGTGGTGTAAACATTATAAACTTATACTTTACTAATAACACACGTGTAACTTACAATGTGAAAATTAAATTTTAAAAAGAAATTGGAAAATATACAGTCATTGCAGAAGATCCTAACACTCTTCTCTGAGGTTTGATAGATTTAAAAAACTAAGGATAAAGTCTAAAATTAACATGCCATATTTAGTAAAGGCATAATATTCTTAGGCATTTAAGGAACATTTCAGTAACTGAAAACATTCTAGCCAAACTCTGTTCAATAAAGTGAACTCACTTCTGCCATGATTGAAATACTGTCCTGTCCAATTCAGTAGCTACTAGCCAAATATGGCTCTAGAGAACTTAAAAAAATGCCCAGTTCGACTGATTAACTGAATTTTAAATTTTATGTAATTTGATTCAATGCAAATTTAAATAACAGCATTTAACTTTACTTTCTACTTCCCTGGTGGCTCAGATGGTAAAGATTTCGCCTGCAATGCAGGAGACCCTGGTTTGATCCCTGGGTCAGGAAGATCCCCTGGAAAAGAGAATGGCAACCAACTGCAGTATTCTTGTCTGTAGATTTCCATTTACAGAGGAGCCTGGCAGGCTACAGTCCATGGGGTCCCAAAGAGTCAGACATGACTGAGTCACTAACATTTTCACATTTTTATTTAAATAACATAATATGGACAGCAGAGTTCATCACCACAACTAAAATTGCAGCAAATACCAAAGAATGGATATGAGACAGATGATATTTCTAACTGGGATAAAACTATATTAGCAATCAATAAAAAATAAATATTATAAATTCTAAATTTTATATTTAGAAATATAAAATGATATTTATAAATGAAATCAGTTGAAGGAAGAAGCATGAAGGGAATTACAATCCAGTTTGAAATTAACAGTAGAAAATATCAAATTTTGAATTCTGAATTTTATCAGCATAAGATGAAAAATTTGTAAGACATAAAGGATTATATTACCCAAAAGGAGGATTAAGTATTAATGAGTTAAGCCTGAAAGTAAATTCAAAATGAAACAACAGAGAACAATGAAAAGCAATTTAATAGGTAAAAAGTAAATAATACAGGTGAAATGAGGAGTAAGCATAATAAATTATGGTAAAAACAGAATACAAAAAACAATGTCCTTCTCTGTAAAGAGGAATAAAAATGTGCTAATATTAATCAACAAAAAAGAGAAATGCATAATTATTGAAATAAAAATAAGATATATAATCACAACAGAAATCTTTTAAAAATATAGTGATATTATATTTTTATTTCACATGAAAACAGTTGGCATATCAAAATAGAGTCAAGACAGAACAAAATATCTGAACTTAATTATAACTGAAAAAAATCTTGACCCCACTTGCCATCCTGCCTGTAGACCCAGATAGCCAGCTGGCCCAATTGTGAACCTCACCAGCATCTAGGCCACTTGTGGACTCTTCCAGTTGACTCTCAGACAGACTGTGACACCCAGTCCCTGCACACCATACCTAATTATATATATGAAAATCTAAAAACTCAACCATCTATTGGAATTAATCGAATTCAATAAAGTTGTAGGATATAAAATCAATACACAGAAATCAAATACATTTCTCTACACTAATAATGAAATAACTGAAAAAAGAAAACAGAAAACTAACCCATTCACAGCATCAAATAAACAAAATAAAATAAAGTACTTAATAAATTTAAGGAAGTGAAAGATTCATATACTGAAAATTAGAAAAAATTGAAAAAGCAACAAATGTAAAAACACTCTGTGCTCATGGGCCAAAGAATTAACACTGTTAAAATGTCCTATTACCCAAAGCCATATACAGATTCACTGCAAACTGTATAAAAATTCCAATGACAATTTTCACAGAAATATAAAAAAGAATACTAAAATCTGTATGGAATCACAAAAGACCCAGAATAGCCAAAGCAATCCTGTTGACAGAAGAACAAAGGTGAAATCACATACTGATTTCAAACTATACTACAAAGCTATAGCAATCAAAAAGCAGTGTACTTACATAAAAATAGACACAAAGATCAATGAAACAGACTTTAGAGCACATAAATCAACCAACACATATATAGTCTAAAACTATATTTTACAAACACAAGATGTAGGTTTGATCCCTTGGTCAGGAAGATCCCCTGGAAAAGGAAATGGCAACCCACTCCAGCATCCTTGCCTGGGAAATCCCAAGGACAGAGGAGCCTGTCAGGCTACAGTCCATGGGGTTACAAAGAGTCAGAATCAGCTTTGTGACTAAAACAACAATTTAACAAGGTAGCCAAGAATAATCAACGGAAACATTACAGTCTCTTCAATAAATGATATAAGGAAAACTGTATAACTAAATGTAGAAAAATGAAATTAGACCCTTATCTTACAGAACTCACAAAAAGTAACATAAAATAGATTAAAGACTTAAACATAAGACTTGAAACTATAAAACTCTTGGGGGAAAAGCTCCTTGATACTGGCCCTGACAACAATTCTTTGAATATGACACAAAAGTTCAGTCAATAAAAACATAAATCAGCAAGTGACAATACATCAAAATAAAAGGCTTCTGTGCATCAAAGGAAGCAAATCATCGACAAAATGAAAAGGCAATCAGAATGGAAGGAAATACTTGCAAACCATATGTCTGATAGGAGGTTAATATCCAAAATATATAAAGAACTCTTACAACTCAATAACAAAAAATCCTCACGAACAATCCAATGAAAAAGTACACAGAGGAACTGAGTAGACATTTTTCCAAAGAAGACAGAAATGGTCGACAGGTACATAAAAACATGCTAAACAATGTGAAACATCAGGGAAACGCAAAGCCACACTACAATTAAATATTTCATCCTATCTGTTTGAATGACAATTGTCTAAAAGAAAAAAGATAAAAAGTGTTGGAAACAATGTAGAGAAAAGGGAACCCTTATGCACTGCTGGTGGAAATGTAAATTGGTGCAGCCACTGTGGAAAGTAGTATGGGGATTCTTCAAAAAAATTAAGAACTAACCTCTGATCCAGCAATCCCACTTCTCAGTATTTATCCAAATGAAATAACAGGATATCAAAACTATATCTCCCATATCTACTACAGCATTATTCACACCAAGCACGATATGGAAACAACTGAAGTGTCCATCAGTGAATGAATAGGTAAAGAAGATGTAGCATGTATATGTAATAGAATAGTCAGCCTTGAGAAAAAAGGAAATTCTGACATTTGTGTTAAATGTAGGACCCTTTAGGGCATTATGATAAGTGAGATAAGTCAGAAGAAGAAAGACAGATACTGTATGATACAACTTATATGTGAAATTAGCCAAGCTTATAAAGTAGAAAAGAGAATAAATGGAGTTGGAAGACCCAATTAAAATGAGACAGAAAACTTATCATAATAAAGATATCAATGATCCCAAAATAGTTTAAATATTAACTTAAATTTCAATTATAATACCAAGTGGGTTGTTGATGAGCTTGATAGGATGATTAGAAAAACTTCTGTGGCAAAGTATAGATCAAAGCATAATCAACTTCTTATTCTGGAGCAAAATATTGTACAGAAATGTGTTTTGCTGGATCGCAGGAAACATTGGGTAGATATAACAGTAAAGCAGAGTGGACCTGGCATAAGTATAGACAAAGTAATCAGTAGAATATAAAAGAGAGCTCAGAAGTGAAGATTATGCATATTTTGCTATATTAAGAATATGACATAGCAGATCAGGAGGGAAAAAATGCAGTTTGAATAAGGGAGGTACAAAAAAATAGTTATCCTTAAACAAGAAATCAATTTGAGTTAAATTTCAGAATAAAAATTATAAAATATTAGTGAAAAATACAGATGAAAATATTTCTGTAATCAGGACAGTGAAGGATTTTGTTGTTGTTGTTGTTCAGTTGCTAAGTCATGTCCAACTCTTTGTGACTCCATGAACTGCAAGATGCCAGGCTTCCCTGTCCCCTTCACTATCTCCTGGAGTTTGCTCAAATTTATGCTCCTTGAGTTGGTATATTATACAAATTATAAAAAGTGCTAAATCTCAGAGAAATGATTGATAAAATTTACTATACTAAAATTAAGAATTTTGAGTCAGCAAGGAACAACTCAAAGAAGGAAAAAAGATAAGCCTGAAACTGGGAGAAAATATTTACAATATTAATGAATTATATAGCCAA
>SJYA01005647.1:1159141-1172921 GCA_006410615.1 Neotragus moschatus | reverse complement strand
CATACAACAGATTAAAAAAAAAACTATTTGAAAATCCCCAGACTACCTGACATCAAGGAGACACACAGATTCTCCAGCTCAACACAGTGAAAAGAGGAGGAAATGTACAAGAGCCATGAAAGAAACTTTCATGCTACAGTTGTCACTGGGATGGAAGTTTTTGATCTAGCATCTATTGAAGGAGAGTTCTGTCTGGTCTTGTACTTCTTTGGCAGAGCATTCAAATAATGCTCAGCTATCTTGCACCTCTCAAAGCCCAACTCAGGCCCTTGCAAGAATACAGAATGACGACACCACTGCTCTAATAGGCAGCTCAGTTCTACTTGACAAGTTTCAAGGAAAGAGCTGACAAAAGCAAGATGCCTTCCTAGCTGCTGAGAAGCAGCAGCACCCAAGGAACTGAAGTGAATGTTGTGCTGGGCACTGTGGCATAGCCTTCTGGTGATGGCAAAGAACAGGAGAGGTGGGCCATTCAATCAAAGTGGAATGGACAACCCCAGGAGCACGGAGAAACCCTGGAGGGAAAAAGGTAGAAATGCCATCCACTGGTTTCAGCCCTGCTACAGTGATTTATGGAAACGTTTTCAGTTTTTCCTCATGGAATATACACGTGATTTTCACCCTGATGCCCTCAATTTTAACTGTAAAATTTCTGCACAAGACTAGACAGATGGAGAAAAATAAGAGAAAACAATGTACACAGATTGGAAAGATACTTAAGATTCACTTTCAGGAATTCTTAGCTGATGCAAAACTGATAGAGCAACCTTGGTAAATTTTGCAGTTGAACACTCACAAATTCTTTACAAAACACACAGAAAACTCTTGCCTGAGATACTTTCAAGAAACTGCAGCTGACGTTGACATTATTGAATTTAAATAGCCAATCTTAAATTCAGAAAACTAAGATCACGGCATCTGGTCCCATCATTTCGTGGGAAATAGATGGGGAAACAATGGAAACAGTGTCAGACTTTATTTTTGGAGGTTCCCAAATCACTGCAGATGGTGATTACAGCCATGAAATTAAAAGACACTTACTCTTTGGAAGAAAAGTTATGACCAACCTAGATAGCATATTAAAAAGCAGAGACATTACTTTGCCGACTAAGGTCTGTCTAGTCAAGGCTATGGTTTTTCCAGTGGTTGCGTATGGATGTGAGAGTTGGACTGTGAAGAAGACTGAGTGCTGAAGAATTGATGCTTTTGAACTGTGGTGTTGGAGAAGACTCTTGAGAATCCCTTGGACTACAAGGAGATCCAACCAGTCCATCTTAAAGGAGATCAGTCCTGGGTGTTCATTGGAAGGACCAATGCTGAAGCTGAAACTCCAATACTTTGGCCACCTCATGCAAAGAGTTGACTCAATGGAAAAGACCCTGATGCTGGGAGGGATTGGGGGCAGGAGGAGAAGGGGACAACAGAGGATGAGATGGCTGGATGGCNCCCTGGGATTTCTTTGGAAGGAATGATGCTAAAGCTGAAACTCCAGTACTTTGGCCACCTCATGCAAAGAGTTGACTCAATGGAAAAGACCCTGATGCTGGGAGGGATTGGGGGCAGGAGGAGAAGGGGACAACAGAGGATGAGATGGCTGGATGGCATCACTGACGTAATGGACGTGAGTCTGAGTGAACTCTTGGAGTTGGTGATGGACAGGGAGGCCTGGCATGCTGCAATTCTTGGGGTCACAAAGAGTCGGACACGACTGAGTGACTGAACTGAACTGAACATTAATTTTTCTTCTCTAGGAAAAAAAAAATCTCTTTTATATCACCTGAAAACTCATGGTGGGTGGGAAGTGTAGGTATTGTGTCTATTAAAATCTCCTCTCCCAATCCCAGCATGCAGTAAATGGAAAGGCAGTTCCTTTCATACAAAAAGTGAAGGTGGGTATTAGGGTTAAAATGTAAACTCAGAGATGCAAATATAGGAAGAAGAATAGGTCATAGTAAGCCAGAGTCTTGGCTGGGACATAACCTGAGTTCATCCTACTGAACTATCACTTAGTACTGTTAGGCAGGGAGGAGGGCAGAAGTTAGCAATGATGGAGCAAACTAAGGCAGCCTCAGTCAGAGAATTGTCAAGCGGCCCCTCTTCCTCTGCTTCCTACCATTCTAAGTCATCCTCTCTGGATCCCAGATTCATGGGCCTTAATTCTTTCCTTTCTGGTTTCACTAATGAGCACCAGGAAACAGACTGTTTCAGAGTCACGAGATATCAATTACACGTAAAAATTTTCAGATAGGGAATATCTCGGCTATTGATTTATGTGTCTTCTCACTTTGGAAAGTACAGGTTTACAGAGGTATCAAAGGACATTTTCCATTTTTATCAAGGCAAATTTGATTATTCTTCAATCCTGCAATACTTGGGAGGATATGCATTAATTTTGTAAACTAATTCCAGCTGAGAACAAATAAATCTGGACATATTCCAAAATATATATTCTAAAATTTTCATTTAAAAGTGTCCTATCATACCTTAACAATTCTTTCATTGCTTCATTTTAATTCCATCTTGAATATATACCACTCTTCAAAAGTAAAAATCACAAAATGTATCTCTCCTACTGAAATCTTAACATTTATGTTCCCAAGATGCAAAGTTCTCTTACTGTAGTTCTCTCACCTTTCATGGCAGAGATTCTTCTCCTTCTCTCCCAACTCATTCAAGATGACTTGGCACTCAGTCTGATAGAGATCTATGCCAAATAGCATACGTACCCTGGACCTAACAGAAATGTTTCTCAATGTCCCATAGATCTTTATTAGTTATAACAAAGAGCTAAATATTTTTTTTTAATGGAGGTTTAACTTGTGATGATTTTGGACAGTGGTAAAACCAGGGAGTGGTAGCAGATAAGTGGTAAAAGTACTTCAGAATCTTCATCACTGCATTCTCAAGCAATCTCAAGTAAGTACACAGAGTAGGTAAAAACTATACACATTCTATGTAAAGGCAGCTATGAGACAAGCCCTTTAGTCTACCTTCCAACTATATGAGTGTCCCTTAAGTCCCTCCAAATAGTCTGGAAAACCAAGGCAGAAACTTCCTAGGGTCTTGGTACATTTCTGAGTTGGAGAAGGACATCAGAATAGATGGAAAGGAGGCTGAGAACCTTACTTTCCTTCAATCCATGGTCCACTGCTAAAAGGCTTTAGCAAAAACATATGTGATTGAGGCAAGTGTTGCAGCCAGACAATCCAAGGTAAGAAGAGATTAAGTAAATATTTGCATGTATATTGTACATTTCTTTCCCACAGTAGTTTTCTCTATTCCTGAAAGATGTCTGCAGGAAAAAAGAATTCTGCAGGGAGAGCAATAATAGAGTCTGGTACAAAAGTGATTAATCTACTTCCTTAGGTATTTTAAAATTCTATTTGGTAAAGGAATTCCATCATTTTATGCATGCAACCAAAATAAATTCTCATAATAAGACTATTGCAAAGGTAGAAATATGTTAATTTACATATGGAATGTGACATTGCTTAATTAAAGAAAAAGCTTTCTTTCCTGAAAAGATCTAGGGAGTACTACTTTCTTGAGATCTGAATGCAGTATACAGTCTGAAGGCTGAATGACAGGACAGAAATTTTATTATACTTCGCATATATACAATGAATAGTAGCAAAGGGCATTCTATGAGCAAGGTATTGTGCTACCTATCACAGAAGCTTTTGCTATCAAGTTACAATTTGGCATCAGTCGCAAAGTCAGCTTCAGACAGGGATGAAGTTTAGGATATAAAAGAAATGTCTCTTTGCTAAAAGAAATATGCCCCAAAGTAAACTGTGTATTTTCCTCATATGTATGTAAAGAAGTGACATTCACTTTGGGCTAGTCATATCAAAAGTAATTTAGTTATTACAACATCATAGTTACTGCTCAAAAATACATTTGTAATGTATCCTTGATATTTTTAGACATTTTAGCGTTTCTTTATACATCCATCTTAATACATGTGTGTAACACAATTATAACGAAATTTCACTCTTTAAAAATGAACTTCCTTGTTGAGAAATAATACAGAGTCATATAAAATTATAATTTGGTAAAATAAATGGATGATAAATCTGAATAACATCAGCTTTGGTCTAAAATGTTTCAAAGAAGATATCCTATGACACAGAATCCAATCACAAAACTAAAAATTCTTCCAAACTGTTACACAAGAAGATTGGCAGGATGCTTGACTTTATTAAATACATTTTAAAATTGATGTAACATTGGTTTATAACATGTTTCTAATATACATTACACTTCAGTGTCTATCTACACCGTATCAGGAAAACCACCAAAAATTTAGTTTCCATCCATCACCATGCATTTGACCCTGTTTATCCATTTCACTCTCATCACTCCCACCCTCTGCCACATCTCTTCTGGTAACCACTAATCATTTCTGTGTATCTACATTGCTTTCTATTTGGTGTCATTTGTTCATTTATTTTGTGAGTTTTTTGGTTTCTTTCTTATAATCTACACATGAATGGAATCAACAGATTTTGGTGAAAAATTGCCATTGATATGACACTAAAACAAATTTAAAGTTCTTTATGTTGACTTTTGATTTATAATCACATGTGGTTCAGCCATGAAAAATGCTTTGAGTAATGTAAGACTTGGGCACTTAAGACACTTGCATTATTTGCATGGCATTCTAAAAACATGGTACAGAATCTATTTTATCCCTAAATTAATGTTGTCTAGCATCACTTAAAATTAGTAGAACTCATATTAAATGTTGAATATCTATTGTTTCTATGCATTTCTTTCATATGTGTCCTTTTCTCCACAGAAAACTTCATAATGTTTCACAAAAACTTTTTTCAAGGTGAGATTCACTTGCTTCTTTATGTGACTATAACTCTTTGGCTTCTTTCTCACAATTAATTAACTGTAGGCATAAGCTAAAACTTGATGGCTCATTAGGACTATTTTCTCTGATTTCTTTAAACCTCTGTGTGTGTGAATGTGTGTGTGCGTGCACATGCACACATGTGTGTTTAGTTGCTCAGTTATGTCAAACTCTTTGCAGTCCCATGGACTGTAGCCCCCCAGGTTCCTCTGTCCAGGGGATTCTCCAGGCAGGAATACTGGAGTAGGTTGCCATTTCCTTCTCCACGACTTCTTCCCAACCCAGGAATTGAACTCGGGTCTCCTGCATTGCAGGTGGCTTCTTTATTGTCTGAGGCATCAGAGAAACCCTCTTTAAACCTGGTTATATTTAAATCCCCTTATTCAGATATTTAAAATATACAAATAATTAATATAGTAATTCTATTTTGATAATGTATCTTAAGGAATTCCTCTCAAATGGAGACCATGTTCTATCCTCAAAGATGCCAAATACAGTGTTAAAAGTAATCTTCGTTTATTCTAAGTTTCAAAAACTCAACTAAAACTAGCTTTAGAAACAAGTTGTCTATTAGTTTATTGATCCAAAGAGGGATTGAACAACCAAGCTGTGGAAAGAACAGGGGAACAACTTTGCCGCAGGAACAACTGAACCAAGAATTCAAATTCTGTCCCTCAGCTCTATGTTCTCTGAACATCTGTTTCACTGTCTTTCTCTATAGATCAGCTCTTGCCTATGATCCTATTTGCAACTGCCCGTAGTTTCCAAAGCTTTTAACTTACACTTTTAGCTATTAAGAGGGAGAGTGTTCTCTGGGGTTGTAAATTCAACACCTCTAAGGAAGAAAGTAATTATACAAGCTTGAGGTTAGGTACTAGCAACTAGCACCATGACCTTTCAACTCTGGCCCAGAGGGTAAGGCCATGCAGAATATGACAGAACCTTTGGTAACAAGGTTGCTAGAGTAGGCATAGTTTCCAAAAGAACATGAAGTATACTCCACAGGACTATAATGGCAACTGGCAACAGTACAAGCACTGTAAACAATTCTAATGCCCCAAAATCCTTAATTTGTTAAATAAATTAGGATACACACACACACACACACACACACATATAATGGAATCCCTGACACCACTAAAAATAATGATTTAAAATAGCAATGTGAATGCATTCATTTTGAGAACTTTATTTTTAAATTTTAATTAGAGGTTAATTACTTTACAATATTGTATTGGTTTTGCCATACATCAACATGAATCCACCACAGGTATACATGTGTTCCCCATCCTGAACCCCCTCCCTCCTCCCTCACATAGCAGGATGTAGAAGTGCATATAGAAGATTATCTTAATTATATTAAAAAATGAGGAAAACCTGTAAGAACATGGAAAATACTAACACAGATATAACTACTGGTGTTCTTTCTTGTTCCTTTATGCATATTTCCACCTCCCAACTTTCCAAAACTTCCTAGATCTATTACTTTTACAAAAGAGNTCCCTCACATAGCAGGATGTAGAAGTGCATATAGAAGATTATCTTAATTATATTAAAAAATGAGGAAAACCTGTAAGAACATGGAAAATACTAACACAGATATAACTACTGGTGTTCTTTCTTGTTCCTTTATGCATATTTCCACCTCCCAACTTTCCAAAACTTCCTAGATCTATTACTTTTACAAAAGAGAAACAAAAATTCCACTAAATAAAGCCCTCTTATACTTGACATTATCCCTCCCCATAAGCATCTTTAAAAATAGTAAATTTTCATTTTGAGGTTTAACTGCACTCACAATTTGATAACAACTGTTACTCAAGATAATGGTCATTCATTTTTTAAACGTCATGGAGCAATATGCATTTCTAGTCATCACAGCTGATAGCACAGCATGGGATGAATGACTTAAAACACTGGTGTAGTGTGATGGAATCTGTCACAATAAGCACATGCAGTAAAGAAAATGTATTCTTTCTTTCTACACAAGTCCCAAATTAAATTCCATAGCAGTATATTATTTGTGCTTTGTGTTTTAGCACTTACTTTTAAATTTTCTATAAAGAATGATATATTTTGATACATATATTTCTAAGTTGCTTATATTTAACTTTCTTAATAAAGAGATTTACTTCTAATGAAAACCATACTCATGAAATGACAATGCCACAATAGAGGAAAAGGAATACATGAATGCGAGAGTGGCTTTCACTTTAAATATGGTTCATAATAGGATTCCATCATCTTCAACATATTTGAAAATGGTTTTAGTTAGAAAAATATACATTAAATTTTTTTAAATGCACAAAATTTTATAAAATGAAGTCTACAAGTTTATAGGAAGTAAGATCAAGCATCACAGTGTTATTGCCCTATAAAGTTAGAAATTGAAATAGTCCTACTATTTTATTAGCTAGATTTCATCTATGGAAGCAAGAACATGAGAGAAGAGATACCTTGCAAACATATGTTCAGGGCCAAACATGTGCTATGACTAAATTCTCATTTAATCTTCATAATAATTTTATGAAATACATACTACTGTAATGATTTTATAGATAAGAAAACAAAACCTCATAAAAGTTGAATAATTTCCCAAATTCAAAAAGCTATAAAATGGCAGATCTTAGTTTAAAACTTAGAAATATCTAATACACATAAGATTTCCACTATATTAGTTGCTCAGAGGCAGAAATCAAATAAGGTATGAACACTACTACAAATAAGGTATGAACTATACTACTAGGAATAATACAATATCATATTTATAACTGATTTAGAGCTTCTAAGGATTTATGAATCTATAATCTCACATGTGTTCCATTTGCCTAGGTGTGGTATACACAGAGTCCTCACCCTACCTGAAAAATAAGTAGTCCATATGCCATGTCTGACTTCTCTTCCTGGCTCATGCAAAGCAGCTCCCTACTCAGTAACATCACCATGCTTTAACCATGTTTCCAAGTTGGAAATGTGTGTAATCTTTGTTCATTATAATCCCTTCACCCATATAAATTCTTAGAAATTTACTGTCTCTAACATCAAAATATAATCTCAGGCAGGTTGAATCCATGGATATGAAAGGCTGACTATGGGACTTGAGCATCTGAGGATTTTGGTATTTCTGGAAGGTACCAAACCAATCTCTCACTCATGCAAAGAAACAACTGCATTTACTATTGCCTTTAAATAACATGGGTTTTTCAACTTTGTAGGTCCACTTATATGTGAATTTTCTTCAATAAATATACAGTTGGCTTTTCACAACTACAGATAGAAAATTCCATCCCCAACTGTTGAATCTGCAGACACAAAGCCTACACATACAAAGGGGCCAATTATACTACATATTTTATCAAGGGACTTGAGTATCTGCAGATTATAGTATATGTGGGAGGTATCTAGGACCAATCCCCAATGGATACTGAAGAATGATAGTATTTTAAGGAAAGTCTTGACAAAATGAGAGATTTATTCAGGTCATATGACAAACTAATATAGAAATGTTGATTCTCCATATTTTAATATATGCACAATTCAATTCCAATAAAATTCTAGCAATATTAGAAAGCTGATCTAAAATTTACATGAAATAAGAAAAGTCTATAAGTAAGAAAACTTATAAAAAGAATACATAATGGGAACTTGGGAATTTTACCCCCATAGGTGTTAAGAAAGCATAAAGCCAATGTGATAAAAAAAAATATTCTTTTAGGAACTGAAAAACCAACAGAACACAGGTGGTATAACAAATTAATGAGAAAAATTATTTACTAAATGGCTTGCTAAAAGGAGTTTATTCTATGGAGAAGAACAAAGACTGATCTCTACTCCATGAGGCTAAAAAAAGAAAAAAGAAAAACTAAATGGATGAAATAACTACTAGAGAAAAAGACACAACTATAAAGCTTTAAAAAAATTATAGGGGAGTAGTTCTGTGATCTTGACTCTGGATAAAGTTTATTTACAATAATAGAAAACTGGCAGAAAAGATTTTCCACAACTAAAGATATAAAGAAGTAACCATGACAATGGAAATAGAAGGGGCAGAAATGTAGTATAGTCAAGACTCACACCCCGAGGTAATCAAACCAAAATCACAATTGCAGACATTCTCTCCAGTAAGTAAGAGGTCAAAGTCCCACATTGGACTCCCCAGACCAAGACTCCTACACTGGGAAGATAAGCCACAAGAACATCTGGCTTTATAGGCCAGATGGGATTTCATGATAGACCTAGCAGGTAATCAGAAACAGAAATTACACCCTTACAGGGTGCACAGAAAATTTCACATACTCTAAGATACAGTGCAGAGATAGTAACTTTTAAAAATCCTGAGGCCCATTTGCTGATCCTGGAGAAACCTACCAAAGAGAAGATTACTGGGATTTCCCCTGGGAAGATACATGCTGGCAGCAGCATTTTATGGGAGCTTGTTCTATCACAATGACACTGGTGCCAGAAATCACTATTTTTGAGTCCTACAGACTATAGCTTTGAAAACCAGCCCCACCCACCAACTGGTTGGCATCAACCCCATGACACACCAAGCTGAGTAGCTAGGCATACAGGGACACAGCCCCCCAGACAGGAGGCTAGTACCTACTCCAAGCTCCCCAGAAACCTGACCCATGAACTGCCACTGCCACTGCTCACCAGCCTAGAGAACTTCTAGAACGATCATAATGCTAATGAGGTTTAAAAAAACAAAAATAACAAAATTATGCATATCTACAATAAGTAGTTAAAGAATACACAAAACAAAAAGATGTATAATATTATGTCAAGAACATTAAATGTGGGGTGGGGGAGTAAAAATTCAGGGTTGTTGGAATGATTTCTAACTTACAGGATCATCAAATTAAAATAATCACTTATATGTTATACTTGTTACCATATATAACCCTCATGGTAACCACAAACCAAAAGGTTCAAATAGATAACACACATTCACCAAAAGGGCTTCCCTGGTGGCTCAGTTGATAAACAATCTGCCTGCAATGCAGGAGACTCAGGTTCAATCTCTGGGTTGGGAAGATCCCCTGGAGAAGGAAGTGGCAACCCATCCCAGTATTCTTGCCTAGAAAATCCCATGGACAGAGGAGCCTGATGGGCTATAGTCTAATGGGTCCCAAGAGTGGGACATGACTTAGCGATTAAACCATCACCATACACAAAAAGAAAGAAATTCAAACACACAATGGAAGTGAGCTAAAGAAGAAAGGAACAAAACAACAACAAAATTACAAAAACACATGAAACAAAATGAAATAAATGCACATCTATAAATAATTGTTTTAAATGCAAATGAAGTAAATGCTCCAATCAAAAAATAGAGTGATAAATGGATTAAAAACAAGACCCATCTCTATGCCATCTACATGAGACTCATTTCAGACCTAAAGACAAATACTGAAACTGAGGGAATGGAGAAAAATACTTCTTGCAAATGGGAAAAATAATAAAGCTAGGGTAGCAATACTTTGGGGGACAAGTGAAAGTCACTCAGTCGTGTCTTTGTGACCCCAACTCTTTGTGACCCCATGGACTATACCGTCCATGGAATTCTCCAGGCTAGAATACTGGAGTGGGTAGCCTTTCCCTTCNTTGGAAAAGATTCTGATGCTGGGAGGGATTGAGGGCAGGAGGAGAAGGGGACAACAGAGGATGAGATGGCTGGATGGCATCACGGACTCGATGGATGTGAGTCTGAGTGAACTCCGGGAGTTGGTGATGGACAGGGAGGCCTCACGTGCTGCGATTCATGGGGTCGCAAGGAGTCGGACACGACTGAGCAACTGAACTGAACTGAACTGTACTGAATGTACTCAAACTTCCTGGAAGGTAAGGAAGAAAACCAATAAAAAAAACAAAAAGCAGAGCAGCAAATATAGTTCTTTAAGTCTTAAGCATTTATTTTGGGCAAATGAGTAGATAAACAAATACCCTGAACTATTAAAGCAGTTTATCTACCAGTAGAAAAGTAAGTTTCTGAGTCAGTTTGCAAATTCATTTATGTGAAACCAAACAACTAATCTGAATGACTCTTTCCCTTATCAACCAAAAGTATACCCTGAATCTCAAATTATTTATTCAAAGTTTTGACTGAAATACTTGACTCTTTTTTTGCTGTGTGATGTAGCCTTCTAGTGAACGTTTATTACTAAATTACTGGTCTTCTAACTGGAGTGCACATAAGCCTGGTGGTACCCTGGTATTTTCCAAGGTATATAAAATGAGAATTATTTTTAAAAATTAAATTTCTAGCTACTCAATTGCCATACAATCTGTTCCCTAAAAATGAAGTACCTGAGAATGTGTTTGTTCCCTGGTGGTTCAGATGGTAAAGAATCTGCCTCCAATGGAGAAAACCTGGGATCCATCCTTGGGTGAGGAAGATCCCCTGGAGAAGGGAAAGGCAACCCACTCCAGTATTCTTTCCTGGAAAATCTCATGGACACAGGAGCTTGGCAGGCAATAGTCTATAGGATCAGAAAGAGACAGACATGACTCAGAGACCAACGCTTTCATGTGTCAGTTTGTTTCCTAAAAATGAAATACTTTAGAATATGTCTGTAGTTATCCTCTGCATACTTTACAATAAAGGTATATTTCCATGTATCACAAATCTTACTATACTGTGCCAGACTTCCAGGCTGACAAAGTAACAGCTTGAAATGTTGCTTTTAAAGCCTCTTTTAATGAAGGCCCCATAAACTCATGATATGTTTATACATATTTGGACTAGTAACAAATAACTGGCTAGAAACAATCTTTTGACCTCTGTGTGATGAAAATGAAATACATTAAACAGTGAAACAGTGGGGATAACTTTTGTTTAATGACTTTGCTTCTTCAACCTTCCAAGAATTTTCAAAGAATGTATAGCTTTTAAAGGAGACTCCAAGAAAAACAAAGAGACAATAAGAAATATTGTCCTTTTTTTTATCCAGGTAACAAATATATGCAAAGCTTTGTTAACTATTTTATAACTGAAATATTTTAAGACTTATAAGAGCATCACAGGAAATATTAATACCTATCTTCTATAAAGCATGCTCTTACATTTTCAGCATCCTCATATATAACAGCCTAGAGATAACTGCCATAACTTTATTTCAGATTGTGTCTAAATGTCGCATGATTTGGAAGAAGAGGGAGAAGGTCTACAATTTTCTCTTAATAGAACATTTTTAGCAAAAGGAATGTATCCAAAAAATTCAGCATTTTATATTTTAAACACTTATTAAGTCAGAAGATAAACAATGCCCATTTCTTGAAAGGTTACTGAATACTATAAATGTGTATCCACTGTTTAAACTCTGGCAAGAGTCTTCTGTTTGCCGTCTTTCCTCAATGAATAGTCTACTCACTTATTCTCATCATGTATTTACTTAGATTTTGAAAAAAATTTTACTGTGAATTATCTGTAAATTCAAAACTCTCAGTTCAATTCTGTTCAGTTCAGTTGCTCAGTCATGTCTGGCTCTTTGCGACCCCATGGACTGGAGTACACCAGGCCTCCCTGTCCATCACTAACTCACGGAGTTTACCCAAACTCATGTCCATTGAGTCAGTGATGCCATCCAACCATTGTGTCCTCTGTTGACCCCTTCTCCTCCTGCGCTCAATCTTTCCCAGCATCAGGGTCTTTTCAAATGAGTCAGCTCTTCACATCAGCTGGCCCAAGTATTGGAGTTTCAGCTTCAACATCAGTTCTTCCAATGAACACTCAGGACTGATCTCCTTTAGGATGGACTAGTTGGATCTCCTTGCAGTCCAAGGACTCTCAAAAGTCTTCTCCATAGTTCAAAAGCATCAATTATTCAGCACTCAGCTTTCTTTATTATCCAACTCTTACATCCATAGATGACCACTGGAAAAATCATAGTCTTGACTAGACAGACCTTTGTTGGCAAAGTAATGTCTCTGCTTTTTAATATGCTGTCTAGGTTGGTCATAACTTTCCTTCCAAGGAGTAAGCGTTTTTTAATATCATGGCTATAGTCATCATCCTGAGTGATTTGGGAGCCCCCCAAAATAAAGTCTGCCACTGTTTCACCATCTATTTGCCATGAAGTGATGGGCCTGGATGCCAGGATCTTAGTTTTCTGAATGTTGAGTTTCAAGCCAACTTTTTCACTCTCCACTTTCACTTTCATCAAGAGGCTCTTTAGTTCTTCTTCACTTTCTGCCATAAGGATGGTGTCATCTGCATATTAGAGGTTATTGATATTTCTCCTGGCAATCTTGATTCCAGCTTGTGCTTCATCCAGTCCAGTGTTCTGTATTAAATGTTTTGATGGCAGAAGGCACATTGTAAAGCAATTTTTCTCCAATTAAAAAATAATTTTAATAAATAAATAAGTACAAAAAATATTAAATGTTTTGTAAGCTACACACTTATGTACAGTTGCTCCAGCAGCAATTTTGAAAACCAATATGAAATTTTCACACAAATACATATTAAATTTGAATAAAAATATTTTGTGAATAGTTAAATGGAAATATGAATTCAAATAGAAATTTCCTACACATTCAGATATTCTAAAGTAAAAGTTTGTATATTTTTAAATAAATAATAGCAGATATCAAATTTCTATGGCATTTAGATTTCATAAATGTGTTTGAAATGGTGATATAGAAATTTTATTTTAAAATATTAACAATTCTAATGTTCTGAAATCATAGCCACTGTGAGCTATTTACATTTCACTAAAATTTTAGTTCTCGAAAATATGGTTTTTCTGGTATGGCACTATATTTCCTCTACTGTGTTAGGTCTCATAATATTTGGGAAAATAATTCAAATAGGGTTCTTTATTGTTTAGAAGTTTGAGGCTCTGTACTATACCAAACATATTGTGAGTATCATATGGTTACAGAGATTTCTCCCACTTTCACATATGCATTTACAGT
>SJYA01005647.1:1145693-1158885 GCA_006410615.1 Neotragus moschatus | reverse complement strand
GCCTTTAATGACTGATATGTTATAACAAACCAGCTCAGAAACAGGAAGACAGGGACACATCTCTTTCTCTCTCTTACTGAATGACTAAAATATGGGATGAACAACATCAAACTCAACCTTACACCTGGATTAATCTGTATTTCATGAGATTTTTCTTCATTAAATGTTCTACTGTTGTTCCATCTCACGTCAATTCAAAATGGTTAAATGATCCAACCATCTCAGACTAAATATGGGAAAATCAGAGTTCAAATGAAAGATAGAGACTTGCTCAAGTCATATAAGCCACTAAATTTATCAACTATATATGTCAAGCAATCTTAGTGTGGTAAGCTAAATAAATCATTCCCCAAAGATATATTTATTTCCTAATCTTCAAAACCTGTAAATATTATCTTACATGCAAAATATAGACTATCACCTTACATAGCAAATGACATAAAGTAAGCGTTTTGAGAGGAAGTACTTTATGCTGGATTATCTGGCATGTATATATGCGATGGTATGTATGCTTTCAAGAGAGAAGCAGGGGAAGTTTTGAGAGAGAGACATAAAGTTAAAGGCAATGTAAAGAGAGAAGCAGAGATTGGATTTTAATGACCACAAACCAAAGAACTCCAAAGAATGCCAGCCAACCATCAGAAATAGGAAGGAATCTCTCCCAGAATCTCCAGAGAGAGCACAGTCCTACACACACTTTGATTTCAGATTTCTGGCCTCCACAACTGTCAAAAGAATACCTTTCTGCTATTTTAAGATACCACCAAGTTATGCCTCAGAAAATGAATACACCTAGGTATAAAATGATGAACAAGATCCCTGAATTAATGAAGTTTAGTTTCTTGATAATAATAATTTCAAAAAAGTCAGTGGCACTAGAATAAGTAATGCTAAAATACTTTTCATAGCATTGAAATGTCTTAAAAGACAATTTCCACATGATATATTCTTTTGCCATATCTTGTGGATGTATACGTAGGCCACTGTTAATAGTATATTCCCAGATGTCAAGCTTGAGAAGTAAGGTATGTCAAGAAAATTTAATGCCAGACTTGTTACTTCTTGCAGCTGCAATGTTGATCAGACCTACTATAAGTTTCCCTTGAAGTAGTTAACATACAGAATATATGGCCTGCAATTCACTTATATTTCATATGTAATTAGTAACCAGCAAGTAAAAAAAAATCAGGTACGTGATAAAAATGAACAATTATATTTTTGCAGCAGCAAAGAATTTATACTCAAAATAAGGACAGTTTTATAAATTTGTAATCAAGGACGTGAAGTTGGAAAGACAACAGAATTGAGTAGAGTTAATTTGGTAATGGTAACAAATTCACATATTACCAAGATCCCCCACTTCCATGTGGGACATGCAGCGCCCTGATAAATGTTGCTCTTGACAAAGCATCATACAAAAAATGACTCTAAAGATCTTTCTTCTCTTGTTGCCATTTGTTATTACTCCTCTGAGGAATGAGTGGCTATGAAATCAGCACCAGTACAGATAACAGATTCCATTTTCCTACCTGATCTATTTAAAGCCATATGTGGGAAGATGTTTTCAAATATTGCCATTTCCTTTGCAAATTGGCACACAGGTATGGCTTACAGCTGTGGTCATTACCAGATTGTGACCTTTCTTTCAGAACGGACAGGCAATATGCTCATAGAGGTTACGGCACTGGACATGCCTCCACGAAAACATGGTTGAATTTCTGCAAAGCAGCACGAGTCTGTGCTTGACAACATTAAGGAAGCAGGGGAATTTGGAAGTCTTAATTATCAATCAAGAAATATGTATTAAGCACCAAATATGTGACCCGCACTGCTCTAGGTACAATTGACACAGTAGTAGATACAAGAGACAATTATTAACTTTATAGAAGCTTACATAGAAGCTTAGTGAATTACAAGAGAAAATAAATAAAATATAGAAAAGAGATGGGGGGTACCAGAAGTGCAAGTGATGTGTGATTGTATATAAAGTGACTGGGTAGGCTTCATGGGGAAGAAGACTTTGAGAAGAAGAAAAAAAAAAAAGGTAAAACAATGTGAGGGAGTAAAACCCATAGATATTGGCAGAAAGAACACAACAAGAAGAGGGAACAGAAAGTGCAAAGGCCCTGAGGTCTAGGCATGTCTGTTATGTTTAAAGAACAGAAGAGAGGCAGTATTGATGGAGGCAAATAAAAGACAGCAGGATAGTAAGAGAGAACTTTAGGGAATCAATGGGATCTCTATTTGGAGGCAGGGGACAACCAGAGCTAGGGTCTTATAAAAGTAATTGGAAGGACTCTGGATATTACTCTGAGTGATAGAGCCAGTCACTGGAGGGACTGAACAGAAAAGTGACATGATTTAACTTATATTTTAAAATGATCACTCTGGTAGTCATGATGACAGAATGGAAATAAGGACAGAGAAGGGAGGTCTTTTAGAAAACTACTGGATTAATGCAAATGAAGAATAATGGTAGCGTGAGCCAGGCTGTCTTTCTGTCTTTACTGACCATATAAATCTGAGGTAAGCAGAAGTATACTGGGCTACAGTGACTGTGTGCAGGAATGTCAGGAGAGATTAAGTTGGGGCTAATGTGATCATGTAACCTAGTCAACAAGACAGTCCGTATTAAGATCTACTTTACGGGTGTAATAACAAAGTGTCCTATTCCACTCTCAAAAGTACCCTGGATTAGATAAAGATGTCACAAAAAAGGAAAACTTCAGGTAAATATCACTAATGAACAGAGATGCAAAAATTCTTAACAAAATTCTAGCAAAGAGAATACAACATATTAAAAAGATCATACATCATGACCAAGTGGGCTTTATCTCAGGGATGCAAAGATTCTTCAATATTTGCAAATCAATCAATGTGAGATACCACATTAACAAATTGAAAGATAAAAATCATATGATTATCTCAATAGATGCAGAGAAAGCCTTTGACAAAACTCAACATCCATTTATGAACAAAACCCTACAGAAAGAAGGCATAGAAAGAACATACCTCAACATAATAAAAACCACATATGATAAACCCAGAGCAAACATTATCCTCAATGGCAAAAAATTGAAAGCATTTCCCTTAAAGTCAGGAACAAGACAAGGGTGCCCACTCTCACCACTACTATTCAACATAGTTTTGGAAGTTTTAGCCACAGCAAACAGAGAAGAAAAAGGAATAAAAGGAATCCAGGGCAGAAAAAAAGTAAAACTCTCACCGTTACAGATTACATGATCTTCTACATAGAAAACCCCACAGACACCACCAGAAAGTTACTAGAGCTAATCAATGAATATAGTAAAGTTACAGGATATAAAACTAATACACAGAAATCCCTTTTATTCCTATACACTAAACAATGAGAAGACAGAAAGAGAAATTAAGGAAACAATTCCATTCACCATTGTGATGAAAAAAATAAAATAAAATACTTAAGAATAAACTTACATAAAGGAACAAAAGACCTACATATATAGAAAACTATAAAACACTCATGAAAGATATCAAAGATAACACAAATAGATGGAGAAATGCAACATGTTAATGGATTAGAAGTATCAATATAGTGAAAATGAGTATACTTCACAAAGCAATCTATAGATTCAATGCAATCCCTATCAAGCAATGGTATTTTTCACAGAACTAGAACAAATCATTTCACAACTTTTATGGAAACACAAAAAAACCTTGATTAGCCAAAGCAGTTTTGAGAAAGAAGGATAAAAGTGGAGGAATTGACCTGCCTGACTTCAGACTATACTACAAACCTACAGTCATCAAGACTGTATGGTACTGGCACAAAGACAGAAATATAGATCAATGGAACAAAACAGAAAGCTCAGAGATAAATCCATGCACCTATGGACACCTTATCTTTGACAAAGGAGGCAAGAATATACAATGGAGAAAAGACAATCTCTTTAACAAGTAGTGCTGTGAGAACTTCACTTTCACTTTTCACTTTCACAGATTGGAGAAGGCAATGGCAACCCACTCCAGTATTCTTGCCTGGAGAATCACAGGGGCAGTAAAGTCTGGTGGGCTTTCATCTATGGGGTCGCACAGAGTTGGACACAACTGAAGTGACTTAGCAACAGCAGCAGCAGCTGGAAGAACTAGTCAACCACCTGTAAAAGAATGAAACTAGAATACTTCCTAATGCCATACACAAAAATAAACTCAAAATGGATTAAAGATCTAAATGTAAGGCAAGAAACTATAAAACTCCTAGAAGAAAACAGGCAGAACACTTTCTGACATAAATAACAGCAAGATCCTCTATTATCCATCTCCCAGAGTAATGGACATAAAAGCAAAAGTAAACAAATGGGACCTGTTTAAACTTAAAGTCTTTTGCACAATGAAGGAAACTGTAAACAAGGTGAAAAGACAGCTTTCAGAATGGGAGAAAATAATAGCAAAAGAAGCAACTGACAAAGAATTAATCTCAAAAATAAACAAGCAGCTCATGCAGCTCAATACCAGAAAAATAAACAACCCAATCAAAAAATGGGCCAAAGAACTAAACAGACATTTCTCCAAAGGAGATATACAGATGGCTAAAAAACACATGAAAATATGCTCGACATCATTCATTGTCAGAGAAATGCAAATCAAAACCACAATGGGTTGCCATCTCACCCGGTCAGAATAGCTGCTCTCAAAAAGTCTACAAACAATAAATGCTGGAAAGGGTATGGAGAAAAGGGAACCCTCTTACACTGTTGGTGTGAATGCAAACTAGTATAGTCAACATAAAGAACAGGGTGGCAATTCCTTAAAAAACTGGAAAGAGAACTGCTATTCAGTTCAGTTCAGTCACTCAGTCGTGTCTGACTCTTTGTGACCCCATGAATCGCAACACGCCAGGCCTTCCTGTCCATCATCAATTCCCGGAGTTCATTCAGACTAGCATACATCGAGTCAGTGATGCCATCCAGCCATCTCATCCGCTGTCATCCCCTTCTTCTCCTGCCCCCAATCCCTCCCAGAAACAAAGTCTTTTCCAATGAGTCAACTCTTCGCATGAGGCGGCCAGAGTACTGGTGTTTCAGCTTCAGCATCATTCCCTCCAAAGAAATCCCAGGGTTGATCTCCTTCAGAATGGACTGGTTGGNTAGCCACAGCAATCAGAGAAGAAAAATAAAAGAAATTCAGATTGGAAAAGAAGAAGTAAACCTCTCACTGTTTGCAGATGACATGATCCTCTACATAGAAAACCCTAAAGACTCCACCAGAAAATTACTAGAGCTAATCAATGAATATAGTGAAGTTGCAGGATATAAATTCAACACACAGAAATCCTTGCATTCCTATACACTAAACAATAAGAAAACAGAAAGAGAAATTAAGGAAACAATTCCATTCACCATTGCAAGGAAAAGAATAACATACTTAGGACTATATCTACCTAAAGAAATAAAAGACCTATATATAGAAAACTATAAAACACTGATGAAAGAAATCAAAGAGGGCATAAATAGATGGAGAAATATACCATGTTCATGGATTGGAGGAATCAACATAGTGAAAATGAGTATACTACCCAAAGCAATCTATAGATTCAATGCAATCCCTGTCAAGCTACCAGCAGTATTTTTCACAGAGCTAGAACAAATAATTTCACAATTTGTATGGAAATATAAAAAAACCTTGAATAGCCAAAACAATCTTGAGAGAGAAGAATGGAACTGGAGGAATCAACCTGCCTAACTTCAGGCTATACTACATAGCTACAGTCATCAAACTGTATGGTGTTGGCACAAAGACAGAAATATAGATCAATGGAACAAAATAGAAAGCCCAGAGGTAAATCTACAGATCTATGAACACTTTATCTTTGACAAAGGAGGGAAAAATATACAATGGAGAAAAGACAATCTCTTTAACAAGTGGTGCTTGGAAAACTGGTCAACCGCTTAAAAGAATGAAAGTAGAACACTTTCTAACACCATACACAAAAATAAACTCAAAATAGATTAAAGATCTAAAGTAAAAGTGAATTTGCTCAGTCATGTCCGACTCTTTGCCACCCCATGGACTGTAGCCTACCAGGCTTCTCCTTCCATGGGATTTTTCAGACAAGAATACTTGAGTGGGTCGGCAATTCCTTCTCCAGGAGATCTTCCCAACCCAGGGACTGAACCTGGGTCTCCCACCTTGTAGGCAGACACTTTACCTTCTGAGCCATCAAGGAAGTCAAAGATCTAAACATAAGATCAGAAACTATAAAACTCCTAGAGGAAAACATAGACAAAACATTCTTCTACATAAACCACAGCAGGATCCTGTATGACCCACCTCCCAGAGTAATGGAAATAAAAGCAAAAATAAACAAATGGGACCTAATTAAACTTAAAAGCTTTTGCACATCAAAAGAAACTATAAGCAAGGTGAAAAGACAGCCTTGAGAATGGGAGAAAATAATAGCAAATGAAGCAACTGACAAAGAATTAATCTCAAAAATAAACAAGCAACTCTTGCAGCTCAATTCTAGAAAAATAAATGAACCAATCAAAAATTGGCCAAAGAACTAAACAGACATTTCTCCAAAGAAGACATGCAGATGGCTAACAAGCACATGAAAAGATGCTCAACATCATTCATTATCAGAGAAATGCAAATTAAAACCACAATGAGGTGCCATCTCATGCTGGTCAGAATGGCTGCTATCAAAAAGTCTAATATCATATGTGAAATGATCGCCAGACCAGGCTCAATACATAATACAGGATGCTCGGGGCTGGTGCATTGAGATGACCCAGAAGGATGGTATGGGGAGGGAGGTGGGAGGGTGGTTCAGGATGGGGAACACGTGTACACCCGTAGCAGATTCATGTTGATATATGGCAAAACAATACAATACTGTAAAGTAATTATCCTCCAATTAAAATAAATAAATTTATATTTTAAAAAATCAGAAAAAATAGTTTACAATAAATGCTGGAGAGGGTGTAGAGAAAAGGGAACCCGCTTACACTGTTGGTGAGAATGCAAACTAGCACAGCCACTATGGAGAACAGTGTGGAGATTCCTTTAAAAAACTGGAAACAGAACTGCCATACTACCCAGCAATCCCGCTGTTGGGCATACACACTGAGGAAACCAGAATTGAAAGAGACACGTGTACCCCAATGTTCGTCATAGCACTGTTTATAATAGCCAGGACATGGAAGCAACCTAGATGTCCCTCAGCAGATGAATGGATAAGAAAGCTGTGGTACATATACACAATGGAGTATTACTCAGCCATTAAAAAGAATGCATTTGAATCAATTCTAATGAGGTGGATGAAACTGTATCCTATTATACAGAGTGAAGTAAGCCAGAAAGAAAAACACCAATACAGTATACTAGCGCATATATATGGAATTTAGAAAGATGGTAACAATGACCCTATATGCAAGACAGCAAAAGAGACACAGATGTATACAGCAGTCTTTTGGACTCTGTAGGAGAAGGCGAGGGTGGAATGATCTGAGAGAATAGCATTGAAACATGTACATTATCATATGTGAAACAGATTGCCAATCCAGGTTCAATGCATGAGATAGGGTGCTCAGGGCTGGTGCACTCAGATGAGCCAGAGGGATGGGATGGGGAAGAAGGTGGGAGGGGGGTTCAGCATGGGGAACACGTGTAAACCCATGGCTGATTTATGTCAATGTATGGCAAGAACCACTACAATATTGTATAGTAATTAGACTCCAGTTAAAATAAATAAATTAAAAGAACCAAAAAAACCAAAAATGTCTCTTCTTTCTAAAATACAAAATGCTTTCCTCTACAGATAGAAGACAGTTCACTCTCTATCCTGCAGGGTAAGAAATAAAGGTTATAAATGTAAAACATTAATGGACCCATACTGTATTTCAAGAAGGATGTAGAACAAAAGTCCTTTCTGGGATTGACTTGGAAAATGACAGAGGATGGCCTAGAGGGTCATACCTAGTATAGTGGCTTTCACATCACACAAAAGGAAATGCACAATGAGTTGTCCTTCATGCTTAAAAAACTGGTATTATTAAATAAATGTTAGGAAGGGTATGTTCCTAAAAAAGTTTTCTGTACACTTAAAAATGAAATCATAATTTAAATATACTAATATAAATTATAGAAACTCTATTTCAAATCCACAGAAAATAAAAATATTCAATGCATACACAAAACAATTGACTAAATAAAAATGAATAAAAAAATAACTGTTGAAATACTAGCTAAGCAGTTGACATTTGATTGAACTGCAAAAAGATCACTTAAAATAATTTTCAAAACTTTTAAAACCATAATTCTCTAAATCAGTAATGATCAATCCATGGCTAATTGGGACTTTTGTCATGTGGTTCAAGAAGCAAGTGTGAAGATAAATTTTATTTCTCTTTTTTTATTGATAATAAAATTTGAAGAACAAAAATAAGAGCAATCTGACATTAGAGTGCTTTTAAATGATGTTGGGAAAAGAAAGATTAGGAGCTGAAAAGCTGAGCTTTCCACTTACTTAGTTCTGTGATATTAGAGGAAATTATTTATCTCATTTGAGTCTCTCTTTCTTCATCTAGAAAATTAGATAATAGGGACTTCCAGCTCCAAGAAAACATTGCCTATTCCTCCTGTAAAATACAACAACCTTAAACATTATGTACATAATAAAATAAAAAACATTATATATATACATATATATACACACACACACAGAGAGACTCATTTATATATATTTAACTATTCAGTTCAGTTCAGTTGCTCACTCATGTCCGACTCTTTGCAATCCCATGGACTAAAGCATGCCAGGCTTCTCTGTCCTTTACCAACTCCCAAAGCTTGCTCAAATTCATGTCCATCGAGTCAGTGATGCTAGATGCTATCCAACCATCTCATTCTCTGTCATGCCCTCCTCCTCCCACCTTCAATCTTTTCCGGCATCAGGGTCTTTTCCAATGAGTCAGTTCTTCACATCAGGTGGCCAAAGTATTGAAGTTTCAGCTTCAGCATCAGTCCTTCCAATGCATATTCAGGAGTGATTTCCTTTAGGATGGACGGGCTGGATCTCCTTGCAGTCCAAGGGACTCTCAAGAGTCTTCTCCAACACCACAGTTCAAAAGCATCAATTCTTCAGTGCTCAGCTTTCTTTATGGTCCAACTCTCACATCCTTACATGACTACTAGAAAAAACATAGATTTGGCAAAGTGATGTCTCTGCTTTTTAAAATGCTGTGTAGTTTGGTCATAGCTTTTCCTCCAAGGATCAAGTGTCTTTTAGTTTCATGGCTGCAGTCATGGAGCCCTCCAAAATAAAGTTTCTCACTGTTTCCATTGTTTCCCCATCCATTTGCAATGAACTGATGGGACCAGGTGCCATGATCTTAGTTTTCTGAATGTTTAGTTTTAAGCCAACTTTTTCACTTTCTTCAAGAGGCTTTTTAGTTCTTCTTCATTTTCTANGTCATGGAGCCCTCCAAAATAAAGTTTCTCACTGTTTCCATTGTTTCCCCATCCATTTGCAATGAACTGATGGGACCAGGTGCCATGATCTTAGTTTTCTGAATGTTTAGTTTTAAGCCAACTTTTTCACTTTCTTCAAGAGGCTTTTTAGTTCTTCTTCATTTTCTACCATAAGGGTGGTATCATCTGTGTATCTGAGGTTATTGATATTTCTCCCTGAAATCTTGATTTCAGCTTTTGCTTCATTCAGCCCAGCATTCTGTATTCTGTACTCTGCATACAAGTTAAATAAGCAGGGTGACAATATACAGCCTAGACATACTCCTTTTCCTATTTGGAACCAGTCTGTTGTTCCACATCCGGTTCTAACCGTTGCTTCTTGACCTGCATACAGATTTCTCAGGAGGAAGGTAAGGTAACTACTAGAAAACTCTGAGAAGTGAAGAGTAGAAAGTAGAAGGAAGACCAACTAGAAAACTCATGACTCAAGGTACAACACAATAATAAGCTCTCTGTACTTTTTTTCCTGCATATATGGCACACTGGAAACTAAACAACCCAGCAACCTGGAAATGCCAAGGAGTGTAGAAAAAATAAAATCCTATCCTATCTTCCCATAGGACCATGAACTTGTAGGAAATAAAGCCTTGAATCTAGCCTGACACCATGGAATAAACTGTGATCCAACAATACAAGGATATAACAGAGCATCCCCATATTCCCAGTAGATGATGTCAGAAAAGACTGAGTAAAGATCCAGGACATTCAGCCCCATAAGCAGGTAACAAGCACTCCCCCTCTGCAGTGTTACTTTCCCCATTCCACTGCTAGAAAGGTGTCAGAGGAAGCCAGCTAAAACAGAAGATTGAAAAGCTGAGTCTCATTGTATAAAATATAGATCTTCAAGCTCTCAACAGAATATTACTAAATATATGAAGAAACAGAAGAATCTTAAAACTGAATAAAAAGAAACATGTATACTATCATGTAAGAAACAAATCACTAGTCTAGGTTCGATACAGGATACAGGATGCTTGGGGCTGGTGCACTGGGAAGACCCAGAGAGATGATATGCAGAGGGAGGTGGGAGGGGGTTCAGGATTGGGAACTCATGTACACCCGTGGTGGATTCATGTCAATGTATGGCAAAACCAATACAGTAAAGTAAAATAAAGTAAAATTTTTAAAAATTAAAAAGAAAAGAAAATTAATAGATAACCAACACCACAGTGACAGAAATGTTGGTTTCTGACAAAGAAACTCAAGTAGTCATCTTAATATATCACCAAGCAATGATGTACATGCTTTAAACACATGAGAAAAAGAATAGCTTATCATAGAAATAGAATTTATTCAGAAAAACACAATAACTAAAATTTAAAGACCTCAATGGATGGACCACAGAGTTACAGGAAAGGTGTGGAGAAAAGAATATTTGAATCATGCTGACCTAGATGGTGTTTCTTCCAATCGATTTGGGCAAAGTCAAATTAAAATCTTTGAGAAAGGACTCACCATTCTAGTTGCTACTAGAAACATTTGTGATTCATGTTGTGTCAGTTACATGTATTCAATCACTCATTCGTGTCTGATTCTTTGTGGCCCCACAGACTATAGCCCACCAGCCTCCCTCTGTCCGTGGAATCGTTAGGCAAGAACACTGGAGTGGGTTGCTGTTTCCTTCTCCAGGGGATCTTCTTGACCCAGGGATCGAACCCCTATCTCTTGTGTCTCCTGCACTGGCAGGCAGATTCTTTATCACTGTGCCACATGAGAAGCCCCCTGTGATTCATGGGAAGAGTTCTCAAAGAGTGGATACAACTAGTGACTTTCAATGTCACTTTCACAGGGGTTTGGAAGAAGTTGAGTCCAACTGTCATGTGAGACTTTGAGGGAGACTGCAGATATGACGAAAATAGCAAGAGAACTAGGACCTGATGATGTGACCGAATTGCTACAACCTGATGACAAAACTTGAAAGACTGAGGAACTGCTCCTTTGAGATGAGCAATAAAGGTGGTTTCTTGAGATAGAATCTGTTCTTGTTGAAGATTAGGGAAATAACAAGGGTTTAGAATATTACATAAACTTAGTTGATAAAGCAGCCACAGGGTTTGAGACGATTGACTTCACTTTAGCAGAAATTATGCTGTGGGTTAAAAGCTACTAAACAGCACTGCAGGCTACAGAGAAATCCGTCATAAAAGGAAGAGTCAATCACTGTGGTAAGCTTCACTGTTGTCTATCTTAAGAAATTTCCACAACCATTCCCACCTTGAGCAACCACTACCCTGATCAGTCAGCAGCCATTAATATCTAGGCAAGACCCTCCATCAGCAAAATATTACAACTAGCTGAAGGCTCAGATGATAGGTAGCATTGTTTTTATCAATAAAGAATTTAGATATAATGCTACTGCATTACTCTTAGGAGACTATAGGGTAACTGTAACTTTTCTATGTACTAGAAAACAAAATTATTAGTGTCATTATTATAATATTCCCTATATTATGGTGATCTGGAACAAAATCTCCAAGATATGCCTGTATACATATTTCCAGTTGTGCTGTATCCTGCCTCAACTTGTAAGTAGCAAGCTCAATCCTCGCCTTGTCCAAGAAATATTACATAATAAATTCCTTTCCATTTCTATACCAGCCTATTTCTATTTTGCTCTATTTCCTTAAGTCTTCTCATCAACTACAGGGATTATAATCTTAACTACAGGGATTGTGTCATTCTTTCTGTGTCTTCTAAATTTTCATGAAGACATAAAAGACAGACATATTTAGTGGGAGCAGGTATAGAGATGGAGAACGCATTGCCTGGCATCCCCTATCTACCAAATGGATAGACGTGAACATTTCTATCAGCTTATTGGATTGCATATTGGGATTGTAAAATGTCTTTTCTTGAATTGTTTATTGCTTTATCATGAAGGTAAAATTCTGGCGAAAATGAGCATTTTCAACAGCAGCCAATGAAAATGTTACTGGTTTTGGAATAAGAGAGGCTTAGGAATAAAACTGAACTGCCATGAATTAGTTATATGATCTTAAGCAAGTTATTTAACTTCTTTGTGCCTGAGTTTATCTTATGCCAGATGGGAATTATGATAGCACCTATTCTACTGGATGACTGTGGGAAAAATAAGATAATATATACAATATATTTCATAGTGCCTAGCAGTCAATAATCAATAACTTAAGACAGCCATTATTAGCTATTCACCTAATATCCATTGAGCAATCACTATATGACAACCCTGCAGTAAGCACTAACTATATAGAGATAAACCAGATGCATTTTTTGCCTTTTAGCAGCTTAGATAATACCTGCAATCAGGCCTTTGTATAAGAGTTCTCTTATTTGAGGTTAAACATCTAGAACCAAATTTTTGTAGTCAGGAAACTCACCAGGTTCTTTTAAACATGATTTACTGTTAAGCTATATACACGCCATCCTTCACTTACAAAATTGAATATTTTAAGTGAATTATATAACTGTATAGAATCTTTGCTGATTTGCACCTGGGTTACTTTCAATTTATCAATTTATCTTTTAAACACTTTAATCTATAAATTCAATGCAGTGTTTAATATTACCAATAAAATTTATCAAGTCTACCATTTGCATTTATTCAAGTTATTGAAAATTCTGAATTGGACAAGAACATCTTGCCTTATATCTAAGGCAGTGCTTAATTAAAATTCAACACTCATATAGAGTACATGTCCATCTGCAA
>SJYA01005647.1:1062703-1089361 GCA_006410615.1 Neotragus moschatus | reverse complement strand
GTTACTGGTCCCTCCCACACTCAAGAGGAGGTGATCCCATGAAGGCATGAATACCAGTAGGCCCAGACCACATGGGGTCGTCTTAGAACCATTTTGCCTTACCTGATGCAAAGAGCTGACTCATTGGAAAAGACCCTGATGCTGGGAAAGATAGAGGGCAGGAGAAGAAGGGGACGACAGAGGATGAGATGGTTGGATGGCATCAGCAACTCAATGGACATGGGTTTAGGTGGACTCCAGGAGTCTGTGATGGACAGGGAGGCTTGCCTGCAGTTCATGGGGTTGCAAAGTGTCAGACATGACTGAGTGACTGAACTGAACTGAACTAACGGCAACTCCACTCAAGCCAAAATCCTTGTCATTATTCTTGGCTTCTCTTTCTTTCACATTCCACATCTAGTCAGTCAGCAACTCCTACAAGTTCTGCTTTCAAACTATACAGAATCTGACTATTACCACCTGTACCACTCTAGTACTACTGCTGCTGCTAAGTCGCTTCAGTCGTGTCTGACTCTGTGTGACTCCATAGACAGCAGCCCACTAGGCTCCCCCATTCCTGGGATCCTCCAGGCAAGAACACTGGAGTGGGTTGCCATTTCCTTCTCCAATGCATGAAAGTGAAAAGTGAAAGGGAAGTCGCTCGGTCGTGTTCAACTCTTAGTGACCCCATAAACTGCAGCCTACCAGGCTGCTCAGTCCATGGGATTTTCCAGGCAAGAGTACTGGAGTGGGGTGCCATTGCCTTCTCTGACCACTCTAGTACAAGCAACCATAATTTCTCTTGGATTACTTGTTGTTTCTTTGCTAAGTCATGTCTGACTCATTTGTGATCCCATAGACTGTAGACCACCAGGCTCCTCTGTCCATGGGATTTCCCAAGTAAGAATACTGGGATGGGTTGCTATTTCCTTCTTCAGGTGATCTTCCTGACCCAGGGATCGAACCCATGTCTACTGCATCAGCCGGCAGATTCTTTACCACTTAGGTACTAGGGAAGTCCCTTGAATTACTTAATAACTCCCTAACTGGTGACTTTTCTTCCACCTTTATCACCCACCATGGTCTACTCTACATACAACAGCTATGATGATCTATTTAAAAGACAAGTATATATCTTATACCTGACAGCACCCTTTGCATACTGTTTAGGGCCTCCCAGGTTTGATTTCTTTAGCAGGATTGCTGACAAATGAAACTAGAAGGATTAAGGACTCAGTACGTCTAAGTTTTCTCATTTTCCTGTTTATCTTATCTCCCTATAATCATTTTTCTCTAAGGCCATCACAGTTACTACTTTTTCTTCCTCAAGACATGACTCCAAGGTATATATTTTGAAAACATTACCACCTCCTTTGGTTAATATATTATAATCCATTCAGATGCATAGCGTATCTTTTTCTCCAACTGTGAAGGCGTCCACTGTTCTTTCAAATAACTCACAGACAGCATAATACAATGATCTGAACCAGACAGAAAAGAAGACAGCTCTTTCTATCGGTTATACCAGAGAGCTAGAGGTCATATAATTAGAAACACATCTGAAACTGATTCCCTTAGTGAACTGGTCTCATCAAGGTAAGACTACCAGATTCAGGGACAATGAATACTTTAGGCAACATTCTCTACATTCAGGATTGTCACAAAAAGCAAAAGAAACAACTCAAATCCCTCATTTACCACTGATAGGATTTGTATAAAAGACTCCTACGAGCTGTAGAGGGGCTATTTAAGCAAAAGCTGGGTGGAGGTGGAGCAAAGTTTTACACAGAAAGCGTGGATGAATATATTAGCTAAAAGAAGGATCTGCAGCAAATTGGGCCTGTTTAATTTATGAAGGCTGTAAGCTCCCAGAGAAACAGGAGTCTTGCTTCCACAACTGAACTTCTAGTGGACTAGAAGGGGGCATCTGGACATCCACAGACACCAAAAGGTGGAAAGCCGCCACAGCAGCATCTCCAAAGTAGTCGAATAGTTATCATTTAGCCCCTTGAAACATACAGGGGGCATAATAAGACTGGAAGGCTGAAATTTGCTGCAGAATGTAGGTGGGTGCTGAGTTACTGGGAGAAAGCTGAGCTTCACAATTGTAAATCAGTATACATTGCCACTGTCTATATAATATCCACAAAGATAAGTAATATCTTTCTCTGGATTTTAACAAGAAAGATGACATGCAAAGGAGATGGGGAAATGTCTCCTGATTCAAGTCATACATTTGAAGAAAAAAAAAAAAAGGAAGACATCCTGGTATACATCTTTTAAGAATTTGATAGAGCATTAAGAGAAAGGGTGAGCATGAGAAATTCATCAATTCACCAACGTCAGATATAAAAAGTCTCAAGGCAAATAAATATAGTTACTTTCTCAAAGGAATTATGTGCACTGTGTTCTTACTATGAACACATGCTCCTTTAAATTGTCTACCTTTGGTTTTCAAAATCCTACAGATCTCATAGTCAGCAACAACAAGGGAAAAAAAAACACTGCTTAATTGCTTAATTTCCCTATTACAGTTAGGTTAACTTTTCCTAACACTTCCACTATCTCTAAAGAACTGCAAGAGGATATCCCCTCTCGCCAGTAATTCAATCACAAAGGACTTGAAGGGGAAAGCAGAAAAGAGAATCAAAATGTATTCTACTTTTCTACACCATTACTTTATTCTTCCCCTACCTGGTGGTGTTCACTTTTGCATCTGAAGAAAGAAAGAAACTGGGGGAAAGTGTTCTGGTGGAGGAAAGAATTTTTAAAAAGAAAGCAGAAGAGGTGTAACAAGAGGTACACATACATACATTTTTATTATTAATTTCTAATTTGTATTTTGGCCCTCAATATGCCCTTTATGTTACTTTGAACTCTTTAGTAACTTGTTTTACGACAAGAACATGATGAATTCTCAAGTATGTTTCATGCAGAGTTAAAAAGAATGAATATTCTGCAGTTAATAAATGCAACTTTTTTCCCAGTCACACACATTAAAAAAACATGTCAATTAGATTGTTTATTTGTATGTAAATATAGGAATACAGAAAATTTATAACCATTTTAGAAATCTCTTTGAACTATAAAATAGAGATAACTGTGCTAAAGTCATCCTCTATTTTGAATTTTTCCACCTCTTTCCATTTTTTCATTATTTTATATAGTTGTGTTATTAGGTGCATTCAAGTTTAGCAGTGCTCAGTCTTGCTAAGGAACTTATTCCTTACTTCTGTGTTTTTACTTCTCTCTTTAGATTTCTTTTAATTAAAGTTTATTTTGGCTGGTATTAAAATAATCACCCTAGCATTATTTTTGCAAGTATCTTACTGGCATTTTTTTAAATGTTTTAAACTTTTTAAAACATTCAAGCATTTCTGTGTCCTTAGGTTTTAGCAGTTTATGATAAATACCATATGGTTGCGTTTTTAAAAATTCTATCCTGCCAAACTTTGTCTTTTACCTGGAAAATTTATTCCATCTAAATTCATTGTAATCCTCCTATATATAGATTTAGTTATATCATATTAGTTTCTATCTTCTATTTGTCTCTTTTCCCATACTTCTGTTTTCCTTCTCTTTCTTTTTCTCTTTTGTGTTTTTCTCCCATAATCTACTTTTTTCTCTCACAATTTTAATTTCTACTCCTTTTCAGTATCATATTAGTGGTCTCTTAGTAGATTCAGAAAACAAATATGTACAAAGTTTTAATATTCCAAATCAGGCATACTGTGGCAACCTGGAAACCAGTTTGTTATAGCCATCACACACACGCACATAAAAGGGTAATAACCCTGGACTTCCAATGGCTATTACAAAGTCTAATAACCATAACAAATTTGGAATCAGAAAATCATTTCCAGTTCCAGACTTAGCCTTTCAACACAAGCTACAGAGTAGGCAGCAATCTTAGGAAGCATCATGATGGTACATACATCTGTTAGATATCTAACACATCGTTTCGACAGTGAATACAGAGGCAAAATATATCCATGTTAAATCAGAGTCAAGATTACTGAAAAGGGGAATTTTTACTTCGATGTGCTTCAATCATTAAAGCCCAAATCTTACTTGAATTGCATTTACCTTTTTTTTCCCTAGTAAAGCACGTAGAACAAGTTTCATATTTAAGATTTCAGCTATCTTACCCACGAAAAGGTACACAGTAATCTGTATTAGTTCCAACATCATAAAAGAGGCCTATCAGGGCTAATGCCTGCCTGCAAGAGGAATATTTCTCCTGATGAATAAAACATCCATATATCAAAATCATGGGTGGCAGTTAAATTTTCTGAGCATTTTGGGCAAGGACTAGATGTAAGTATTGGCTTAAACACGAATAAACATAGCATCAGTGTTACTCAATTCTAGAAAGATGACAATGGCCCAAGAGTCTTGAAATACAGACATTACTTTCTTCCAATTAAGTGAAAAATCCCTTTTGTACACCTCAAGTCACATACCTGATATATTATATAAGAACAATAATAGATACAGACATTGAAAAATAAAATAATGTTGGAAGCAGAGTCAAATAGCATAGGACTCCATAACTATATACAGAAATAGCTTTTGAATCAGAAGGGAGTTATGGGAAAGGCAGGCATTTAGAGTTCCAGAATGCTAAAGACATCTTCCACTCTCTATTAATACCTGTATTATTGAAAAAATAAATGCTAGACGCAGAACTAGGAATTTTACACATATTAAGTCACTTAATCTTCATAACAACTATGTGAATAGAACTATTCGTATCCATTTTTTAACAGATAAAGAAACTGATATATCAAGTAGTTAATGGATTTGTCCTTGGACAGATAAAAAATGTCCTTAAACCTGTATTTACTGTCTCTGCCACTTACTCTGTATGTTAGACAGTTTATAACACAAATCTCACAATCAGTATACAAAATTAATTCTTCAAGTAACCACACATCACCTAGTATAGAGCTAAATACACAATAGATAACCAGTAAATTTTCTGTAATAAGTTGACCAATTACATTGGGCTTCTATGAATTTTTACATTCTATCTCCTCTCATTCAACGGCTGTTTTGTAGCAAATGATCCCTAATGAATTCCCAGGAATGGTTTAGAGAAACAAATGCAATCAGCAGGGAAGCCTGTGCCACCTGGTTTATACATTCAAGCCAAGCACTGACTTCACAGTTTAGTTTATCAGGAACCATTTGTTGAAATGGCTCATCATTTTATTACAAACCCACTGTTTCATGCTAAATACATATTCATGGTACTTATAATTCAAAAAGAGAAGACTCTCTCTAAATAATAGACTCAACACTAAAGTTGCTAAAGGAATAACAAATATTTTCAAAATAAAGAGAGTAAAAATATAAGTTAATTGAAACATTGAAATAGCAGCCTACATGCTGAGAATGGTGTTCTCTATAGTAATTCTGTATGTGTTACAATGAACTCTTTGAGAGTTGTGTTTGAGATATGGGAAAGCCAAGAAATGAGTGTCTCAGGTGGGGCATTCTGAATAAAGTTACATGCTGTGAGGTTTTACTGGTATAAATGGTTAAAAGTCACATCAGTTTTCTCACAGAATTGATATTCCTGATTAACCTCTTAAGTAAGCTATGCTGCTGCTGCTGCTGCTGCTGCTGCTGCTAAGTCGTGTCAGTTGTGTCCGACTCTGTGTGACCCCATAGACAGCAGCCCAACAGGCTCCTCTGTCCCTGGGATTCTCCAGGCAAGAATACTGGAGTAGGGTGCCATTGCCTTCTCCTAAGTAAGCTATATTCTTTAATAAATCCTCTCAGATTATAAAAATCAATAGGACTTCAATGTAACAATGTTGAAAATATTTTAGTATTAAAAGAAATTTAAAGCATTTATAATCTTACTAACCACAAATAATCAGGATTAAGGTTGTTGATGAATTCCCTTTTTCTCTACTTTCAAATTTCACTTCTTTGAAATTTGATGCAGTGATTGGTAACCATGAAGCTGCCCAGGTGATTGGCTACCTCTGAGAGATCTGACTTTTTTCTAAGGAGAGCAGCTTGTTAGATGATGGAGAACCAATAAAAACTAGCCAAAAATTAAGGCCACAGCTATTATCTAGCTTTGATTAACACTATACTCTATGCCACTGATTCTCAAAGTGTGGAATCTGGACAAGCAGCATCTGTATCATGGGAAACTTGTTAGAAACACTAATATTCAGACGCACCTGAGTACTACTGAATCAGTAGACCTGGGTGTGGACTCCAGTAATCTGTGCTTGAAAAGTCTCTCCAAGGGATCCTTATACACCCTCAAGTTGTGGAGCCACTACTCTAAGCAAATTTATTACCTGGAAATGCAGTCAAGGTGAGAATGATAACAGCTAACACTTTCCAATTACTTATTATGATCCAAGTATTGCACTAACACTTAAAACATATCATGTCATTTGTTCCCACACGTATATATATATATACACTTAACTCTTAAGGTAAGTACTACTGTTTCCTTTCACAAATGAAGAAACTAAGGAGTTCAAGTAACTTGATCAAGGTTACACTGATAATAAATGATAGGCTGATGTTAAAAATCCAGGTACAAACCTGCTCCAGGGACCCTGCTTTTAACTAGCATAATATTATCACTTTCTTCCTTAAAATACTAAGGCAAAACTAGCCTGAATATCCCTGTTTGCAGTGCTGTGTAGAAATAAAGATGCTTGTCTCAAAAGTAACTCTAACACCTCAATATTCGCCATAATGAAAATAAAGTGAGCAAGGAAAATTATGTATTCTTTTGTTCTCCAGTTGATCAAGACATCTCCTATCTCTTTTATCTCAAATTTAATAAACACAATAAAGATAAATCACAATATAATAAAATTTGGAGCCAGTAGCTCTGCAATTGCTAGTTGAATTATTTACATTCTCTAAATTCTCAGTTTCTTCCTCAGTAAAAATGAGATAATAACAGTATCTCCCTACCAAAAATTCTGTTATGAGGATTAAAATAAGCTGTGTTTGTGTGTGTGTTAGAGAGCAACAGACAGACACACACACACATGCAGAGATGATACTGGTAGTACATGTTATTGTTGTTACTGTGGCCTTTAGATGTTATTTAATGTCTAAACTTTACCCTGATTTTTGGTAAATTCATCAGGGTTCTCTATGTGAAAGATGTTTAGAAGGATCAGAAGATGTGAACAGTGCCTATGAAAATTTGGTCTCTAGCCACTCAAGTCTGGTGCCCCATGTATTTAACTGACAGTCAAGCTTGTTGCATTTTTTACCTTAAGTTATCAGAAAATTATTTTTATTATTCTACTTAGAAAATTACAGAGGTCAGCTATCTGGAACAGAATTTCATTATGAGGTTAACAGGAAATTTACAGTGTTAGGAGCTTCCAATGTTTATTTAGGCAAAGGTCTACCTTAGTTTTAAGAATTTAAGACAGTTTATATAATACAAAGCTTTCCTCACTGGCACCTCTGAATCCCTCAAGTAGTAACAATCTGATGACTTGCCACTTCTTTATATGGTGATCTATACTGGTCATATCGGAGAAGGCAGTGGCACCCCACTCCAGTACTCTTGCCTGGAAACTCCCATGGATGGAGGAGCCTGATGGGCTGCAGTCCATGGGGTCGCTAAGGGTCGGGCACAACTGAGCGACTTACACTTTCACTTTTCACTTTCATGCATTGGAGAAGGAAATGGCAACCCACTCCAGTGTTCTTGCCTGGAGAATCCCAGGGACGGAGGAGCCTGGTAGGCTGCCATCTACGGGGCCACACAGAGTCGGACATGACTGAAGCGACTTAGCAGCAGCAGCAGCAGGATGTTCAATGTATTAAGTACATGATCATATTCCATTAAGCACTTNCGACTTACACTTTCACTTTTCACTTTCATGCATTGGAGAAGGAAATGGCAACCCACTCCAGTGTTCTTGCCTGGAGAATCCCAGGGACGGAGGAGCCTGATAGGCTGCCGTCTATGGGGTCGCATAGAGTCAGACACGACTGAAGCAACTTAGCAGCAACAGCAGCATACTGGTCATTTATATCAGATTTAACTCTGAAGCCATATTAGAAATTCTTTAATAGCATGAAGTGAAGTGAAGTGAAGTCACTCAGTCATGTCCGACTCTTTGCGATCCTGTGGACTGTAGCCCACTCAGGCTCCTCTGTCCATGGGATTCTCCAGGCAAGAATACTGGAGTGGGTTGCCATTTCCTTCTCCAGGGGATCTTCCCAACCCAGGGATCAAACCTGGGTCTCCAGCATTGCAGGCAGACACTTTATCCTCTGAGCCACCAGGGAAGTAAACCTTCTTTTCTATAACATAGTACTAAACATATGGAAAGGACCTAGTGCTCATTTAATTTTCATAAATATTCATCATTAAGCCTGGATTATACACTTACACGTGTGGAAAGAGAGACATGCAACAGGATGTTCACTACTACAACACTCTTTGTAATAGCAAAATACTGGAAAAAGCCTAAGTGTCAATCAGTAGGAAAGATCTACTTAGAAGCCACTGAGTAGTTACTTCTGTAGTATGGATGCCCATGCCGTGGAGACTGCATGTGTTGATCAGCCTGTCATAGTGCCGAGGTAAACCATGTCATTCTGTCTCCTTGTATATATCCCATGCTTCAGGCCTAACAGTTGCTCCTTTTGATTGCTGCAGACTTTCTTTTAACTTACAGTAATACTTTCATTTAAATTATATATAAAGTCCTGTTGCTGTGAAAACCATTTTTCTCTTAAATATGATTTAGCATCTCTTCTGTGCTACCTATATGCTGATATCACACTTTAATTCTCATCCATTGTTTCCCCTCACATATACACAGTTGTGTACATGAAGGTATGATAATATGCAGATTGATATGATTACACATAGATATTTTCATTTTTGTTCCTCTCTCTGTGCTCATCTTTAAACATTTGCAATCATCTCCATTGTTCTCTCTATATAAAGCCTTTGCTACCAATTTCCTTATGATAGGTGATTAGTGGAACATTATATCTTCATTACCTTTTTCTGAGGATGAGCAGAAAGAGAGGAGAGTCAATTCATTTTGTTAAGTACTATATTAAACATCTCTACATAAGTGTAAAAAACTACTATATATCACTATGATTTGTATTTAAACTAAATCATTATGTTGTGAAATGACCACAATATTCCCATTACAAACATGAGCTTAGATAGAGATATATATGGTGGAGACAGAAATGGCAACCCCTCCAGTATTCTTGCCTGGAGAATCCCATGGACAGAGGAACTTGGTGGGCTAAGTCCAGGGGATCACAAAGAGTTGACACAACTACAGCAACTTAGCATGCATGGAGAGAGATGTATGGTGCCTTGGATAGATTAACGAACTTTCCTAGAGTGACACATGTTCATGCAAAGATGGGCATGGTAAAGGACATAAATGGTATGGACCTGACAGAAGCAGAAGATATTAAGAGGTGGCAAGAATACACAGAAGGACTATACAAAAAAGGTCTTCATAACCAGATAATCATAATAGTGTGATCACTCACCTAGAGCCAGACATCCTGGAATGTGAAATCAAGTGGGCCTTAGGAAGCATCACTACTAACAAAGCTAGTGGAGGTGATGGAATTCCAGTTGAGCTATTTCAAATCCTGAAAGATGATGCTGTGAAAGTGCTTCACTCAATATGCCAGCACATTTGGAAAACTCAGCAGTGGCCACAGGACTGGAAAAGGTCAGGTTTCATTCCAATCCAATAGAAAGGCATTGCCAAGAATGCTCAAACTACTGCACAATTGCACTCATCACACACGCTAGTAAAGTAATTCTCAAAATTCTACAAGCCAGGCTTCAACAGTATATGAACCGTGTACTTCCAGATGTTCAAGTTGGTTTTAGAAAAGGCAGAGGAACCAGCGATCAAATTGCCAACATCCACTGGATCATTGAAAAAGCAAGAGAGTTCCAGAAAAACATCTACCTCTGCTTTATTGACTATGCGAAAGCCTTTGACTGTGTGAATCATAACGAACTGTGGGAAATTCTGAAAGAGATGGGAATACCAGACCACCTGACCTGTCTCTTGAGAAATCTGTACGCAGGTCAGGAAGCAAGAGGTAGAACTGGACATGGAACAAAAGACTGGTTCCAAGTCGGGAAAGGAGTATGTCAAGGCTGTATATTGTCACCCTGCTTATTTAACTTATATGCAGATTATATCATAAAAAACACTGGCCTGGATGATGCACAAGCTGGGATCAAGATTACTGGGACAAATATCAATAACTGGGACAAATATGTAGATGATACTGCACTTATAGCAGAAAGTGAAGAAGAACTAAAGAGCCTCTTGATGAAAGTGAGGAAACAGTGGAAACAGTGATAGACTTTATTTTCTTGGGCTCCAAAATTACTGTGGATGGTGACTGCAGCCATGAAATTAAAAGACACTTGCTCCTTGGAAGAAAGGTTATGATTAACGTAGATGGCATATTAAGAAGCAGAGCCATTACTTTGCCAACAAAGGTCTGTCTAGTCAAAGCTATTGTTTTTCCAGTAGTCATGTATGGATGTGAGAATTGGACTACAAAGAAAGCTGAGCACTGAAGAATTGATGCTTCTGAACTGTGGTATTGGAGAAGACTCTTGAGAGTCCCTTGGACTGCAAGGAGATCCAACCAGTCCATCCTAAAGGAACTCAGTCCTAAATATTCATTGGAAAGACTGATGCTGAAGCTGAAAGTCCAATACTTTGGTCACCTGATGCAAAGAACTGACTCATTTGTAAAGACTCTGATGCTACGAAAGATTGAAGGCTAGAGGAGATGGGGATAACAAAGAATGACATGGTTGGACGGCATCACCGACTCAATGGACATGAGTTTGAGTAAACTCTGGGATCTAATAGATCTCTGATAGATCAGTTCATTTGCTCAGTCATGTCTGACTCTTCACAACCCCATGGACTGCAGCACACCAGGTTTCTTAGCCCAACACCAACTCCTAGAGTTTACTCAAACTCATGTCCATTGAGTCAGTGATGCCATCCAACCATCTCATCCTCTGTCAGCCCCTTCTCCTCCTGCCTTCAATCTTTCCAGCATCAGGGTCTTCTCAAATGAGTCAGTTATTCACATCAGGTGGCCAAAGTATTGGAGTTTCAACTTCAACATCATTCCTTCCAATAAATATTCAGGACTGATTTCCTTTAGGATGGTTTGTTTGGATATCCTTGCAGTTCAAGGGACACTCAAGGGTCTTCTCCAACACCACAGTTCAAAAGCATCAATTCTTTGTTGCTCAGTTTTCTTTATAGTTCAACTCTCAAATCCATACACGACTACTGGAAAAGCAATAGATTTAACTAGATGGATTTCTGTTGCCAAAATAATGTCTCTGCTTTTTAATATGCTGTCTACATTGGTCATAGCTTTTCTTCCATAGAGCAAGTGTCTTTTAATTTCAAGGCTGCAGTCAACATCTGCACTGATTTTGGAGCCCCCTAAAATAAATTCTGTCACTGTCTATTCTTTACCCATCTATTTACCATGAAGTGATGGATTCAGATGCCATGATCTTAGTTTTCTGAATGTTGACCTTTAAGCCAACTTTTTCACTCTCCTCTTTCACTTTCACTAAAGAGGCTCTTTAGTTTTCTGCCATAAGTGTGATGTCATCTGCATATCTGAGATTATTTATATTTCTCCTGGCAATCTTGATTCCAGCTTGTGCTTCATCCAGTCCAGTATTTCTCATGATGTATTCTGCATATAAGTTAAATAAGCAGGGAGACAATATATAGCCTTGACGTACTCCTCTCCCAATTTGGAAGCAGTCTTTTGTTCCATGTCCAGTTCTAACTGTTGCTTCCTGGCCTGCATACAGATTTCTCAAGAGACAGGTCAGGTGGTCTGGTATTCCCATATTGTTAAGAATTTTCCACAGTTTTTTGCGATCCACACAGTCAAAGCCTTTGGCATAGTCAATAAAGCAGAAATAGATGTTTTCCTGGAACTCTCTTGCTTTCTCAATGACCCAACGGATGTTGGCAATTTGATCTCTGGTTCCTCTGCCTTTTCTAAAACCAGCTTCAACATTTGGAAGTTCAGAGTTCATGTTCTGCTAAAGCCTGGCTTGGAGAATTTTGAACATTGCTTTACTAGTGTGTGAGATGAGTGCAATTGTACAGTAGTTTGAGCATTCTTGGCATTGCCTTTCTTTGGGATTGGAATGAAACCTGACCTTTTCCCGTCCTGTGGCCACTGCTGAGTTTTCCAAATGTGCTGGCATATTGAGTGCGGCACTTTCACAGCATCATCTTTCAGGATTTGAAATAGCTCAACTGGAATTCCATCACCTCCACTAGCTTTGTTTGTAGTGATGCTTCCTAAGGCCCACTTGACTTCACATTCCAGGATGTCTGGCTCTAGGTGAGTGATAACACCATCATGGTTATCTGGTCATGAAGATCTTTTTTGTATAGTTCTTCTTTGTATTCTTGCCATTTGTTCTGAATATCTTCTGCTTCTATTAGGCCCATACCATTTCTGTCCCATATAGTGCCCATCTTTGCATAAAATTTTCCCTTGGTATCTCTATTTTCTTGAAGAAATCTCTAGTCTTTCCCATTCTACTGTTTTCCTCTATTTCTTTGCATTGATCACTGAGGAAAGCTTTCTTATCTCTCCATGCTATCCTTTGGAACTCTGCTTTCAAATGGGTATATCTTTCCTTTTTTCCTTTGTCTTTAGCTTCTCTCCTATTCGCAGCTATTTATAAGGCCTCCTCAGACAACCTTTTTGCCTTTTTGCATTTCTTTTTCTTAGGGATGGTCTTGATCCCTGCCTCCTGTACACTGTCATGAACCTCTCTCCATAGTTCTTCAGGCACTCTGTCTATCAGATCTAATCCCTTGAATCTACTTCTCACTTCCACTGTAGAATAAGGGATTTGATTTAGGTAATTCCTGAATGGTTTAGTGGTTTTCACTACTTTCTATAATTTAAGTCTGAATTTGGCAATGAGGAGTTCATGATCTGAGCCACAGTCAGCTTCTGGTCTTGCTTTCGCTGACTGTATCAAGCTTCTCCATCTTTGGCTGCAAAGGATATAATCAATCTGATTTCAGTATTGACCATCTGGTAAAGTCTATGTATACAGTTGTCTCTTCGTTTGTTGTAAAAGAGTGTTTGCTATGACCAATGTATTCTCTTAAAAAATTCTCTCTCTTTTTTTTTTTTACTATGATGACTACTCCATTTCTTTTAAGGGATTCTTGCCCACAGTAGTAGATATAATGGTCATTTGAGTTAAAGTCACATATTCCAGCCAATTTTATTTTGCTGATTCCTAAAATGTCGTTGTTCACTCTTGCCATCTCCTATTTGACTACTTCCAATTTGCCTTGATTACTGGACCTAACATTCCTATGCAGTATTGTTCTTTACAGCATTGCACTTTACTTCCATTACAAGTGACATCCATAACTGGGTGTTTTTTGTTTTTGTTTTGTTTTGTTTTGTTTTGCTTTGGCTCTGTCTTTTCATTCTTTCTGGAGTTATTTCTCCACTGATCTCCAGTAGCATATTGGGCACCTACCTACCTGGGGGACTCATGTTTCAGTATCCTATCTTTTTGCCTTTTATAATGTTCATGGGGTTCTCAAGGCAAGAATACTGAAGTGGTTTGCCATTCCCTTCTCCAGTGGACCAGATTTTGTCAGAACTCTCCACCATGACCCGCCCATCTTGGGTGGCCCCACACAGTACGGCTCATAGTTTCATTGAGTTAGACAAGTATGTGGTCCACATGATCAGATTGGTTAGTTTTCTGTGATTGTGGTTTTCACTCTGTCTGCCCTCTGATGAAGAAGGAGAAGAGGCTTATGGAAACTTCCTGATGGGAAGTTTTATATATTAAGCTGTAATTTTTTATTTCTCCCTTTGAGTCAAAAGATCAGTAGCAGTATAATCTCTTACTCTATTCATTTAATTGGATTGCTGGTCACTTTTCTCCTTTGATGTTGCTATTTAGTTTATTTCCCTTCCTTGACCTTAATGGAACCACAACAGAATTTTCTATTTCTAAAAGATTTCTTATTTACTCAAGTATATAATAATCACCTTTCCACTCCACATACTCAATTTCTATACCATACCTAGAATAGGCTCTTAACACATATTGAAGAATCTTCTATTGTAGACACCTGTATTTGTTTCATTTCTCCTATAAGTTCCTTAAGGTCAGAGACTCATCTTTTTTGTCCCAATGTGCCTAACAGAGTGTCTACTATATCATAGATATATCTAAAATATAAATAAGTTAACTAATGCTTAGAATTCTGGGTGACTTCAAGTGTGCTTTGAGTGAATTATATTATGTGACAGAGCACTTAAGTCTGTTTTCTTTAAAGCATTGCTTAAAACATATTGCAGTATATATTTTAACTGACTGGAATAATGGCATTTATGTATTATTTATAATACAAATTACATTCTTTCAGTGCTATATACAGCATTAAATCTTATGGAATAAACTACTACACTATTGTGAAAGATTCTTTCAAAGAGAGTCATAAAGAAAAAAAAACATTAACAAAATGAAAAGACAATCCACAGAATGAGAGAAAACATTTGTAAACAAAGCAACAGACAAGGGATTAATTTCCAAAATATACAAACAGGTCATGAAGCTCAATACCAAAAAAAAAAAAAAAAAAAGAAAAATTTAATTTAAAAAAAAGGACACAATGGGGGAAGGGGAGGGTAGGTGTAAATGTAAAATGTACATATATAGTACTATGTGTAAAATATAAAGCCAGTGGAAGTGAAAGATTGCTGCTATCAGCCACAAAGGATGCCAGGATTCCTGGCCTCCTGAGCAGAGAAATTCTTTCTGGGGCCAGTGATGAGATTACTCAGAGTTTTCATGTAGCAAAGTTTTCGTAAAGTGTAAAAGAGATAGTGAAAGCTTCTGACAGGCATCAGAAGGGGACAGAAAGAGTGCCCCCTTGCTAGTTTTTAGCAAGGAGTTTTATATATATANCAGGATTCCTGGCCTCCTGAGCAGAGAAATTCTTTCTGGGGCCAGTGATGAGATTACTCAGAGTTTTCATGTAGCAAAGTTTTCGTAAAGTGTAAAAGAGATAGTGAAAGCTTCTGACAGGCATCAGAAGGGGACAGAAAGAGTGCCCCCTTGCTAGTTTTTAGCAAGGAGTTTTATATATATATCTATTGGTGGTGGTTTAGTCGCTAAGTCATGTCTGACTCTTACAACCCCATGGACTGTAAACTGCCAGGCTCCTCTATCCATGAGATTCTCCAAGCAAGAATACTAGAGTAGGTTACCATTTCCTTCTCCAAGGGATCTTCCTGACCCAGGAATCAAACCTAAATCTTCTGCATTGCAAGCAGATTCTTTACCAACTGAGCTACAAAGGAATCCCGTATATACATATTATCAAAATTAGAGAAAGGAAACACCTCAAAACTGAGAGAGTTGCACCAGGCCCCTTCCCACAACATTCATTTTGAGACAGCATTGGCACAAAGTGAGTCATCCCTGGCCATAAAATAATTGATATGAATCTTGAAGAAAGGCAGATTTCCAAGCAAATACATAGTCCATTAACATAGCTTAAGAAAGACATTTCCATAAGAAAAGCGCAGTGGTTAGCTCAAGGTTTGAGATATAGTTAAGTTCAGGTGGAACCGGGTGTCACCATGGCAACACAGGATTCAGTTCAGTTCAGTAGCTCAGTGGTGTCCCACTCTTTGTGACCCCATGGACTGCAACACGCCCCGCCTCCCTGTCCATCACCAACTCCCAGAGTTCACTCAGACTCAAAAGTCTGCCATTTGCAGTTTATTTCCTCCTTCCACTTGGGGATCTCTGACCTCCCTAGCTAGGCTGTTAACACTCTCAGGAGTTTGATGTATGCACCACCCAGGGAATCCAAAGCCAGTGCTCTGTGACAATCCAGAAGGCTGGGATGGGGATAGAGGTTCAACCAGGAGGGAACATAAGTATACCTAACGCTGAATCATGTTGATGTATGGCAAAGGCCATCACAATACTGGAAAGTAATTATGCTCTAATTTTTAAAAAATGAAATAAAACAATGGGCAGAAGATTTAACTACACATTTCTCCAAAGAAGACATACAAATAGCCAACAGGCACATGAAAAGATGCTCAACGTCACTAATTACCAGAGAAATGCAATTCAAAACTACTTTATACCAGTCAGAATATCCATTACCCAAAAATGAACAAACAATAAATACTGGAGAGGGTGTGGAAAAAAGGGAACTCTCCTATACTGTTGATGAAAATGTAAATTGGCAGACCCACTATGGAGAACAGAAAGGAGATTCCTTAAAATATTTAAAACCAGACTTACTATGTGATTCTGCAATCCCACTCCTGGGCATATACCCAGAGAAAACTGTAATTTAAAAAGATACATATACCCCAATGTTCATTGCAGAACTATGTAAAATAGCCAAGACATGGAAGCAACTTAAATGTCCATCAATTGAGGAATGGATAAAGAAGATGTGGTACACACACACAGACACACACACATATATATGCACACACACACAATGAAATATTATTCAGCCACAAAAAAGAATGCCATTTGCAGCAACATGGAAAAACCTAGACTGTCATATTGAATGAAGTAAGTTAGAGAAGGACAAATACCACATGACATCACTTATATGTGGAATCTAAAACATGATACAAAACAGAAATATGTAGAAAACAAACATGCTTACTGAGGGAGAAAGGGGAGAGGATAAATTGGGAGACTGATATTGACATATATACACTATTATATATGTAAAAGATAACTAATAGAAAGCAACCGTATAGCACAGGAAACTTTACTCAATGCTCTGTACTGAACTATATGGGAATAGAATCTTAGAAGAAGTATGTATGTATATACATAATGAAATTACTTTGCTGTACACCTGAAACTAAAACAACATTGTAAATCAACTACACTTCAATAAAATCTTTTAAAAAATGATGCACACAGTAAACTAGAATAAAATTAAACATCACATATTTGTGCAAAAAGCCAAGGAACAGAATAGATTGTTGTATCAGCACTTGGATACAGTATGCTGTTGGGTTAAATTTGTTAGCATAGAACTCTGTTTTACACTGAGATGATTTTACACTGAGGGGAAACATCAAAATAAGCCCTAGGATAGCATAGGTCATGTGCATTTTCACATGTAATCATAGATAATTATATCTTCCTAAATGTCCTTGTCCCTTTGTGACCTGGCAAAATCTGATTCTTCTTTTCAACCTTAGGTTACATAGTGACTCTTCTCTTAAAATCCTACCCAGTTTTCCATGATAGAATTAGTTATTCTGTCCTTTCAGTTGCATCTTGTTAATATTACTAATAATGGGTACCACACTAACAATTTGGTTACTATAATGAATTTGCTTACATAGCTTTTATCTTTGATTCTTCCACAATTCTTCCACATTGTTTTCAGTTAACTGGGCTTTTACTGATCTTCAAATTTCCCCAGAATTATGTGGCTTCATAAATAAATGTGAAAATCTTTAAGTTTCATTTTATAATATGAAACAGTAGCATTTTTCACAGGTGAAACAGAAACATTTCTTCATTCAATATAATAGTATGTAGAATTACACATTGGAGCTGGAGTTAAAATTTGATATTTTTCTTTTTATGTTTAGTTTTCTCTTAGTAATAGCAGAGAGGGTAGGGAAAAAATGGCCTGTATGAACAACCAAAGAATATATAGCTACCTTTCTTCTAAAATGACTAATGTATTGCTATAATTTCAGACTCACTGTACCTAGCTGTCCAAACCAAGCCTTTTGTTTTTTTATGTAACACACCCATTGCAATGGATTGTAATGGTTTTGTGCTCACAATTGCATGTGTACCCTCTCCTCCCATATACATTTATCATTCTCAATGTAAATTCCCCACCAGGGCTATAGATTATGGCTCTACACTCTGCACTTACAGAAAACCTAATGAAAAGAATAAATTACAGAGGAAGAAATTACCAATTATTACTATGATTCCCAATACTAGGGACCTTGAGCTACTTTAATGTGTATGAAAACTACTTCCAATGATTACAGCATCAGTGGGGAAAATGGAAAAAAGGAATTAACATGAATTGAAAAAGAACTTCCCTTTTGCTTTTGTTCATATAATAACGTGGTTATGTAGTGAATTAACTGAACTAGGTAAATCGTTAGGCTGTAATGAAACACAGGGCTATGTATTGTTATATTGTCCTGAATAGAATAGAGAGTTTTACCACTCTAGGGTATTCGGAAAGCATAGTTATAGGAAGAACAAAAATATTTCCAGGGACTTCTCCCTTGAAAGAACTCCCTCTCTCCTAAATGTCTAGAAACTACAAGTAATATGTTTTCTCCCTATGATTTGATGGGCAGCAAAAGGCTCCCCTGCCCCAAATATTTCCATCCCAAAGAACCAGAACTCTTCATATTACTCATATCTTTGGATGGAATTTATAAAGGTTCCAGTGACCATATAGTTTTAGCAGCTGAATGGAAGACAGTTTAGACATAATGGCCTATCAACTAAGATTTACAGGTTTGGTTTTGTTAAATACCAGAAAGCAAGAAAAAATTTAATGTACATTTAAATACAGACAACTTTCACACAAATTAGATTCTATACTGCTTTTGAAAACTCATGAAACCTGGCAAAACTAGACTCATATTCCTGAACAGAGAATATTGACTTTGGGCAAGTCATTTCATCTCTTTTTTAAAAAATTTATTAATTAGAGTGCCAGGAGCCAGCGTGGGAATCCCACCCGTGAAACGGTCACGTGGCAGAAATCCGATGGGCAAGGCGATTCGGATTTCAGAGATTCCCCNCTTCAATCCCTTGTACAACAAGGAAATCCAACCAGTCAATCCTAAAAGAAATCAACCCTGAATACTCATTGGAAGGACTGATGCTGAAGCTGAAGCTCCAATATTTTGGCCACCTGATGCGAAGAGCTGCCTCACTGGAAAAGACATTGATGTTGGGAAAGACTGAAGGCAAGAGGAAAGGGGACGACAGAGGAGGATATGATGGTTAATGGCATCACTGACCCAATGGACATGAATTTAAACAAACTCCAGGAGATGGTGAAGGACAAGGAAGCTTGGTGAGCTGCAGTCCATGGGGCCTCAAAGAGTCAGACACAACTTAGCGACTGAACAGCAACAACAAGCTCTTAAAATATTCCAAAGCGCCTATAGAATTATCAAGGAATCAAGATATGCTTTGTTTAGTTTTGGTTTCCTATACTCTTAACTGCATAAGTTATCATTTTCTCATAATTGCTAATGCACATGTTTATTTAAGAAATAGTGTTGGATGCTTACTTTATGCAAGATGCGCTTAGAACTATAGATGAAATGACAGTGAACAATAATGGTGTTGGAATGTTCTGGTTAACTGAGAAAAATTTTGAAGGTCATTATGCACTTTACTCCATCTCCCATACTGGATACAGTGAAATTTTCTCTATGTGGCCAAATGTGTTAAATAACAATGTTAAATTACCAGGATTCCCTTTAGATTACAATTTAACATTCTTACTAATTTCTAATTTCTCTTACCTCAGTTGCTACATTTGCAAAAATCAGCAGAATGTTGGTTACAGCTACTTTGGGTAAATATTTGTTTACTTGGTAATGTATTCTGCTTTAGGCTGGCTTTAGGCATCTGTGATGGTGACAGGAAATTCATCTATCCCTCTCAAACATGATGCATTTAAATCAGTTTGGGTTTGAGTGGGTAAAGGATAAACTGCTCAGAAAAGGATTACCAAGTGGGATGCATTTACTTTTGGTCTCTCAGGGGAAAGAGAATTTGAACAGGAGGCCACACCTCACGTTCATTTGCAAAACGAGGCACCCATCCCATTGCCAGGTGTTATTTGTGGTTCACAGACATATGGATAACTCAAGGGACATGCCAAAATGAATTTAAAAAATTGTTTTAAACTGGGTGTAAATTTTTAATGGCAGAATATGTTGACACTAATCAAAACAGAGTAAAGGTTACACTTGTATATTTCCAAACTAAATAATATCATCAAATTTATGAATACCTATTGAACACCTACAGTATGCAGGGATGATAATGTTGAAGATGAAGGATTCCTGATACTCCACATACCTTTGACTAGTAGTAGCTAGAAAGTTAAATTGTTAGTCGCTCAATCCATGTGTGACTCTTAGGGGCCCTTTGGACTGCATCTTGCCAGGCTGCTCTGTCCATGGAAATCTCCAGGCCAGAATACTGGAGTGGGTAGCCATTCCCTTCTCCAGAGATCTTCCCAACTCAGGGATCAAACCTGGGCCTCCCTCACTCTGGGCTGATTCTATACCATCTGAGTGACTAGGGAAGCCCCTAGTAGTAAGCTGGAAGTGTACACAAATACATTTCTATTGTGATTGAAGCTGTTAAGCCAATATTGGCTGATCTAACTGCTCCAGAATTCTAGTTTGTTCTGGTATCTTTGTACCCAAAGATGCATCTACTATCAGATCCCATGTTTGCAAGGGTGCCTTGAACAGGATGGAATATAATTCCATTTACCACGTAGCTATCTTGAGGAGCTGAAATGCTGGTTCTGTTAGATCAATGATATTTAAAAGTGAAGTTATCTTTGGCAGAAATTGGGGGGTTGATGTAATGAATAGCAATTCTCCCCTCAATGCTTCCCAGGGCAAACCTGTTCAGTTTATTCTGTTTGTCTTTAAAAAACAGCCACACGTTGATGCTGATGCTTCAGTGGAGATGCTATCCTCCTGAGTTCAGAAGGTTGATTCTCTAACTGATAGACAATCAGTTCCCTCTCTGCAGCTGCCACCAGCCATAGGATCATCATGTCAGCAGAGTGACACCTTTTAGGAAGTTGTAAAATCATAGGAGTTGATGATTACGTATCCCCAAACTTCAAAGTCTTATCCTAGTTCCAGGTCATCACACAACTATAGTTTGATGTTGTGATTCAATGTATGGTTTTAACAGGAGTATCATGTTGCACAATGTGTCTATTGCCTGCTTACTGTTGAGGTCCCATGTTCTGGCAGTCTTATCACATGATGCTGTAAACACTTCGCTCCCATCATCACTCCAGCAGACATCTAGCACAGGCTAGGTATGTATCTGCTGGGCTTTTGCAATAGTCTGTCCACTATCTTGAGCTTCCTGCTGCTGCTGCTGCTGCTAAGTTGCTTCAGTAGTGTCCAACTCTGTGCAACCCCATGGACAGCAGCCCACCAGGCTCCTCTGTCCACAGGATTCTCTTGGCAAGAGTGCTGAAGTGGGTTGCCATTTCCTTCTCCATTGAGCTTCCTAGCAGCAAACATCAACATCGTTAGCCCACGATCCTACAGAAGAAAGTTCCCCAGCAAGGTTGGTAGGCTAAAAGACAGACAACCAATCCTATCATCAGGAGAGGATGTTACTTCAATTCCTTCATAAAGTGAAAGTGAAATTTGAAAGTCTCTCAATCACGTCCGATCCTTTGTGACCTCATGGACTATACGGTTCATGGAATTCTCCAGGCCAGAGTACTGGAGTGGGTTAACTGTTCACTTCTGCAGGTGATCTTTCCAACCCAGGGATCAAACCCAGGTCTCCTGCCTTACAGGCAGATTCTTTACCAGCTGAGCCATCAGGGAAGCCCTTCATATCTTCCATAAGGTTGTGATTTATCTGTGGTTGTGTTGCCAAACATGCTGGTCCTGCCAGATCCAAAACCCAAGCTTGTTCCAAACAGACTCATGCCATGGAGGGAAGCCAGCAACAGGGAGCAGGAGGCGCTCAGGAGCCTGTGACTCCACTTGGGCACAAAGGAGATGGAAGCAAGGCAGCAGGCCGGCTGAAGAAACTGCCCTCTAAATTTCTAAAAGCAAGATTTTCAACCATGGCATTTGGGGGCAAATATGCCAGTGAACAGCGTACTTCTCCTTCTGCCTCATCTTCTACGTCTAATCAACACCAGTGTTTTATGAATTGTAACTCCTAAACATCACTGGAACATACCATTCCTCTCCATCCACCCGTATGTCATGTCCCTAAGCAGAAGCCACCCTCATCTCTTATCTGGACCTTCTCCTAACAAGTCTCCCTATACCAGGTCTTTCCCCATTCCAAACTACTTTTCATATCACAATATCATTAATCATGCTAAATAAAGCACAAATATAATCATTACCTCTGCTGCGTTGCCTTCAGGCTTCCTTTTGCCTGCAAAGTTAAATTCAAATGGCATAGCAAAGCACGTGAGTACAAGTCTTACACTTTTTCACTAACCATCCCCATGTCTCTGTGGATATACTCCATGTTCTAATTAAACTAAACTGCTTACAGCTCTACACATACTTATTTCCTCTCATCTGTCCATAATTTAGCACATGCTAGTCCCTTTGCCAGGCACACCCTTCACCCCTTCACCTTCACTTTTTCTAAGGCTCACTTCACTCATTATTCAGGTCTCAGCTAAGACACCTTTCTTCAGGCAACCTCATTTGACTCTCAACGACTCTGCTAAATATGGCTCCTGGTTTTACCAGAAGACTTTGTGATTCCTGGTTACCACTTAATCCCACTGTATTTTAATTGCTTGCTTGTCTAGCTTTTTCACTGGGCTATAAATTCCATGAGAACAATTTTATCTTGCTAATCTTTATACCCTCAATCCCTAGTATAATGGTTCCACATAATCTGTCATTGCTAATAGCCCTCCTATTTTAAATGCACTGATTTTTTTTTTTACTTCAAAGAACCATGTCCAATCTGAAAATGGGGGTGCATTTGAATCTGGGGGAAGTGGACAGGTAACTTGGGTTACCTATCATGTCCAGAAACTCACCCTATAAAATGATATACTATAGAGAGAGCTATGTCTTATAGGAATTTTTTTTTCCACTTTAGCACTACAAGGCACCCACAGAAGCTTTACAAGCAGTTGCCCCCTCATTCACCAGTGTTGTGCAAATTAAAAACATCCTGTCAAGGCAGAGAATATTCTCCACAAGATACAGAAAGGAAAGGACACCATTTTAGTACTTTAGTATTTTACAAGCACTGAACCAGATTATTAGCAGGTTGAACACAGGCAACCTGCTAATAGATTCTGAAGACAGAAAGAGATTCTGCCCTATATATCATCAAGCAGTTACAATGCATTACATACGTATTCTCAAGATTAACCATAATTTGTCTTTCCATAAGAGGACACTACAACACCATTTCATATGCATTCTTTCACAGTTCATCTCCAATTCATCCGGCATTGAGATAGCCATTTCTATTAGCTAATTGCCTTTGTCTGAAAGAAAAACAAAACTCCTGTCACTGGGACAAGCATTTGGTTACAGCTCAGGAAAAGGCCTTCCTACAGTAACAGGGAAACATTCACACTCTATATTCCTTGATGTTTACATTTCAAAGAGATGCTTCCCAGATGCTTAAGAAAAACACTCCTGGATTGCAAAGCTAGCAAGTGGCTTACCTAGTCTTCCAACAGACCTACAGAGATATTAAAGGGAATGGAGAAGGATTCACAAATAATAGATTTTTCACAGAAATACACTGAGAAAGGGAGAGGGAATTTTCCTCTTGGCAATGGGAAAAGCCACTTTTAAAAAATCTACCCTTATACCAGTCAGCTCAAAGTTAGGTAGGCCTTTGTCTTTTCTTAATAAGCAGGCCTCCCTCAGAGAATATATTTCCTCTCTCACAATCTATGTATGTCACATAGTAGAAGAAATGTTTTGAAAAAGCCATACCCATAGCTTTAAAAAACATATATATGCTAATGAGGTGGCTTTAAAAAACATATATGTGCTAATAAGAAGTCCAGATTATATTAGTAGTCTGGCCTTTCCCTTGAACTCAAGACTCAAACAGAAGAGATATTAAAATATTTAAAGATCAGGACTTCCCTGGTGGTCAGTAGTTAAGACTCCATGCTCCCAATGTAGGGGGCCCAGGTTCAACGCTGTTCAGGGAACTAAGATCTCACATGCTGTATGGCAAGGCTAAAATGAATAAATAAAAAAATACTCTACAAAATAAAATACATAAAAATATTCAAACATTGATATTTCCTGGATATTGGGAAATCAGAAAAGACATCAGCCTATGTTCTATGTATATATGCAACTGTCTGATCAAAATTTCCACTTAATAACGAATTGGTGTCTTAAGTATATTGTGTGAAACTTCTATCCCTAAACTACTCATAGCATGGTCTTCCTTGTACCAATAAAAGATAACCCTATTGCTTGGGCCAAAAAAGTAGGAGACATCGCTGATTCTTTTTCTTACACTCCACACCCAGCTTATAGGGAATCTTATCTTCTCCAATTTAAAAATGTGTCAGCAAATCTCAACATTTCTTATCTCCCACACTGTTAAGACTCTAGTCAAAACTACCATCACTTTGGGGCCTGGATTACTGTAAAAACCTACTAACTGGTCTCCCTGCTTAACATCTTCTGCTCCTACATTCTCTTCTCCATACAAAAGCCAGAAAGATTGTGTTAAAAACTCCAAATCATGTTTCTCTTCAGCACAAACCTCTTAAGACTTCCTATTTCAACAGAGTGTAAGTTAAAGTCCGTACAATGGCTGATAAGCCTGCACAAGGCTTCCTGTTATTTTTGTCATCTCATCTCCTATTTCTTGTCCTTTTGCTCTCTTCACTGTATCCCCACTGCCCATTTGCTGTTCCTAAATCATGCTAGGCTTCAAACTGGCCTTGAAGCCTTAGACCTGGCTATTTCTTTGGTCTTGAACTCGTTCCTCAGCTTTTGGCATGGTTCTCCTCTTCTTTCACCAAGTTATAAAAGAACTTTTTAAATATATTCTTTTTGAGACACAATTTATATACCACAATATTCTCTAAGTTAAAGTGTAAAATCCAGTGTTTTTTAGTATATTCATCGAGCTGTACAATCATCATCCTTTTATAATTTGAGAAATTTTTCATCACCTCAAAAGGCTAGTTTGAACTCATTAAACAGCCACTTCATTCCTCCAGTTCCTTCAGTCCCAGGCAACCATTACCTTGCCTCTCTGTGGATTTGCTTACTCCTGTCATTTTGTACAAAGGAATTCATATAATATGTGGTCATTTTGTGTCTGGTTTCATTGACTTAGCATCATGTTTTTGAGGTTCATCCCTGGTCTCATAAGTATCACTGCTTCATTCTTTTTTATGGGTAAAAATACTGCATTGTATGTATATATGACAATTTGACTGTCTATTCATCTGTTGATGGGACAGGAGCATTAACCTTTAAGTACTAAAACTATAATTCAACATTAGTGCATCCACAATTATAACTGCTAATGGCAAGATTATATGTGGTATGCACAAAATGTTGTGAAGAATAATATTTAAATTATTTGCCAGCAAGTGATTTCTAAAATAAAGTCCCTTCTAGTTCTTGTTTTATTAAATATGTGAACACAGTATTTTCATTAATCTCTTACCTCTGACAACTTGTATTTGGCATGGATTCAGCTAGATCTCTAGGACAGCAGGAGAGTTTTCAGTCCATTCCTGGCAATAACTGCGGTAGTCCACACAAGTTATAACCCTGGATATGTTCTCAAATAAGAGAACACCAAGGCATCGCCCTCAGGAATTTCACTATCAGAGAAACAGCTTTGCTACTATGTTTTTATTTTTTTAAAACTGTTCTAGGCCCTATTCGCTTCCCTGGTGGCTCAGACGATAAAGCGTCTGCCTACAACNTGGCAATAACTGCGGTAGTCCACACAAGTTATAACCCTGGATATGTTCTCAAATAAGAGAACACCAAGGCATCGCCCTCAGGAATTTCACTATCAGAGAAACAGCTTTGCTACTATGTTTTTATTTTTTTAAAACTGTTCTAGGCCCTATTCGCTTCCCTGGTGGCTCAGACGATAAAGCGTCTGCCTACAACGCAGGAGACCCAGGTTCGATTCCTGGGTTGGGAAGATCCCCTGGAGAAGGAAATGGCAATCCACTCCAGCACTCCTGCCTGGAAAACCCCATGGACGGAGGAGCCTGATAGGCTACAGTCCATGGGGTCACAAAGAGTCGGACACAACTGAGCGACTTCACTTCACTTCAGGCCCTATTCAGGGGCTTCCCTTGTAGCTCAGTCAGTAAAGAATCTGCCTGTAGTGCTGGAGACCCGGGTTCGATCCCTGAGTTGGGAAGATCCCTTGGAGAAGGAAATGGCAACCCACTCCAGTATCCTTGCCTGGAAAATCTCGTGGAGAGAGGAGCCTGGTGGGCTGCAGTCCACGGGGTTGCAAAGAATCGGGTATGACTGAGCAATTAACACTTAACTTACTTAGGTCCTATTCAGTGATGCATTCAGCCCTGTGCTAGACTTGTGTGCTGTGCTCAGGGACAGCTGGGATGTTCTGAGAGGTCTTTATAACATCTTAACTCAGGGATTTGCCCATCTGGAACTGATCTGCATGGTACTCTGCCTATGTGTCAGAAGACAGCCCTGGTTTGGGAAACACCCTGGGCTGCCTGCCTCTTTCCACTTTCAGAGGCAGCTTGGTTAAGATTAGAGTTCAAACAATCAATCTAAGGTAAACTAGCTTAGACTCTACCCAATATGACT
>SJYA01005647.1:1045796-1062548 GCA_006410615.1 Neotragus moschatus | reverse complement strand
CCAATATGACTTTGTCTTGAGGCTTTTAAATTAATATAATTTACACATCATGTAGTCCACCATTTTAAAGTGTACAGTTTAGTAGTTTTCAGTCTATTTACAAGGTTGAACAACTATCACCATGATCTATCTTCAGAATACTTTCATCACCCTATAAATAAACCCCATACACAGTAACAGTCACTCCTCACTCCTTTCCTCAGACTCCTAGCAACCACTAATCTACTTTCTATCTCTAAGGATTTTCCTATTCTGTACATTTCCTATAAATGGAACTTACAATCTGTATCCTTTTGTGTTCGCCTAGTGTCTTTGAAGTTCATTCATGTTATAACATCTTAACTCAGATGAACTCAGAATTCATTCCATTTCATGGTTCAGTAATATTGCTTCCTATAGATAGACAACATTTTGTTTACCCACACATCCACTGATGAACATTTGATTTGTTTTATTTTTTGAATATTAGCAATAATACTGCTATGAACACTGATGTACAAATTTTAAAAATTATTTATTTTAAATTTATGTGGACATATTATCCACCTATTTTTGTTAAATCAAATTTCTCCTCCCGGAAAGGTCTGTCCTAACAGTCCTATATAAAATATCCTTCCCTCTCCCTTTATGACATTTTCTATTCCTCGTCACTGGGCTGTATTTCTCTATACACTTGTGATCATCTGCTTATTATTCATCTTTCTCCATTTGAATGCAAACTACATGAAGGCAGAGAATCTTATTTCTTTTGTTTAATGCTGTAACCTCAGTGCTAGTCAAGGGTCTTAGGCAGAGCAGATACACAATATGAATTTTTAACACTTTCTGTGTCCCCTTTCTTCTGAACAATTACTGTCTGTACTGTCCCCTCTACACACATGGCTTGAAAAGTCAATTCTAGTAAGGTTTTACCCATCTACTTTCCATACCAGAGGAATTGGAAAGGGTATGTAGACATTCTCCAGATATTCCATTTCTGTTTCTAAAGAAAACAATGTGAGAGAATGGTCAACATCACAGGAACTTTATAATATGGACAGATTTGAATCCGTAGTCTTCTGCCTTTTAGCTGTATGACCTTGAATAAGTTTCTTTATTATAGTTTTCTCATGTGTGTAAAACAAGTAACAATTGTATCTATCTCATGGGGTACTTGTGAGGATATATGCATTAAAGAATGTGAAGTATTTATGACAGCAAAAGATACCTCAGTTCAGTTCAATTCAGTTGCTCAGTCGTGTCTGAATCTTTGCAACCCCATGAATCATAGCACACCAGGCCTCCCTGTCCATCAACAACTCCTAGAGTCTACTGAAACTCAGGTCCATCGAGTCGGTAAAGCCATCCAGCCATCTCATTCTCTGTCATCCCCTTCTCCTTCTGCCCCCAATCCCTCGCAGCATCAGGGTTTTTCCAATGAGTCAACTCTTCGCATGAGGTGGCCAAAGTATTGGAGTTTCAGCTTTNTAAAGCCTGGCTTGGAGAAATTTGAGCATTAGTTTACTAGCATGTGAGATAAGTGCAATTGTGCAGTAGTTTGAGCATTCTTTGGCATTGCATTTCTTTGGGATTGGAATGAAAATTGACCTTTTCCAGTCCTGTGGCCACTGCTGAGTTTTCCAAATTAGCTGGCATACTGAGTGCAACACTTTCACAGCATCATCTTTCAGGATTTGAAATAGTCAGCTGGAATTCCATCAGATACCTAGTAGTTAACTATTATTATCATCATCATCACCAGCAAATAAAAGGTAAAGCAACTCATAATCTCTTTGCTTCACAATGGCAAGAAAGTTTAAAATTTCCATCAATACAGAAAAAAAAGAAAAAGCATACCCACTTTGATACTACCCAACTGACAATGGCATTTCAAGTAAAGACTATGAATAACAATAACAATAATTATTCCAACTAACAATTAATGAGAGGCAGTATAATATGGTAATCAACAGCACAGTCTCTGTAGCCACATTCAGTCAGTTAAGTTGCTCAAGTCATGTCCGACTCTTTGCAACACCATGGACTTCAGTATGCCAGGCCTCCCTGTCCATCACCAATTCCCAGAGCTTACTCAAATTCATGTCTATTGAGTCAGCGATGCCATCCAACCATCTCATCCTCTGTCGTCCCCTTCTCCTACTGCCTTCAACCTTTCCAAGCATCAGGGTATTTTCAAATGAGTCAGTTCTTCACATCAGGTGGCCAAAGTATTGGACTTTCAACTTCAACATCAGTCCTTCCAATCAATATTCAGGACTGATTTCCTTTAGGATGAACTAGTTGGATCTCCTTGCTGTCCAAGGGATTCTCAAGAGTCTTCTTCAATACCATTGTTCAAAAGCAACAATTCTCTGGCACTCAGCTTTCTTTATTGTTCGACTCTCACATCCCNGGCCAAAGTATTGGACTTTCAACTTCAACATCAGTCCTTCCAATCAATATTCAGGACTGATTTCCTTTAGGATGAACTAGTTGGATCTCCTTGCTGTCCAAGGGATTCTCAAGAGTCTTCTTCAATACCATTGTTCAAAAGCAACAATTCTCTGGCACTCAGCTTTCTTTATTGTTCGACTCTCACATCCCTACATGACTACTGGAAGAACCATAGCCTTGACTAGACAGACCTTTGTTGGCAAAGTAATGTCTCTGCTTTTTAATATGCTGTCTAGGTTGGTCATAACTTCTCTTCAAAGGAGCAAGTGTCTTTTAATTTCATGGCTGCAGTCACCATCTACAGTAATTTTGGAGCCCAAAAATATACAGTCTGCCATTGTTTCCCTTATTTCCCCATCTATTTGCAATGAAGTGATGGAACCAGATGCCATGATCTTAGTTTTCTGAATGTTGGGTGTTAACCTAACTTTTTCACTTTCCTCTTTCACTTTCATCAAGAGGCTCTTTAGTTCTTCTTCACTTTCTGCCATAAGTGTGATGTCATCTGCATATCTAGGTTATTTATATTTCTCCTGGAAATCTTGATTCCAGCTTGTGCACAAGCTGGAGCCACATTGCCTGGGCCCAAATATTATTACACTGCTTACTAGCCATGCGAGCCTGGGCAAGTTATTTAACCTCTCTGTGCCTTGGTGTCTATAAAATGGGGGTATAATAGTATCTATTTCATCGGATTTTTGTTAAGAATTAAAGAAGCTTATACATGTAATGAGCTTAGTTCAGTGTCTGGCACCTGGTAAGTGCCCACTATATTTTAGCTACTACTACTACTGGGTACTAAGTTACACACAAAGACCTTCACCATGATTATACAAAAGCAAATCAAATCACTCTCGAACACTCTACATATGCTCTGCCAATAAGAATGGTTTAAGTCACACTGCATTTCTATCTTCTTGACTCAACTAAAACCTAGAATTTGGTAAATAATGGATAAATGCTTATGGGTGGAAGAAAAGGAGGGCAGAAGGCAGTAGGCTCCAGGCATTGCTGCTGCTCTGTCCCAGAGTCTACCACTTTGTTTTTGTTTAGGCACTAAGTCCTATCCAACTCTTTGCGACTCTAGCCCTTCAGGCTCCTCTATCCATGGTATTTCCCAGGGAAAAGAATACTGGAGTGGGTTGCCATTTCCTCCTCCAGGGGATCTTCCTGACCCATGGGTGGAACTCGCATCTCTGTATTGGCAGTTGGATTCTTTACCACTGAGCCACAATGGAAGCCCAGAGTCTTACCACATTGTTGTTCAGTCACTAAATCATGTCCAATTCTTTGCAATACCATGGACTGCAGCACACCAGGCTTCTCTGTCCTTCACTATCTCCTAGAGTTTGTTTAAACTCATGTCCATTGAGTTGATGATCTGCCATATATCTACTTGTTTTATATATAGTCTTCTTACTCATGTAATTCTTCATGTTCTGATTTCTTAAGCTTCTAGTATTTACGGCTAACAGAGATGGCAGAGTGGTTTCAGAGGCCCTTGCCATACATATGTCCAGAATAGTTAAGCCTCAATGTGTAAGCTTTCCATAAATCATTTTATATCTTTAACATGGTTTTAATGAATGGACTAAATGGGAAAATCTTTAATTCGCAATAAATTCATAAATAATGACACAGATCCTCCTAAACTGGGAAACAGGAGGACCTGTCTATGAAATTTTAAGATAGACTTTAAATTACCAGAAGAAGGCTGATTTCTGTGATAAAGAAGTAATGAAATGAAACAGGCTATTTTATAATAAGAATGGCCAACATCTGTCAGAGTCATCATGAGACACCATCATAGGGCAGCCTTTATTTTTACATGATGGACTCAAAACTACTGGATAGTGGAGGTCTTAAATCCTTTATTTGTATTTATGATTTTATGTTTAAAATGAGCTGTCAGTATCAAAATTGGGTAGTTGACAGTTACACAGAAAACTGAATATCAAAAGTTGGGCAAAGAAAATACCTATCATCTTCTGAAATTTCCCTCCCAAACCTGATTTGGATTATAATTTGCTATATGCCATCTAAACTTTTTGTTATTATGAAAACACAACATCCAGAAAGTTAAGTTTCTTGTTTCTCGTGAAAAAATATGGCTGTGGCAAAATATTAATGATCAGTGAATTCTACTTCAGGCCTCCAAACACAATTGTATTCATTTGAGGGGTTAAAAGGAGCAGAAAAAAAGATGATTCTCTAATTTTATCCACAGAAATGGTATCTACTACTAGTCCCCAAGCGATGCCAGGGCATCTACACTTTTCATATAACACAATGAGCCAAATATGAAAATAGAAGCATGCATTTTCCCATATTTGGTGATAATGCCCCTAATCTTCAGTGAAGTAAGAACAGTGACCCAAGAGTTTCAGGGTAGCAAAGATTAGAACTTCTCAGCTAGAGGTAACAAACTACAAATAGGAAAATATATATATTCACTGGATACTCTCAGGAACACTGGGCTCTCCTTAACTTCTGAATTTACCATTATCTTTGATTTGGGTATTCTCCTAAAACTATCTTTACCTAACTGACCCCTTTTAGGAGATCAACCCTGAATATTCATTAGAAAAACTGATGCTGAAGCTGAAGTTCCAACACTTTGGCCACCTGATGTGAAGAGCTGACTCAATGGAAAAGACCCTGATGTTGGGAAAGAATAAAGGCAGCAGGAGAAGGGGATGACAGAAGAGATGGTTAGACGGCATCATGGACTGAATGGACATGAGCTTGAGCAAACTCTGGGACATAGAAAAGGACAGAAAAGCCTGGCGTGCTGCAGGAATTGGGATTGCATCAAGTTGGAAACAACTTAGTGACTAAACGACAACAAACTCTGTAAAGTCCAACTCGAATGCCACTAACAGTTGTAACACAAGGTAGAAAGTGTAGGGGCCATGAAATGGTACAGGAAAGGCACTCTAGAATTCTAATTTTTTTTTTAAAGATAATTAGATTAAGGCAGTATCTTCTACGTTTCTCCACTACAAAGTTATATGCCAAAGAGCTTTCCTTCATCCTTCCAGGAAAAGGACTATGTCTTGATAGCTCAGAAGCCAGGGTTGGGCACCGGCTAGAGGATAAATGAAAAGCATGTATTTCATCTAAATGACAGGCTTTATTCCTCTCAGTTCAGTTCAGTTGCTCAGTCATGTCTGACTCTTTGCAATCCTATGGACTGCAGCTTGCCAGGCTTCTCTGTCCATCACCAACTCCTGGAGTTTGCTCACACTCATGTCCATTGAGTCAGTGACGCCATCTAACCATTTCATCCTCTGTCATCCCCTTCTCCTCCTGCCTTCAATCTTTCTCAGCATCAGGATCTTTTCATATGAGTCAGTTTTGCGCATCAGGTGGCCAAAGTACTGGAGCTTCAGCTTCAGCCTCAGTCCTTCCAATGAATATTCAGGACTGATTTTCTTCAGGATGGACTGGTTGGATCTCTTTGCAGTCTAAGGGGACTCTCAAGAGTCTTCTTCAACACCACAGTTCAAAAGCATCAATTCTTCAGTGCTCAGCACTCTTTATGGTCCAAATCTCACATCCGTACATGACTCCTGGGAAAACCATAGCTTTGACCAGATGGACCTTTGTCAGCAAAGTAATGTCTCTGCTTTGTACTATGCTGTTTAGGTTGGTCATAGCTTTTTTCGCAAGGAGCAAGTGGCTGCAGTGATTTTGGGGCCCAAGAAAATAAAGTCTGTCACTGTTTCCACTGCTTCCCCATCTATTTGCTATAACGTGCTTACTCTTTGGAAGGAAACTTATGATCAACCTAGAGAGCATATTAAAAAGCAGAGACATTACTTTGCCAACAAAGGTCCATCTGGTCAAAGCTATGGTTTTCCCAGGAGTCATGTACGGATGTGAGATTTGGACCATAAAGAATGCTGAGCACCGAAGAATTGATGCTTCTGAACTGTGGTGTTGGAGAAGACTCTTGAGAGTCCCCTTGGACTGCAAAGAGATCCAGTCAGTCCATCCTGAAGAAAATCAGTCCTGAATATTCACTGGAAGGACTGAGGCTGAAGCTGAAACTCCAATACTTTGGCCAGCTGATGCAAAGAGCTGACTCATTTGAAAAGACTCTGATGCTGGGAAAGATTGAAGGTTAGAAGAGAAAAGGATGATGGAGGGTGAGATGGTTGGATGGCATCACCAACTCAATGGACATGAGTTTGAGTAAACTGCAGGAGTTGGTGATAGACAGGGAGGCCTGGCGTGCCGTGGTCCATGGGGTCACGAAGAGTCAGACATGACTAAGTGACTGAACTGAACTGATGGCACCAGATACCATGACCTTAGTTTTTTGAATTTGATTTTTAAGCCAGCTTTTTCACTCTCTTCTTTCTCCAAGAAGCTCTTTAGTTCCTCTTTGCTTTCTGCCATAAGGGTGGTGTCATCTGCATATCTGAGGTTATTAATATTTCTCCCTAGAATCTTGATTCCAGCTGATGCTTTATCAAGTCCAGCATTTTACATGATGTACTTTGCATATAAGTTAAATAAGCAAGGTGACAATATACAGCCTTGATGTACTCCTTTCCCAATTTGGAACCAGTCCATTGTTTCATATCCAGTTCTAACCATTGCTTCTTGACCGCCAAATATATTTCTCAGGAGGTAGGGAAGGTGGTCTGGTATTCCCATCTCATTAAGAATTTTCCACAGTTTGTTGTGATCCACACAAAGGTTTTTGTGTAGTCAATGAAGCAGAAGTAGATGTTTTCCTGTAATTCTGTTGCTTTTTCGATGATCCAGTAGATGCTGGCAATTTGATGTCTGGTTCCTCTGCCTTTTCTAAATCCAGCTTGAACATCAGGAATTTCTTGACTCACGTACTGTTGAAGCCTATCTTGGAGAATTTTAAGCATTACTTTGCTAGCATATGAGATAAATACAATTGTAAGGTAGTTTGAACAATCTCTGGCATTGGCTTTCTTTGGGATTAGAATGAAAACTGACCTTTCCAGTCCTGTGGCCACTGCAGAGTTTTCCAAATTTGCTGGCATATTGAGTACAGCACGTTAGCAGCAGCATCTTTTAGGGTGTGGAGAGAGGGATTTGGCTATTTAAAGGCCCTCAAGGAAACAAGGTTTCCTGACTTGTTCTGCAGCCATGGTCATTTAATTCAATTCATTTCAACCCAACAGTGATTTATCAAGCACATAAGTGTTAAAAGTTTTACTCACTCAGTTGTGTCCAACTCTTTGAGCATGGACTGTAGCCTTTCCAGGCTTCTCTGTCCATGGAATTCTCCAAGCAAGAATATTGGAGTGGGTTGCCATTCCCTTCTCCAGGGAATCTTCTCACCCCATGGATCAAACCTGGGTCTCCTGCACTACAGGCAGGTATTTTTACCATCTGAGCCACCAGGAAAGCCTATATAAGTGAACATGAGTGCTCAGCCAAGTGTCGGATGCCACTGTGGAGAAAGAGATACACAATACTGCTCCTACCCTTGAGAAACTCATAACTTCACTGTTTTAACAAGCGTATAGTGAAGTTAAGTAAACATACCAGGTAATACATGATTAAGCATGTAAGTGAATGGTACAAATTCTGAAGCAGTTTATAAGAGGGTTCAGTTCAGTTCAGTTGCTCAGCTGTGTCTGACTCTTTTCGACCCCATGTATCACAGCACGCCAGGCCTCCCTATACGTCACCAACTCCTGGAGTTCACCCAAACTCATGTGCATTGAGTCGGTGATGCCATCCAGCCATCTCATCCTCTGTTGTCCCCTTCTCCTGCCCCCAATCCCTCCCAGCATCAGGGTTTTTCCAATGAGTCAACTCTGCATGAGGTTGCCAAAGTATTGGAGTTTCAGCTTTAGCATCAGTCCTTCCAATGAACACCCAGGACTGATCTCCTTTAGGATGGACTGGTTGGATCTTCTTACAGTCCAAGGGACTCTCAAGAGTCTTCTCTAACACCACAGTTCAAAAGCATCAATGCTTTGGTGCTCAGCTTTCTTCACGGTCCAACNGAGTTTCAGCTTTAGCATCAGTCCTTCCAATGAACACCCAGGACTGATCTCCTTTAGGATGGACTGGTTGGATCTTCTTACAGTCCAAGGGACTCTCAAGAGTCTTCTCTAACACCACAGTTCAAAAGCATCAATGCTTTGGTGCTCAGCTTTCTTCACGGTCCAACTCTCACATCCATACATGACCACTGGAAAAATCATAGCCTTGACTAGACGGACCTTTGTTGGCAAAGTAATGTCTCTGCTTTTTAATATGCTATCTAGGTTTGTCATAACTTTCCTTCAAAGGAGTAAGCGTCTTTTAATTTCATGGCTGCAATCACCATGATTATCACAGTTATAGGAGGGTAAGCTCTGGTAAATTGAACCAATCATAAATGACTGGAGAAGAAATGGAATGTGAGATGGATTGCTTAAAACACAGTAGAAGTTGAATCATGTGCTATTTGAAAATATCCTACCTATTAATTGGAAGAGGGCTTCCCTGATGGCTCAGAGGGTAAAGAATCCGCCTGCAATGCCTGAGACATAGATTCAGTCCCTGGGTCAGGAAGATCCCTTGGAGCAGGAAATGGCAACCTACTGAAGTATTCTTGCTTAGATAATCCCATGATAGAGGAGCCTGGCAGGCTACTGTCCATGGGGTCAGAAAGAGTCGGACACAACTGAGTGACTAAACACACACTAATTGGAAATAGCAACAGTGATCAAAATGTTATGAAATTTTGGTTGAGAATTAGGATTTCTGATACTCGTTTTCTTTAGAAACTAACTGCAAAAATTGTAGTCAAGTTGCTTAGACAATCTGGACCTCAGGTTTTCTTCATAGGATGAGGGGATACGGCTAAATGATTTCTAAGGACACTGAGAGCAACACCATGTTCAGGCTGTGATTCAGTGACTGATTCCATGCTCTGATGAATTATGTGCTTGAAGAGAACAACTGCTTTCCTTTTAAAATGATTGTAATTTTCATCTTTCACTGGTTCAGGCTAAGCTTTACACTTCATATAGCAGTCTTTGTATAAGTCTGAAACAAAGACTCTTACAGTGCCAGTCTGGTTACATGAATACATGAAGTGGATGGAGTGTTTCAAAACAGGATTTGGTGAAAGCTGTTCAATAGACTTCCTGCCAGACCTAGAGCTAAGGATGAATATGAGATCCCTGTGGTAAGATTGTTCAAAAAGAAAAAAGCCACAGATTGGATTTTTAGGTGAAATCTTTGGAGTTTTACATTTCTTTTAAACCATATGGAGGTCTATGCCCTCTTGCTGAAGCAATGCATGTGTAGTGCATATGCCAAAAGAAGCCCAAGGACTACCAGTTTGAAAGCCCTCTTGCAGTACACTCTCTCTATTATTCAGGATAAAATTCATACATAGGTTTATTGACAGACAATCATGTTGTCAATTCACATAACTCAGGATGACAACTTTCTTTCATACACAGGTGACACATTTGACTGAGCATCAGGAAGGCAAGAAACTAGAGACAGTCATGGGATTGAATTTACCCCAAGCCACAATGAGTATCTGCTCACATTAACTCCCTTGAACCAATAGTATATACTTTAAGCTGGCTGGCTGGCTAGAGCCAATATGAGAGAGTACAACCTTTCTTCTCTGCATAAATTCCATACCATGGGGCAGGAATCAGGGCAGTACATGGCATTTGAAATTCTCAAATAGAAAACATTTCATGTTTCACTTAAACCCATTTTAGAAATTAGCTTTAATCCACCTGCTTTGCGGCAGCTGTTCCTAACAGATAGTTAATAAAGAGAGAGTGGATCCTTCCTCCCCATCCCCTGCTCTTCAATGCTTATTTCATTAATAGCCGCCTATGAAAAATAAATGGATCCCAAACTTAGGGAAGTTGCTTTATTTGCTTTTTAACCTTCAAAAGTAATCTATGCTGAGAGATACGTTTAAGTCAACAGAGGTGCTTAAATCATCACCACAGTTTCATTAACTTGACTAGAATCAATAGGCATGGTCCTGGGGATGGTGGGTAAAACAGAATACTAAACCCAAATACACAACGACATATTTGAAGTATGACTTCAAGATGTAAGTAACATTCACTTGATAAGATTGAGAGACAGGAGGTTCCAGTTGTATTATTTCCTAGAAAAGGATCTCTCTCTCCAGCTCACAATCTATCTAGTTTCCTGCAGGGTCTTCTATTGCTGAGAGGTCAAAAAGAAAGATTTCGGCTCTGGGGTTCTGTTGCATTTGCATTTGCAAGGACTGTCACTTGGAACATTCTTAAAGGGACACACAAGGAGCTGAGCTCCACGCTATCAGAACCTGGCTTATTTGGAATATAAATCTTCATGACATTATTATGTTTTTTCTAAGGCTTGTTCCCAACTGTCTAAAATGTTGGCTTGACTCTACAGCTCGTTGTTTATTAAAATTCATCTCACAAACACAATGTATAGCTATTATCAGAAAAGGGCAATAGTTGAGATGGAATTGGAAAATGATTAAAAAACTAAAGGGGAACACACAAAAACAATAGCCCAGAGGAAATGAAGTTTTTTAGCTTATTCACAGAGAGAAATTTATATCTGAGATGTGACCCAGGCATCACTCCCTACCAATATAAGAAATAAACACATCTTCTGTGTTAGTACCAGAGGCCATGGAAAGAATATGTAATTTTTCCACAATGTAAGTTAAATGTAGAAATAGAAGGAGCTATCAAAAGTATCATACAGTACTCCAAGACTTTGTAATGCTCTTCTCCATGCCAACATTGTTATACATGTTATAACACTCCTATACATATCATTCTCCCTGTGTAGGATGTATTATTCCTTCAATTAGGTGACTTACATCATTGAGCACCTACTCTGTACATAGTAACCTGCTAATCACTAGTCACTGACAATTCTGGAATAAATAGAGTATGGTCCTTCCCTAACGGAGACTCTAATTTCACATTGCCTAGTATCTGTTCAAACTACATCTGTGAATGTATTTAAAACTTGGCTTTAGACTTCTGTCTCCCAATACAAAGCTTTTTACCACCCCTCCCATATTAATTTCTTTCTGTTATACATTATGAATGTCATTTAATTTCTTCTGTTTGCTTGCCACTTTGCCTTCATATTGCCTCAAATATGCATGTGTATCTATGCAGCTGGAGGCTAAGCTCGTCAAAGGGATTGACTAGTCAAAGTATATATATATGAAGGACCGGGAGAATGGCATCAAGCAGTTAAGTCCACAACTGCCATAGAATGAAAACATCTTATGTAATTCTGTTTCTAAACTCAACTCTAAACTCAATGCAAATTTTCATTATGAGTAAAATAATAATTTATATCCATAAGAAGACAGGTGGCTTAGAGGAAAAGAGTATTACATACGATGAGTGAAAACAGATTCAAGGGTTGTTATTCAGTTTACTGTATGACTTAGGGCAAATCACTTCAAATCTCTGAGCTACAATTTCCATCTCTGTAAAATTAGATAAAAAACATCAGCCTTCCCCTCCTCTTACTTGGAGTTGTGAGACTAAAATTAGAAACCATGAAGTATATATCAATATCTAGTCATTTTCATTAAATATTATTAGTGGCTTTTAATAAAAATTATTACATTTTAATAACAATCTCTCATGAATTCTCTTATTATATTCCTTAAATATTTTTTTCTTTTATTACATTGTATTACATCCATGTTCCAAAAAATTTCAAATAAATAAGGTGATGAGATACACATATATGTGGTTTTGTATTTAGTCTCAGTTCAGTTCAGTACAGTTCAGTCGCTCAGTTGTTTCCAACTCTTTGTGATCCCATGAATCGCAGCATGCCAGGCCTCCCTGTCCATCACCAACTCCTGGAGTGCACTCAGACTCACCTCCATAGAGTCAGTGATGCCATCCAGCCATCTCATCCTCTGTCGTCCCCTTCTCCTCCTGCCCCCAATCCCTCCTAGCATCAAAGTCTTCTCCAATGAGTCAACTCTTCGCATGAGGTGGCCAAAGTACTGGAGCTTCAGCTTTAGCATCATTCCTTCCAAAGAAATCCCAGGGCCGATCTCCTTCAGAATGGACTGGTTGGATCTCCTTGCAGTCCAAGGGACTCTCAAGAATCTTCTCCAACACCACAGTTCAAAAGCATCAATTCTTCGGTGCTCAGCTTTCTTCACAGTCCAACTCTCACATCCATACATGACCACAGGAAAAACCATAGCCTTGACTAGATGGACATTAGTCGGCAAAGTAATGTCTCTGCTTTTGAATATGCTATCTAGGTCGTGAAAAGGCAAAATAATAGGATACTGAAAGAGGAATTCCCCAGGTCAGTGGGTGCCCAATATGCTACTGGAGATCAGTGGAGACATAACTCTAGAAAGAATAAAGGGATGGAACCAAAGCAAAAACAATACCCAGCTGTGGATATGACTGGTGATAGAAACAAGGTCCAATGCTCTAAAGAGCAATATTGCATAGGAACCTGGAATGTCAGGTCCATGAATCAAGGCAAATTGGAAGTGGTCAAACAAGTATTGAGTCTAGGCGCTCACAAATTTATTTTTAATTATCCTTTTTAAAAATTCATCTGTTTTACAAACAAAAGGAAGCAAGGTATTCCAGGTGATCACATATTCTGTTAATAAGGCTACTATATGTGACACATCTAAGTAACAATTTTGAAAAATATATGATATAATAGATTACCCTGATAACAATTTAAGTTTTTATGACTGAGAAGGACATCAAGAATTGACAAAACTTTCCTAAGACTCATATGGAAATGCAAAGGATCCAAAATAGTCAAACGAATCTTGATAAGAACAAAGTTGGAAGACTTACATTTCCTGATTTCAAAACATACTTTGCAGCTGCAGCAATCAAGACAATGTAGTACTTGCATAAGGATAGACATACAGACCAATGGAACCAAATTGAGAGTCCATAATTAAACCCTTTTGATTTTCAAAAAGTATGCCAAGATGATTCAATGGGGAAGGAATTCAACACATTCTTCTGGGACAAATAGCTATATCACATGCTGAGAAGTTTGGCTCCAAGCCAAAATCCTATAGTGACCTTTCAGGGCAGACCACAAGCAACTGTGAAGGTTTGATCTAGCAGGCCTAATGGAGGAAAGCTGCATTCTCCACACCAGATGTGGTACAAGGCAGTGTATTTCAAGCTCTGAAGGGAACTGCAGTCAGATCCAACACGGGCCATGATACTATGCACATCTATATTCCTAGCCCATGTGCCTCAGTGGGACTTACTTATCAAGGGCCTTATCTCCATTGTTTCGTACCCTTTTGACTCCCAAACCTTCCTCTTCTCCCTCTCCTCAGCCCTTGGGTCCATAAAATGGCAAGAACCTTTTATTTGACCTCTTGCTTATACTATCACAGTAAGAGAACAAAGCTATGATGGTTAATTTCAACTTGACTTGTTATCATAATTCACTTCTGTGATATCTCATACATGTAAAAGAATGAAGTTGAACCCCTAGCTCAGAATGGATCACAGACCTTAATGTAAGAGCTAAAGATACAAACTTCTCAGAACAAAAAATAGGTGTAAATCACCAGACCTCAGGTTATACAAAGCCATCTTAGACATAGCACCAACAGTAAAAGTAACAAAAGAAAAATATAAATACGACTGTGTCAAGGCTTCCATGATAGCTCAGTTGGTAAAGAATTTGCCTGCAATGCAGGAGACCGTGGTTGGATTCCTGGGTGGGGAAGATCCTCTGGAGAAAGGATAGGCTACCCACTCCAGTATTTTTCCACTTTCCTTGTGGTTCAGCTGGTAAAGAATCCACCTGCAATGTGGGCGACCTGGGTTAAATTTAAAACCTTTGTGTTTCAGAGGGAACCATGAAGAAAGTGAAAAGACAACGCACGTAATGAGAGAATATATTTTCCCATCATGTATCTTATAAGGGATTTGCATCCAGAATGCATAAAAATATTTATGTGCATGAGTGCTAAGTTGTTTCAGTCGTGTCTGACTCTACACAATCCTATGGACTGTAGCCCACCAGGCTCCTCTGTCCATGGGATTCTCCAGCAAGAATACTGGAGTGGATTGCCATGCCCAGAGGATCTTCCTGACCCAGTGATCAAACCTGTGTCTCTTACATCTAATTGCACTGGCAGGCAGGTTCTTTACCACTAGCACCAACTGGCTTTTAACTGAACACTAAAAAGATTTTTTTAAAAAGCAATTATAAATCTATAAAGGATCTGAAAATATATTTCTCCAAGGAAGATACACAAATCAGCAATGCATGCAGAAAAAGGTGCCTAACATCATTAGCCATCAGGTAAAATGCAAAATAGAGCCACCCTGAGATACTGCTTCACATCCACTAGGTTGACTAAAAATTATAAGGATCAGTTCAGTTCAGTTCAGTCACTCAGTCATGTTCGACTCTACGACCCCATGAACTGCAGCACACCAGGCCTCCCTGTCCATCACCAACTCCTGGAGTTCACTCAAACTCACNTAAGTTAAATAGGCAGGGTGACAATATACAGCCATGATGTACTCCTTTTCCTATTTGGAACCAGTCTGTTGTTCCATGTCCAGTTCTAACTGTTGCTTCCTGATCTGCATATAGGTTTCTCAAGAGGCAGGTCAGGTGGTCTGGTATTCCCATTTCAGATATGGGAATTAAAAGGATAAACAGTAGCAAATGTTGGTGAGGTTGTGGAGAAACTGATACCCTCAGATACTGCCAGTGGTATTATAAAATGGTTCAACTACTATGGGAAACAGGCAGTTTTCCAAAAAAGCATAGAGTTACAACTACTGCCACCTGGGAAGCCCTATGGTATGAAACAGTGATTCAATTTCTGAGTATATAAGAGAAATGAAAATACATTATTGCACAAGAAATTGNGAAACTGATACCCTCAGATACTGCCAGTGGTATTATAAAATGGTTCAACTACTATGGGAAACAGGCAGTTTTCCAAAAAAGCATAGAGTTACAACTACTGCCACCTGGGAAGCCCTATGGTATGAAACAGTGATTCAATTTCTGAGTATATAAGAGAAATGAAAATACATTATTGCACAAGAAATTGTTTATGGATGGTCATATCAGCACTATTAATAATAGCCAAAATGTGGAAACGATCTTAATGCCCATCAACTGATCAATGAAGTTTAAAGATATGGTATATCCATATAACAGAATAGTATTCAGTTTTACAAGGGAATAAAGTAGATTCTTTATGTAAAGTGACCAGAAATAGGGAAATCTAGAGATAGAAAATAGATTAGTTACTGCTAGGGTTTGAATGGAAAGGGGATATGGGGAGTTACTGTTAATGAGTACAAAGGTTCTTTTAGCAGTGATGAAAATGTCCTAAACTTAGATAGTGATGGTTGTAGAACCTATGAATGAAAAAAAAATTGAATTTACTATTTGAAAGGTTGAATTTTATGGTATGTGAATTTTTTTGTAGGCTACTTTGTGATGAGTATTAGCAAAGTCAGCTGTCATAACATTTAACAAAACAACCAAAATGCTTGTTAAGAGAGCCTAATATCTGACAGAACTCTTGGCAAATCCCTCTTGTTGTTTCTCTATTCATGCACACACAAACTTTTCTCCATGCCCAGAAATAACTAATTTCCAAAATAGTGTCATCTGAGCCACAGAATGATGTAATAAATAATGGGTTTCTACCAAAAAGACCAGGATGCTAGTCCCCAATTTTGTTATCTTATAAGTGTATATAAGTAATAAACTTCTCTCATTCCAACATCTATCAAACTGGAGCTTGTGTAGCGATACATTGCTTGGTGAGAATGTAGCAGCCACAATGGAAAACAATCTGGCAGTTCCTCAAAAAGTTAAAAGTTAACGTGGAGTTACCCTATAATCCAAGAAATTTACTCAAATTGAAAGCAGGTATTTAAATACAAATATATGAGACAGTTTATAATAGCTTATTCATAATAGCCAAAAACTGTAAAAAACATGAATATCTGTCAACAGATGAATGGGTCACCATTTGTAAGATATACACACAACACCCATAAACAATGGTATTATTCATCCATAAAAATGGAATAAAGCGCTGAGACATGGTATAATATAAATGAACCTTGAAAACATTTTGCTAAAAAGAAAGACATAAAATGTAACATTTAATTCTAATTATATGAAATATCTAGCATTGGCAAATTTTATGGGAAAAAAAGTGGGAAAGGATTATTTTGTCTAAAAGATTATCTTCAAATATGTCTTCTATGAAGATTATCTTCAAACACATGAATCCTTAGCCTCACATACACCAAGACTGCGGCTAGA
>SJYA01005647.1:984297-1004587 GCA_006410615.1 Neotragus moschatus | reverse complement strand
ATATGCCAAGAACATCCATCAAGAAACATAATATCATCTTGTTCCATTCATTTCTCCAAGATTCTATTGAAGATTATGTCTGATACCCTTTGTAACTCCTGATAAGGTTTTTTTTTTTTTAAGAAGGTTATTACAAATCTCTGAGTAGATTGATGAAACTGTTAATTTACCTGTCAAAAGATGGCCACAGAGGTGCCTGAAAGAGGTGTGCTAATGGCATGGCACTAATGCAATTTTGCAAACGGCTTAATGGAGCACAGAAAGCATATTTCCTCTATTAAATACACATAGCATGGAGTCATAGCTTGCTTTACGGGCTGTGAAAAATATTTTTAATCAGCTAAAGGATGAAGAGACTCTTCAAGGTTATGCAGATTAAGTTATAAAAAGCCCTTAAACACATAATCCTCAATGAGTGTTCAGGAAGGAAAATTTCAATCAGGAATGTTTGTTTAGACTGACAACATTTGTGAGTTTAAGTTTCCAAGAGGATTTTAAAGGGAAAATTAGAATGTGAGTGTCATTTTTTAAAAATAGGGAAAATGAAAGTTATTCAGTGCTTATGTTCATTAAAATATATTTACTGAACCATGATCCTAGATTGCTGACTTCCCTGCTGGTATGGATCAGAACATAATTATAGCTACAGTTGCTTTTGTTTGTTTTTAATTACCTGACCACCTACAGATATTTCTCACTGTCCTTGAGATTGTGATCACCACTTCCTTCTCCTAGCAGCGAGTAATTATCAAAATGCCTTTAAGTACGAACTTCCTGACCTCAAAATAAAGAATCTTTTATACGTCATTGATTCATTCACTTATTTATGCAACAAATCTGTATTGAACTTCTGTAATATACTTGGCACTCTAGTAGTCACTTGAAATAAAATGGGCTTCAAAATGGTTCTATAGGTCAATTATGCCTCAGCAAAACAAAACAAAACACTTGTGTAACAATGACTTTTTTAGGAAATAGGCTAGGACTTAGATTGAGAATGTACAGGTCGGAGTTCTAGCCCCTTATAAATAGTCGATGTGGGGACTGCAGTTCCCCTTTGGAAAGGATATTATGCAAAAACTGGAAAACTGGCACTTAAGGTAGTGTCTGGGGAATTAGATATGCCTAGAATTAAGCAAAAGTCCTCTAAACCAGGAGATTGCTGCTACTGCTAAGTCGCTTGTCATGTCTGACTCTGTGCGACCCCATAGACGGCAGCCCACAGGTCAAATAACCTCTGATCACTTGACATGAGAGGCAAGCTGAAGGTCTTCCAGGGAGGGGATCAGTCTCCAGGACCCCTACTTTAACTTTCAAGCTGCCCACTCTTCTCTTCTCCCTGATAAGAAATAATCATAGGTATCATGAAAGGTGAAGGTCAAGAAATTGAGGACCCTGACCCTGAAGACCCTGAAGCACCATTCTTTAATCATCCAAGAATGATTACAATTCTTTTCAGCATATTTGTCTTCCCAAATTAAGAGAAACAAAGCTTCAAGAAGAAGTGAATCTAAAATTACTTTCTGCTTTACATTGAAATATTCTGAGAACTCCATTAGATTCCTAGGAACTGAATGTTGGGCCCAACTGCATTACTTCTGAGCTGTGTAATCTTGTGCATATCAATTAAGTTTCTGGAGCTGCATTTGGGGTTGTGTTAGGAGAACCTAACTGCCAGGGTCCAGCCCCGGTGGATCCAGGGTGATTCGAAGGTGGAGACGGAGTCGGCGTCCTAGGAANTCTAAAGGAAATGAGTCCTGGGTGTTCATTGGAAGGACTGATGTTGAAGCTGAAACTCCAATACTTTGGCCACCTCATGCGAAGAGTTGGTTCATTGGAAAAGACTCTGATGCTGGGAGGGATTGGGGGCAGGAGGAAAAGGGGACGGCAGAGGATGAGATGGCTGGATAGCATCACCAACTCGATGGACATGAGTTTGAGTAAACTCCAGGAGTTGGTGATGGACAGGGAGGCCTGCGGTGCTGTGATTCATGGGGTCGCAAAGAGTTGGACACGACTGAGTGACTGAACTGAACTGAAGAAGAAATGTAGGTTATTTCTTTAATGTAGAAGAATTCGAGCTTGGTTAAGAAGTATAAGTAGCATTTAATGGTATGGGATGGATATGATCATATTCCAAATGGCAGGGGAAAACGCACACACATGTAAATGCATGTCATAGGGTGTTTTCTGAATGGCTAGTTCCTGTTGGCTGAAGGATGGGCTGCAAGTGTTTATCAGTAAGGTGGTGGTATGTTGTAGAGCATATTACTCACTTAAGTTTATCTTTTATTCAAAAGGCAAAAGTAAGCCATTGGAAGGTTAAAAAGGAGTAACATAGTAGACTCTCAGATCTTTACTGAAAGAGTGAATGAATGAATCAAAGATCAATCCAAAATGTTTTACTTGAGTGAGTAGGAATAGAGCAACACTGTTAACAAAGGAAAGAAAGAAGGGGATCTGCTGGCTTTGGTCAAGGGAAAATGGGATATAAGTGGACATAAAGTGCTTGAAAACCATCCAAATCAAGCTGTTCATCAAAAACACGCATATGAAAGTTTAAGAGGTTAAGCATACAGATAAAGGTTAAAATTCTACCACAGAGAAAGGATAGTTAAAATTATAGAGGTGAGTGAAATCACCATGCCTAAACTCAGAAGAAAGATCAGAAGGCGTTTCCATGGAAAATACCCATGGGGATAGGAAGAGAAAACTGGAGATTAAGGAGCAAAAGCTTTGTATGGTAGTTAGAAGACTCCAGAGACTGAAACATTATTGCAGCCAAAGGAAGAAAAAATTTAAAAGAAGGGATGATTAACAATGCTGAAATGGGTCAGAGATACAGAGGAGAAGGTGTTTGAAAAAGCATTAAGTATTTCAGTAGACAGGAAGTTGCAGAAGCTAAATGGTGGGAAGGAGGTGAGAAAGTAGAGGTAGCAATTGTAGACTACTCTTTAGTAAAGTTTGGTGATAAACAGAAGGTAAGAAATGAGATAGCTCATGAATTTATCAGGATTAAGGGATGAATGTTCTTAGAATTGGAGAATCCTCTGTGTGATTGTAAACATAAGGAACAGAGTTTGGTACAAATCGGGAGATATGTGTATGTGTGTGTGTGTGTGTGCATGTGTATACACACACATATATATATATATCATAAAACTGGTAGCATGGAACATGAGGATGCTTACTAAAGTAAGATCCTGAAAAATCAAGAGGAAGTGAAATCAGCTAACCATGTACATGCAGTAGTTAGCTCTGAGAGGAAAGCAGGTGGGAGCTTCTTTCCTACAGGCAGGAAAAAGTATAGTTTCAGATACAGAAAAGAGTTAAAACTGAAAGGAGAGAAAGGGGTAAACAGATCTTATTCCTCTTTGATTAATCTAAACTTTTTAGTACCCATTTCTCTATCTTTCATATGTCTGGGTCTTGAACTCCATCTTCAGGGAATGTGTCGTATTTATTTTTGTGTGTCTCTGTCATCCTTCTTGCCCAACTCTGTAGATATTTTATGTAACAACTCCACATTGTCTTTTTTCCTTCAGTTTATCTCAACATTTTTTTTGCTGCCTTCCACTTTACGGTATTCCTTTACTCCTTTCTCTACCTCTCCTAATATGGATTTTTATTTCTCCCTTCAACATAAACTCATCATCCACACATATTAGTTCCTGAATCTCTAACTGTTTTTCCTACAGACCTTTTCTGACTTGTGAAGACTACAGTTAGTGAGTATTAAATTTTTAAGAGGTTGAACTGTAATAGAAAGTGATAGCCAGAGAAGGAATAGTAGCACTGTGGTGGGGTAGGGTGGGGGAACTTGAACATGCTTCCAAGATAAGAGGAAAGAGTCAGTCGAAAAGGGGAGTGAGGTGTTAATACAAAACAAAGTTATTTTCTGGAAAAAATAAAAGGAAATGGAATCCAGAGCAATCCAGATAGAGGAATTTATCTTAGGCATAATGGGAATTCTTTTTCACCAAAGCAAGAGGGAAGGAGTCAGTGATGAGTCAAACAGATACCTGTTGGTAGAAGGAAGGGACAAGAAGTGTAAGAATTCTAACTTGATGACTTCAATATTTTGGATATTAGGGAGGTCAAGTACCGAGTGTGAAGATAGAAATGAAGGAGAAGACAGGGAGAAACTCATGGAACTTTCAGTAAGCTGTTGTGGGAAATGGAGCAGAGAGCAGTCCAAGAAAACATTGCATTATTACGACATGGAGGTTCAAAGGGAGCTTAAAAGCCATAAACCTGTAGAAGGATAAATCCACATAGTTAAGAGATCTTGTCTGAGCAATATTTAGCAGTCTACACATAATAAAAGATGGCCTGAATAAGGCCCACATGTGGGAAAAGAATTTAATTAATTCTGGTGTCATTGAGATAGGGATAAATCCCAATGTCTCAAGAGAGTATGCTGTGCTTGAAAAACTGCAGGAGTTTGTTATGGCTGAGAGAATAGTATCTGAGGTTGAAAGGTTAATCAAGGACCTAAGAGCTGATGTTCTCACATTCCTTTGTCAATGGAGATCCATTGAAGGGTTTTGAGCATGAGAATGACCTGATTAGATTTGCATTTTAAAAAACATCACTAGGAAACATCTGCAGAGGGCAGATTGAGAAGAGATTTTGGAGGCAAAGTCAGCATTTAAGAAGACATTTCAATAATATAGATGAGAGACCTACACAGAAGTGGGCACAGAGAGAAGCATATGGATTATAGAGAACTACAGAGACATTTGGGGCTTCCCAGGTGGCTCAGCAGTAAAGAATCCACCTACCAGTGCAGGAGACCCGGGTTCGATCCCTTGATCGGGAAGATCTCCTGAAGGAGGAAATGTCAACTCACTGTAATATTCTTGCCTGGAGAATCTCACCGACAGAGGAGCCCGGCAAAGAGTCGGAAATGACTGCGCCACTAAACAACAGAAACATTTGGTTGAGGATTTCAGAAATGATTGAATGAGCATTTAGTTTATTTGAATTGTTGCATTTCTTCCTAAAGATCCTTCTGCAGCTGATAAGCGATCCTTCCTCTGAAGCCAAGAGAAAAAAGCTTAGGACTAAATGCATCTGAAGCTTATAGTACATTCTTGAATCTCTCGAGCAGTGTAATGGAAAAAGCATGGGCTTTGGAGTCAGACAGTCCTGGATTCTAAACCCAAGTCTGCCACTTAATACCTGTATGATGTGGCATAGCTAGATTCTCTGAGCCCTAGTTTCTTACTCTATAAAATGAGAAATATATCTATTTTCCAGAGTTATTGCAATTTTTAAAATGAAATACTGAAAGAAAATGTGTACAAGGTAGGTGGTTTGAATATTTCCTGGTATGTAGTAAGTGATAAATGATAGCTGGTTCTGTTTCCACTGTATTTTATATTATTAGGATCTTTGTTATTATCTCAATATTCATGTAGTACTTCTGCCAGGTTCTACTGTCCCCTCCAGGACTAGTTTCATAGTGTCACAAGCTACTTCTGCCTTTTTTCACAATGAAGTCATAGACATATTACACATACATTCATACATTATAGATAAGTTATCCCTCAAATATAGATAAATAAGCCACCGTGGTTTTCGTGCTTCAGGTCACAGGGTATGAAGGACCCTCCCCTCCTCTAGTCCACCAATGAAACAGCCAAACCTGGTTCGCACCAATAGCAGAGACTGGCCCTGAAATCAGATTGTATTTGACTGGCAGATAAAACCATATCATACAAAGATGGCTTCTCAAATCATGTGTTTAAATGGTTGTTGTCATACTATAGTAGGGCTTCCCTGGTGGCATACAGTAGAGTCTGCCATATGATATGTACAAATAAACATTGTATCATTCTGTGTGTCATATGCGAATATGTTATATTGTTCCAGTCGTGCCACATATACAACTACATGAAAAAGTATGAATTGGAGGAAGCCCCTCAAATCCCATGATTTAAGGAGCTTCTCCAAAAACAAAATCATAGCAGTCCAGGCCCCTCTAATTGTATCACAGGCAGCTGTCCCTGAAATGGTATCTGCCAAACTGGATGGCTGCCCACAGAGACTGCCCTACAAATAACCTTTGGTATGGGGTTGTGCCTCTAGTTACACCCTGTGAATGACAGAAATCCTGCCACGTAGAGGTTTTCCTTGGGTTATACATGTATGTGTGCATGCTAAGTCATTTTAGTCGTGTCTGACTCTTTGCAACACTATGGACTGTAGCCCGTCAGGCTCCTCTGTCCATGGGATTCTCCAGGCAAGAATACTGGAGAGGAGTGCCATGCCCTTCTCCAGGGACCTTCCCAAGCCAGGGATCAAACCCACATCTCCTGTGTTGGCAGGCGGGTTCTTTACCACTAGTGCTGCCTGGTAAGCCCATACATGTATAGACATAATCAAAATAGCTTACTATTTTATTCTAAATAAATCCAATATGATTCCTTTAACAAAAGAACATGTTTAGGGTTCTTTCCTCAGAAATCTACTAGGTTGTTGCTCAAAGGGATCACTTTTCCAAACTACGGTTCAAGTTCAAGTGATAACCTAAGTNTGCTGCCTGGTAAGCCCATACATGTATAGACATAATCAAAATAGCTTACTATTTTATTCTAAATAAATCCAATATGATTCCTTTAACAAAAGAACATGTTTAGGGTTCTTTCCTCAGAAATCTACTAGGTTGTTGCTCAAAGGGATCACTTTTCCAAACTACGGTTCAAGTTCAAGTGATAACCTAAGTTGCTGCTGCTGCTGCTAAGTCGCTTCAGTCATGTCCGACTCTGTGCGATCCCATAGACGGCAGCCCACCAGGCTCCCCCATACCTGAGATTCTCCAGGCAAGAATACTGGAGTGGGTTGCCATTTCCTTCTCCAATGCATGAAAGTGAAAAGCCAAAGTGAAGTCGCTCAGTCGTGTCCGGCTCTTAGCGACCCCATGGACTTTAGCATACCAGGGTCCTCCGTCCATGGGATTTTCCAGGCAAGAGTACTGGAGTGGGGTGCCATTGCCTTCTCCAAGGGATACAGACTAGCTTGTGCATGAAAAGAGATCCAAACTATCAGAGATTTTCCAAAATTTCCCCTCAACATCAGCCCTAAGGCTCTGAATTAATAAGATCTCTGATGATACTTTATTGGGTGCTTTTGACAGTGTTCTCAATCAGGTATTCTAGAATATTTGGCTGCCCAAGCTAGAACAAGGCTCAATGATATTCTCCATGCTTATGTTTTCCTTATTGTAGTGTGGAACCACTTGCCCCCAAAATGTAGCAAATGAGGGTTGTGAGAAGAAGAGAGAAAAGTGGCCCATCGACACTAGCTAGCAACGAAGAAAATGAGAGATGGCAAACATGAGCAGCTTAATGTGGCCATATACTTTACTCTGGGTTTTTGTGAAATGGATTCTCACCAAAGAGGGAGAGACAAAGAAGGAAACAATTATAATACAGTATGTAAAAAGCTGTGAAGGAGATAAACATCAGATTTCTATGGGATTATAGTGACACCTAACACAGGCTTAGAGGATAAAGGTACCAAGGAGGGTTTCCTGTAAGATACGACATCTGAAATGAGCTTTGAAGGATGAACAGGATTTTACTGGATGAAGACGTTGTGGCAGGTATTCCATGCAGAAAGAATATACCCTGTTCAGAGGAGTCAAAGCTTTAAAGAGAAGCATGTGCAAACCAGAAGTAGCTCTGCCTGGCTGCACTATAAAGTTTGAAGGGGTAGTGAAGAGATGGTAAGATAGGTCAGAAGAGGGAATGCCAAAATGAGAGGCTGGAGCAGGAACCAGATCGTGCATGGCCTTCTGTGGCACTACTGTAACCTCCGCATGTTATGGCTTTAATAAGGAAGCTTCATGAAACAAGAGACTGTATATATTTCATTTGTGAATTAATCCCCAATGTCTCTAACATAGTACAAAGCACAGAATATACTCTCTCAAAGAAGCATGGAGTCCCATGCTAAAGAATTTACACATTATCCTGAAGGATAAGGTTAGCCATTAAATGGTTTCAAGCAGAAAAGTAACACGGTTAGATTTAGATTTCAGATGCATTCTGGTTGCTGGATAGAGAATAAATGGGAGAAATCAACATGGGATGTGGAGAAAGTGTCTATAAGCTCACTGTAGTAATCCAAGTGAGAGGAGATGATGGCCAGGAATAAGGCATGTGGAAAATTGTGTACATTCAAGAAATATTTAGGAAATAGAGTGAACAGGAAGAGGTTAATTAATGAGAAAGAAGATAGAAGGAAAAATGGTCAAAGATTATCCACTAGTTTCATGACTTGAACAAGGTGGTGCTGTTTAATGAGATGGGGACAACTGGGAATTGGGCAAGTCTGGGAGGCAGAGAAGGGGTATGGTAAGTAAGGTTTGCCATGGAATGGAAATGTGAGGAGAGTGGGTGGCAAAGAGAGTAAGGAAAATATTAGTTCCCTTTTGGAAACTGCAAGGTGGCTGATGGATCTTCAAGCAGCTGTATATCAAGTAGATGGCTGTGTGTACATATCTCATGTGTGTATACATTTATATTATGTGTATATTTGTGCGTGTGTGTGTGTGTGTGTGTGTATGGTAGTTCAGCGGTAAAGAATCCACCTGCCAATGCAGGAGACTTGGGTTCTATTCCTGTGTCAGGAAGATCCCCTGGAGAAGGAAATGACAACCCACTCCAGTATTCTTGCCTGGAAAATCCCATGGATGGAAGGCTCTTCCATCCATGGGGTCGCAAGACTCAAACATGACCTATCCATTAAATAACAACAACAAATATATATTTGAGGCTCAGAAGGAAAATTTGGAAATACAGATATTCAAGTCTGCATGCATATGGTAATTGAAAGTAGATGTTCCTTTGCATTGGCTTCCTCTCATGCCCGTGACTCAGTGAGCTCTGCCTAAAAAGTTAGGCCACCATTGCCTGAATTCCTAATCAGTACTTAATCATTTTCCTCATGTCCCCGAACCCAGCTCAGGCCCTGGTGGCACCATCTGATAAATCCCTCAGGAGATGGGAAAATTCACTACACCCCATGCAGTTATTGCGGCATCTAAGGACACCCACAGCTCTCAACTTCTAATAGCCCAAGAGTGCCCTCCAGCGTTCAGCACGATGCATTCAAAGGCAAAGAGTTAGAGCAGAACTGGGAATCATGGCTCTCAACCAGCATCACTGCCCTGCTGCTCTCCCTTCAGGGGAAATTCACTAGCAACCTGCAGCCCCAGGTGAGGAAGAACTCTAGAGATTTCAGACTCTGACAAAACACGAGAAGAGTCTAGGAAGCTCGACTCTCTTAGGCAATAATTTTTTTCAGCAGCCAACCAGTTAGGAGATAGCCTACAGTGCCATTTGTTGACTAGAAAGAACAGGCCCTGTGGTCTGAGCTCTCAGCAATTCTCAGGAGATACTACAAGATGGATAGACTGGAGCAGTATTATTCTTTTCAGATATAATAAGCCTCAGGATGGGAAGGGAGGGGCAAGATAGGGACAGAGGATTAAGAAGTACAAACCACTATGTATAAAATAAGCTACAGGGATATACTGTACAGTGCAGGGAATATAGCTAATATTTTATAGTAACTTTCAATGGAGTATAATCTATAAAAATTTTGAATCACTGTTTTGTATAGGTATACTATATAATATGGTAAATCAACTATACTTCAACTAAAAATTCTAAAAAATAGTAAGTCTCAGGGCATGAATATGGATTGTGTCCACAAAACTAGAGAAATAGAAGAATCCATGCCACAGGCCTCCTGGACGCTAACCTCTGAATATGTACCAAAGTAGAGCTAGCCACTTTGCCCATATGTACTACCGCCTCCACTGGAAACTCCTTAGTATACTAACAGGGTTCCAGGGTGAGAACAGAAGGTTCATCTTTTACTTGCAAAGAGCAGTAGGAATGGCATTTCATAGCATAGAATTCTGGGTGGTATGCTTTTTACACTGATGATGAGATACCAAAGTTATCCTAGTTTAAATGGAAACTCCTTCTAGATATCCCATGTTGGAAGCAATAGAGATAATTGAATTAAAATGCCCATAAGATAACAAGCAAAGAAAAAACATTATTGTCAGTGCATTGCTGCTCATAATCCGTTCCTCAGTCTATTGCTTATACAGATGAAGATCCAAGTGCCTTAGATCTTAAGAAAACCTATACTCTTCATCTTGTTTTGGACTTCTCCCTAAGTTCTGCCCACTATGGTCCTACACCATCTGTCACTTCCTTAACTGGGAATCCAGACAAGTCTGCCACTTACCAGAAGGCACTTTCAGAATCTAAGGCAAAACTACATGTGAATATGGTTTATCTGCGATCTGGAGCCCACAGTTATGTCAAGCACTTGAACACTTTTTCCAAGCCCAAAGCCAAGTCCTTGCAATACTATACACAAAACTTGGGAGAAGCATATCAGACGCCTGTGCTAGTCTTAAACAAAATAGAGAGTTCTGCCTCTTCCAGGCATTACCTTTGGCTGATGGCAATAAGCTTCTTTTAAAAACTTTTTATTTTGTATTGGGGTATAGCTGATTAACAAACAATGCTGTGATAGTTTCAGGTAAACAATGAAGGGACTCAGCCATACATATACATATATCCATTCTCCTCCAAACTCCCCTCCCATCCAGGCTGCCATATAACACTGAGCAGAGTTCCATGTGCTATATAGTAGGTCCTTGTTGCTTATCCATTTTAGATATAGCAGTGTGTACATGTCCACCTCAAACTCCCTGACTGTCCCTTGTCCCCGGCATGCATAAGCTCATTCTTGAAGTCTGTGAGTTTGTTTCTAAGTAAGTTCATTTGTATTGTTTCTTTTTAATTCCACATATAAGGGATGTCATATAATATTTCTTCTTCTCTGACTTACTTCACGCAGTATGACACTCTCTGGGTCCATCCATGTTGCTGCAAATGGCATTATTTCATTCCTTTTAATGGCTGAGTAATAGTCCATTGTATATATGTACCACATCTTTATCTATTCTTCTGTCAATGGACATTTAGGTTGCTCCCATGTCTTGGCTATTTTATATAGTGCTGCAGTGAACACTGGGGTGCATCTGTCTTTTCAGATCACGTTTTTCTCCAGATATATGCCCAGGAGTGGGATTGCAGGGTCATATGGTAACTCTCTTTTTAGTTTTTTAAGGAACCTCCATACTGTTCTCCAGAGTGGCTGTACCAATTTACATTCCCACCAACAATGTAGGAGAGTTCCCTTCTCTCCACACTCTCTCCAGCTTTTATTGTTTGCAGAATTTTTGATGATTCAGTACCTGTCAGATCATCTTGGCAAAGCATAGCTTGTTTTAAAAAATCTCTTTTTTTAGGTATAGTTTACATACAATATAAGTCACTCATTTTGAGTATATGTTATGAAGAGTTCTGACAAATTATATAATACCCCCTTGGAAGTAGCAACTATTACAGTCAAAATATAAGAGATTTTCATTACTCCCCAAAGTTCCCATGCATCTATCTCAGTCAACCAGGACCCGAATCCAAGCCACAGGCAAACATGAATACGCTTTCATCATCTAGAAAAGATCTGTCATTTCTGGAGTTTCATATAATGGAAGTATACACTATGTACTCTTTTGTGTCTATCTTTTCACATAATATGTCAAGTGATCAAGAAACTCAGTGATCTCTCTTTCAAAGCAATCATGTTATCTACCCTCAGGACAAACAGTACTAAGAGAACTGCAAGACCTTCACGAGGACTGAAAGTCAAGCACTGATATGTATTGGGGGAGGACATTCATATGAGAAATCTACATAATTGCTTATAGACAAGTATCTACCATCCGTGCTGAAAGATGATTAGTTGGGACCATTTGAATGATGGCTGAGACGGTAAAGAATTGCCTGCAATGAGGGAGACCTGGGTTCGATTCCTGTGTTGGGAATATTCCCTGGAGGAGGGCATGGCAACCCACTCTAGTATTCTCACCTGGAGAATCCCATGGACAGAGGAGCCTGGCAGGCTATAGTCCATGGGGTCACAAAGAGTCGGACACGACTGAGTTACTAAACACAGCACATTTGAATGATAGATCATCAACTAACAACATCTTTTGATGCCAACTGCCCTCTTCCTTTCCATATATTCTACTTCCACCATTCTCTAGAATGTTTGTTCACTGGATACCCGAATTCACTACCACCCTCCAACTGACCCAAAAATCTAGGATAGACAACCAGAGTATGTCATAGAGAAACTGCTAGACTTTGGCAGGAAAACTACCAAGCCAGTTAAGAAGATTATGGTCCACAGAAGCAGACATAGAAGCACACTTCCAGAAAAATCTTCTGACCTGCCTTTCCCAAAGAAGGTAATGAAGTAGTGTGGTAGTGTCAAAATATTTGACTGCTACCTACTATGTCTATGTCTGAGTTAATGAGCTCTGCAAAAGAAGAGACAGCAAGCATCTAAATTCTAGCTCTTGCATTAGTAATCTTTGGTTCTGAAAGCTCTCAGTTTGTTCACTTTGTTTATAACTACCAGGACTTAAAATATGTTATTCTAGGAAACATTCTCCCCTGGACAAATTTAAATTTTTTCTTCTCTGCCAATATTTGCTTTTTTAACTCATTTTTTGAGTGCTCTCAACAGGATAAAACCACCTCCAGATTGACACATTTTCCCCTTAAGCTACATTAATATCTTGAGTAAATTTTCTGCCTATATTTGCTCTTTAAGGTGAATTTGAATATCTCTGCTATGATCCATTATGCTCTGATTTTCAAGGTATAATACTGAGGTCAATTCTCTAATTGACCCTGAGGTGAGTCCTGTAACAGAGAAGGCAGTGGCACCCCACTCCAGTACTCTTGCCTGGAAACTCCCATGGACAGAGGAGCCTGATAGGCTGCAGTCCATGGGGTCGCTAAAGGTTGGGCACGACTGAGCAACTTTCACTTTCACTTTTCACTCTCATGCATTGGAGAAAGAAATGTCAACCCACTCCAGTTTTCTTGCCTGGAGAATCGCAGGGACGGAGGAGCCTGATAGGCTGCCGTCTATGGGGTCGCACAGAGTCGGACACGACTGAAGTGACTTAGCAGCAGCAGTAGCAATGAGTCCTGTAAAATGCCACTTTTTTGGCCTGCCCACACTTTTTGAAGTACCACACATGTAGAAGGAAGCCAAGCAAAGTAAAGTAGCATCAGTGAGTTGAGAAGACAGAGACTGGATTTTAGAGAAGTTAAAGTGACTGGAATTTGGGAAGTTGAGTGCCAGAGAGGGGCAACTATGAGAGAAATTTGCTGGGGGTTCCCTGTACCTATTCTGATAAACATTGAGATGTATCTGCAAAGGGTGAAATGTCAAAAGGCTAGGCAAATAACAGTTACCAGCGAGATTTAGGTTGAACAATTTCTAGTGCTCACAAAGGAATGGAAGACCTTTGACTGTCATTCAGCAAAAGTAGATAAATTTTACTGAAATCTGGAGCATTCAGTAGAAATCTCGAAAGAATTGTGTTTTCTGTGGCTACTCTAACAAATTACCACAAACTTGATCACTCAAAACAATAGAAATCTATTCTTTCACAGTTCTGGAGGCTAGTAGCATAAAATCAACATGGCGTTAGGGGTGTATTCCCTCCAAAAGTTCTAGAGAATCTGTTTCTTGCATTTTTTAGCTCCTAGTAACTGATGGATGACTTGGCATTCCTTGACTTGTGGCTGCATCACAACAATTTCCGCCAGCTTCTTCACATCACTTTCATGTGTGCGTGGGTGTATTTGTGTAAACTCCCTCTGCCTCTCTCTTATAAGAATACATTGCATCTAGAGCATACCCAGATAAGTCAAGATAGTGAAAAAGTGGAGTTGTTAGTCACTCAGTTGTGTCCAACTCTATGCAACCCCATAGACTCTAGCCCACCAGGCTCCTCTGTTCATGAAATTATCCAGGCAAGAATACAGGACGGGGCTGCCATTCCCTTTTCCAGGGGATCTTCCCAACCCAGGGATCGAACCCAAGTTTCCTGCGCCGCAGGCAGGCTCTTTACCATCTGAGCCACCATTTTAGCCATTAAATAAGGAAGCCTATTTGGTCACATATTTTTACATATATAATCATATTTACCCTTCTGTTATGAAAGATAATGTTCATGGGTTCTGAAGATTTAGAAACAAATATTTAGGGGGAGAAGGGCACACTTTTTTCAGCCTACAATAATGCCCTAGTAGTAAGACTAGAGTAAGACATATTTGATCTACCCTAACAGAGCTTTAAAAAAGTCTTGAGAGTGACATGAGCACGATGACAATGTAGGGAGCCCTGGGCCACCCTTTTCCCTACAAACACACCCATTCAGCAATAACTCATGGACAAATTCTCTTTGTAAGAAATCCACAAACAAAATAATTAAACAACCATGAAACCAGACTAAAGCCGGTGGAGAGATTCCGGACATCCTTTTGCAGGAGTCCTTGCCCCCAGTGCAATGCCATATGATCATAAAGAGGCTCCCAAGATCCTAGATTCTGTAAGGGGAGTTATAAGGGGATGATTTGTTTTTGCATCCAGTGTCCTGCCCTTCTGAGGAGGCTCCTCAGAGAACTGACCCCTGCCCTGTCAATCTTGCAGTTAGATGGGTCCACCACAGTCTAGAAGTCTGAGGGAGAATGTAGACAATAGCTTGGGCCCACAGACACCATAGTTCCCCTTCCTGCTCAGCACAGAGCAAGTGGACACAAAAGTCCAGGTCTCAGCTTCTCCTTGAGGAGGGAAAAAGTAGAGCCATATGTAAATGGTGTTCCTAAATTCTCTGGAGAAATTCCCCAGAGGATTGACCTCTGCCCTTCCAGACTTGCAGCTTGGATGAGTCTAGTAGGCTAGGAGAGAACACAGATAGCAGCTTCCATAGGTCTCCCTCTTACCTCAGCACACAGAAATATGAAGAAAAAAATTTGTTGGTGGGTCACTCAGGGTAATAGTGAGTGGTGCAACTTGTTTCCATCCCTTGATTCCAAGATCCATGAATTATGACTATCGGAGAAATAGCACCATATGCTGTGCTGTGCTGCCTCTCAGCCGTGTCTGACTCTTTGCAACCCCGTGGACTGTAGCCCAGCAGGCTCCTCTGTCCATGGGGATTCTCCAAGCCAGAATACTGGAGTGGGTTACCATGCCTTCCTTCAGGGGATCATCCCAACTCAGGGGTCGAACCCAGGTCTCCCACATTGCAGGCAGATTTTTTACCACCTGAGCCACCAGGGAAGCCCAGGAATACTGGAGTGGGTAGCCTGTCCCTTCTTCTGGGGAACTTCCCCATCTAGGAATCGAACCGGGGTCTCCTGTATTGCAGGTGGATTCTTTACCAGCTGAGCTACCAGGGAAGCCCATAACACCATATATTAGACATTGACTCAGAAACATTGAGCCTTCTGGAGACCCTTGCCCCAGTCTTAGAGTACTTAGTACTTGCTGTGCTCATTTTGTGTCTGACTCTTTGCAACCCCATGGACCATAGCCCGCCAGGCTCCTCTCTCCATGTGATTTTCCTGGGAAGAATATTGGAGTGGGTTGCCATTTCCTTCTCCAGGGGATCTTCCCAAGCCAGGGATCAAACCCGAGCCTCTTGCGTCTCCTGCATTGCAGATGGATTCTTTACCACTGAGCCACCAGGGAAGCCTGGTCTTAGAAAGTAATGCCATCTAGCTGGCACTGTACTGAGTCTTGAAAGGGCCATTCAGTCTTTTTAACAAGCTATAGGCTTCATGGTGCTTGTGAACATAGTAAGGCCAGTGAATTCCATGAGTATGGGCCCACTGCCACACTGCTACTGCTGCAAAGTGAGTTCTTTGATCAAAGTGAATTCTCTGATCAGAAGCAATGATGTGTGCAATAACATTACAGTGATTAAGGCATTCTGTAAGTCCATGGATGGTAGTTGTGGCAGAAATACTCAATGCAGGGAAGGTAAACAGTATCTAGAGTCCTTATTCCGGTAAGGACAAAACACTGTCCTTTTCATGTTCACTTGTGATCAGCTAGCTGGTGAACAAGTTGATACCAAAATTAAATTTTAAAAACATAATAGGACTTACCATTGCTCAAATTGGGCTTCCCTGGTGACTCAGACGGTAAAGAATCTGCCCGCAATGAGGGAGACCTGGGTTCAATTCATAGGTTGGGAAGATCCCCTGGAGAAGGAAATGGCAACCCACTCCAGTATTCTTGCCTGGAGAATCCCATGGACAGAGGAGCGTGGTGGGCCACAATTCATAGAGTCGCAAAGAGTCGGACATGACTGAAGTGACTTAGCATGCGTTTCTCAAAAAGTAAAAGAATTAGATGTAAACCTAACAAAACATGTAAAGGAGCTGTATGAAAACTACAAAATAAAAGGAACCAAACAAGATCTAACTGTTTGGAGAGATATAGCATGTCCATGAATTAGAAGACTCGAAAAAGTAAAATGTCAGTCCTCCTCAAATTTACATATTTATGCAATTCCTACCAAAATCGAAACAAAATGTTTTGTAGATCATATAATATCTATTATGTAGTTTTATAAACAATTTACCTACAGAAATATCTTGCCTAAATTTTGGCAGGGATTACTATAAAACTTATATGAAAAGTCAGTGGAATTAGAATAGCTAAAGACAGTTTTGAAAAAGCACAAATTGGGAAAATCAATGTATCCTACTTCAAGATTTATTATATAACTATAGTAATAAGGACTGTCTGATATTGGCAGAGTGATAGAGACACAAATCAATGAAGAAGAATAGAAAACCTAGAAACAGACATACACAAATATACCCAATTGCTTTCGGCAAAAGTGCAAAAACAATTCAGTGAAGGAAAAAAAAAAGCATTTTTAAAAACAAATGGTATTGGAACAGTTGGAAATCCACAGGGGAAAAAGATTCATAGTATACAAAAGTTAACTCAGTTTATTGAGCTAATAAATGCTTGTTATCACTCTAAAAATTAACTCAATTTAAAAAATTTGAAACCAAACATAGGCAACAAAAGCGAAGTAAAAAAAAAAAGTGGAGCTACATGAACTTTAAGTTTCCAAAGGACAAAGAAAAGATAAAATATTTGCAAACTATATATCTGATAAGGAGCTAACACAAAAATACATAAGAAACTATTACAACTCAATAACAAAAACCTTCAAACAATCCCATTAAAAATTGGCAAGGAATGCATGTACACTGTTGGTGGGAATGTAAATTGGCATAGTCACTATGGAAAACAATATGGAGGTTTTTCAAGCTATTAAATATAGAATTACCATATGTTCCAGCAATTCCAATTCTAAGTATATACCCAAAAAAAAAATGAAATCAATGTCTCAAAGAACCATCTGTACCTCCACGTTTTTTACAGCATTATTTACAACATCCAAGACTTGGAAACAACTTGTCAACAGATGAACGAATAAAGAAAGTGTGACATATATGTGAACGTGTGTGTATGTGTGTTCAGCAATAAAAAAGAAAATTATGACCTTTGTAGCAGCAGAGGTGGACCTTTATGGCATTGTGCCAAGTGAAAGAAGTCAGACAGAGAAAAACAAATATTGTATGATCTTACTTATATGTAGAACCTAAAATATCAAGCTCATATGTAGAATCTAAAAAAATCAAACAAAGCATCAGAGAATATATTGGTGCTCACCAGGGGCAAGAGGATGAGGGAAATGGGTGATATGGTCAAAGGGCACAAACTTCCATTTATAAGATGATTCAGTTCTAGAGATGTAATGTACAGCATGATGACTAAAGCTACTACTGTAAATTTGAAACCTGCTAAGAGACTAGATCTTAAAAGTTCTCACCATACACACAGAAAGGTAACTGTGTGAAATGGTGGATATGTTCAGTTCAGTTCAGTTCAGTTGCTCAGTCGTGTCCGACTCTTTGCGACCCCATGAATCGCAGCACGCCAGGCCTCCCTGTCCATCACCAACCCCCGGAGTTCACTCAGACTCACGCCCATCGAGTCAGTGATGCCATCCAGCCATCTCATCCTCTGTGGACCCCAATCCCTCCCAGCATCAGAGTCTTTTCCAATGAGTCAACTCTTCGCATGAGGTGGCCAAAGTACCAGAGTTTCAGCTTTAGCATCATTCCTTCCAAAGAAATCCCAGGGCCGATCTCCTTCAGAATGGACTGGTTGGATCTCCTTGCAGTCCAAGGGGCTCTCAAGAGTCTTCTCCAACACCACAGTTCAAAAGCATCCATTCTTCAGTGCTCAGCCTTCTTCACAGTCCAACTCTCACATCCATACATGACCACAGGAAAAACCATAGCCTTGACTAGACGGACCTTAGTCGGCAAAGTAATGTCTCTGCTTTTGAATATGCTATCTAGGTTGGTAGCTAATCTTATTGTGATACAATTTCACAATGCATACATATATCAAATAATCACTTTGTACACCTTAAACATAAATAATGTTATATGTCTATTAGTCTCATGGGAAAAAATCCAAGATAGGAAATTGTACTTTAGTCAGAAAGTCAAAGTCAATTGAAAATTTCTTAAATATCCATTTTCCTTCAGAAGAACCCATAATGAAACCTGTGGTATAATGGTATACTGAGCTGACTGACTCAGTCTTTGCTTATACTTCTCCACATTTGTAACCAGAATACATTGGTTACTCAATACTAATGTAATGGTTGTAATGGTTAATTAGCTATATGCAAGAAAATATATAAAGTAAATAATTCCTCCCTCCAAAATTGGGAAAAGACTTGACTAGGCATTTTTCCAAAGATGACATGCAAATGGCTAACAGGTATATGAAAAGATGTTCAACACCACTCATCATCAGAGAAATATAAATCAGAACCCCAATGGGATATTATCTCACAGCTGTTAGGGTGGATATTATCAAAAAGTCAAAGCACATTTAAACCCTTATTGGATACATGACTTCAAATATCTTCTTCTACTCAGTAGGTTGTCTTTCATTTTGTTGATGGTTTTGTTTGCCATACAGAAGTTTTTAGTTTGATGTAGTCCCATTTGTTTATTTTTGTTTGTTTCCCTTGCCTGAGGAGACAAGTCCAGAAAAATACTGCTATCCCCAATGACAAAGAATGTGCTGCCTATGTTTTCCTCTAGGAGTTTTATGGTCTCAGATCTTACACCCAAGTCTTGAATGCATTTTGTGTTGATTTTTGTGTATGGTGTGAGCTACTGATCTGGTATCATTATTTTTGTTTTGTATGTGGCTGTCCACATTTCCCAAAACCATTTACTGAAGAGACTATCCTTTCTCTCCTAGCAGGCGATGGCACCCCACTCCAGTACTCTTGCCTGGAAAATCCCATGGGTGGAGGAGCCTGGTAGGCTGCAGTCCATGGGGTCACAAAGAGTTGGACATGACTGAGCAACTTCCTTTTCACTTTTCACTTTCATGCATTGAAGAAGGCAATGGCAACCCACTCCAGTGTTCTTGCCTGGAGAATCCCAGGGATGGCGGAGCCTGGTGGGCTGCCGTCTATGGGGTCGCACAGAGTCGGACACGACTGAAGCGACTCAGCAGCAGCAGTCTTTCTCTATTATGTATTCTTTGTTCCTCTGGCATAAATTAATTGTCCATATATGTGTGGGTTTATTTCTGAGCTCTCAGTTCTGTTCCATTGATCTCTGTATCTGGTTTTCTGAAAATACTATGCCATTTCAATATACAGTAGCTTTGTAATATAGTTTGAAAGCAGGGAGTGTAATACCTCCAGATTTGTTCTTTTTTCCCCAGGATTACTTTCACTACTTAGGGTTTTTTGTGATTCCTTATAAATTGTTTCTATTTTTTGCTCTATTCCTGTGGGAAAAAAATGTTTTTGGAAATTTGATAGGGATTGCATTGAATGGAACTCATAGAACTCAACAATAATAAAACAAACCACTCCATTCAAATGGGCAGAGGGGCTAAACAGACATTTTTCCAGAGAAGACATACATATGGCCAATGCGCACATGAAAAGATGTTCAATGTCACTAATTCTTAGGAAAATGTAAATCAAAACCACAATGAGATATAACCTCATGCTGCAGAGAATGAGTATTATCAGAATCATTCAACAGAATTCAACACTTATCCCTGACAAAACTCAGCAAACTAGGAATATAAGGAGACTTCTTCAACTTTATGAGACCGCTTCTTCTTTTTTTTTTTTTTGGCTGAACCACACAAAATGCATGATCTTATTTCACTGACCAGGGATTGAACTCATGCCCGCTGCAGTGAAAACACAAAGCCCTAACCACTGGACTGCCAGAGAATTCCC